>JAOYMU010000192.1:89101565-89112869 GCA_025802295.1 Psammodynastes pulverulentus | reverse complement strand
GTTATAAAAATATTTTATTGTTTTTTACTAGTTGCAATTGTTGTGTTTTATGTGTTTTATCTTGTTGTTACCCGCCCTGAGTCCCTTGTGGAGATGGGGCAGGATATAAGTATAATAAAGTATTATTTTACCATGTATTCTCTGGGGAAGTCTCACTAGCTGCTGGCAGCTGAGATTTCTCCGTTCCTTTTTCCATAGCCCAAAGAATGACAGCCTGAACCCCAGAGGCTTGTATGCCAGGGGTATGGCCACAGGCTAGAGAACGATCGGCTTCCTGATAAGGAGTTCGATCGTTCCTGTCAATCAGAGTGCACGTTTCAGCTAGCCGGATTGGAGCCTGAGTGCGATTACGATCCCGGGGGACTGTTACTGCTCTGCCTCGTGGTGATTCAGGGCTGTTTCTTTATTAACAGGCTTCCTGGGACTAGAGGAGAGCTCTAGGGCTCCGTTCCTGTAAAGGATCCGATTTTTTTTTTTAATTCGAGCCAGGTGGCACGATCGGGGCTTCCCTCAGTTGTCAGATTGCAAAGCCGAGGCTCCGTACCTACACGATATCGCGCCCACCATTTTGGAGCCGTTGCTGAGCTCTGCGCATGCGCATTAGGCAGGGGAAGCCCCTGTCAGCTGGGCAGTGGCTCAGGGCGGAGCAGTCACCATTTTGGGAAGGGCTGAGTCATGCCCTGAGGCGGCCGCCATCTTGACAGTCCCTGAGCATGTGCAGTGCTACCAGACTGGTTATTTGATCACTCCGACCTAGATCTTTTGATTAACGGGCGGAGTTTTTGCTGTTGGAGAGTTTCTAGCGAATAGGATCATTTGTCTGGACCTTTGGCTGGCCTAATTGGTGGGGATCTCTCCACGTCAGATCTGTGGGTCTGTGCCACTATTTGGTCGGGGCTCCAGCTGGAGTTCGTGGCACCGCCGGGTCGCCGCTTCATCAGATGTCCCCGGCCTCGGGATCCATCCAAGCTGACACTGATGACGGAGGCTGTTTCGCATCTGCTGGAGATTGCAGCCGTCGAGCCTGTCCCTCTGGCAGACCAGTTCCAGGGCTTCTATTCGACGCTCTTCCTGGTCCCCAAGGCATCGGGGGGCTGGAGGGCTATTTTGAACTTGAAGCAATTAAACTCATTCCTTCTGTATCGCAGGTTCCGTATGCATTCCTTAGCGTCCATCCTACGAGGCGTCTGCAGGGGAGATGTGCTGTCATCAATAGACCTCACAGAGGCTTATCTCCACATCCCCATACACCCAGACCACTGCAGGTACCTCCGTTTCTGCTTCGGGCCATTTCACCTGCAGTACAGAGCCCTCCCCTTTGGCCTGGCCTCTGCTCCCAGGACGTTCACGAAGGTATTAGGTGCCCTGGTAGCATCTCTCCGCTCTCATCCGGTGAGAGTTCAATGCTACCTGGGTGACATGCTACTTCAGTCATCGTCGGTAGCTCAAGCGTTACAAGATCTGCGGACCACCACGCAGGCCCTCACGAACACGGATTTTCCATGAATAAGATGGCTCTTCTCCCCACCCACCGTTAACTTTACCTGGGGGCAATTATAGACACGGTCTCCTGCGAAGTGTTCCTCTCCCCAGACAGGCGGCAGGACATCAGTGGTTTGGTAACAGTTTTACGCCGCTCCAAAGGGGTCCCCCTGGCTTCCCTTTCCCAGCTGCTCGGGAAGCTAATCTCGTGCATTGGCATCGTCCTGTGGGCGAGGCTTCACGCTCGCCCCCTCCAGTGGTTCCTCTTACCTTTCCAGAGGCGGGGGATGGCCAACACTGGGACAAGGGTGAAGCTGCCCACAGATGTGCGACAGTCCCTACTTTGGTGGGCTTCTCCGGCTATGCTGGCAGGCACAGCCTTCGAGGATCTGCCAAGGATCGTCATCACGACAGATGCCAGTCTGTCAGGATGGGGGGCCCACTGTCTAGAGAGGATAGCCCAGGGAACCTGGTCTCCGGAGGAGTTGGCCAACAACATAAACTGGTTGGAACTCCGAGCAGTCCGCCTTGCCTTGAGGGAGTTCCAGGGATCTGTAGAACACCGGCATGTCTTGGTCTTAACAGACAATGTGGCGACCAAGGCTCACATCAACCGGCAGGGGGGGACCTGATCCGGGGCTTTGATGGAGGAGTCGTGTCAGCTGTTCCTCTGGGAGGAGAGACATTTGCTATCTTTAAAGGCCGAACATATATTGGGGGTCCACAATATCAGGGCAGACTGGTTGAGCAGATCCCGAGTCGACCAGGCAGAGTGGCGGTTGGATCCGACCCTATTTGTGGAGCTGTCACAGAGGTTTGGCACACCAGAACTAGACCTGTTTGCGTCCCAGTCCAACGCCCAGCTGCCACGTTTCTTCTCCCGCTTTCCATCGGGGGGGCGGAAGGGGTGGATGCCCTCCGTTGTCCTTGGCCCCGGGGTCTGCTGTATGCCTCCCCCCCTTCCCTTAATCCCAGCCCTTATCAGGAAGGTTTTGGAACACAGGGCGAGAGTCCTGGTGGTGGCTCCATTCTGGCCCAGGCGCCCTTGGTTTGCCGACCTGGTCTCCCTTTCCGTCGCCCAGACATGGCGGATCCCCAGAGACAGGATTCGGCTCACTCAGGGACCGATTCTACATCCCGAACCACAGTGGCTCCAGTTAGCAGGATGGCTCTTGAGCGCGCCAATTTAGAAGCGCAGAACTTCTCTCAAGAAGTCATCGAAATCATTCTAGCAGCTCGGCGTCCTTCGACTAGGAGGATTTATGATGCCACTTGGAACGCCTTTGGCCGTTGGTGTGCTGACACAGGGATAGAATGCATGAATGTAACTGTACCACAATTACTTGATTTCCGGCAGCAGGGGCTTTGGAGGAGGCTAGCCCCAAATACCCTACGCAGACAGTTGGTGGCTATTTCATCGGTGTTGGGGTGCGAGGGGCAGAGTCCTTAGCGTTTGTTCCAACTATTAGGAGGTTCTTATGGGGGGCCACTAATCAGAGACCTCCTACGGTTCACAGGTTCCCATCGTGGGATTTATCCTTGGTCCTGAGTGCGATGGCTTCAGACCCATTTGAGCCCCTAGAGACAGTGTCACTGGAGTTATTATTCTTTAAGGTGATATTTCTTATTGCGGTCACTTCGGCCAGACGAATCTCAGAGCTCGCAGCTCTGTCGATAAGACCAGACTTGTGTACCTTTTACCCTGATAGGGTAGTCCTCAGGCTGGACCCTACCTTTGTGCCAAAGATTAATTGTTGGTTCCATAGGGCACAGGAAATAGTTCTTCCCAGTTTTTATCCCAATCCAGTCCTTAAGGAGGAGCAGATTTGGCACAGGCTGGATGTGCGTAGGGCTCTTAAGGTTTACTTGGACAGGACGAGCCCTTTTAGGCGCACGGAGGCCTTGTTCGTGGAGTTCCAGGGCCTTTCGAGGGGACTCAGACTGTCGGTCTCCAAGATCGGCCATTGGCTTCGGTCGGCGATTTCTCGAGCGTACCGCTGTCAGAATGGGGATCCTCCAGAAGGGATGACGGCCCACTCCACGTGCAGCGCGGCAACATCGGTGGCCTGGGCAGCGTGAGCAACGATAGAAGAGATCTGTCGGGCGGCCACGTGGGCCTCGCCATCAACATTTATAAGGCAATATCGTCTAGACACTTTTGCAGCGGCGGACGCTGGGTTTGGGCGCCACGTATTGCAGACGATAGTAATGTCTGTGGGAGATAATAACCAGCCGGAGGCCCCCCCATCGGCACTATGAACTTGGGTAAGTCCCATCACGTATCTGGATACCATCGCTTCACACAAGAGAAGGGGCATTGGTCCTACCTGATATGCTCCTTCTCTGTGTGGGCGATGGTATCCAGACCCACCTTGAGGCCGGTTGGTCCAGGGTGCAACTGAGGACACAGGTCAGAAATATGATTAAGACATCGCCGAAACTGGGAGGTGATTGGCTGGTGAGGGGAGGCGTGTCCTCAGTTTCACACTCTCTGTCTAGATATAGTAATAGTAGAGACAACCCATCACGTATCTGGATACCATCACCCACACAGAGAAGGAGTATATCAGGTAGGACCAATGCCCCTTCTCCAACATGACTCTGATGACTCCAGGCAATTTAAGCATATGGATACTATCAACAAATAAGTTGACTTGAAATATTTTGGCACATACGTTTTGTACCAAGGTGCAATCATGAGTTATATTGGTGTTGCTGAGTTTCTGCACCATACTGATTATGTAATATTTTAAAAAGTTGTTATTTCAGAATACTTTCAAGCACTCTTAGGTTCCAACTTCTCTGAAACATGAAAAATCATAAAATAAAAATGGACTATGTGCTACCTATAAAATAGACTACATTATAAATTATGTCATGCTAGGTAACAAAATAATGCTTTATTTCTCCCCTCTCGGTTTTAATGTGTGAATATATCACCCAATTTTATATTATAGTGTTAATATACTTTCTATATCTTCCATTAGAATATGGTGGTACTTTAATAAAAGATCTTGATTTTTACTCACTGCAGTTATGTTGTCATGCTGTAACAGATAATTTAATTTTTTTTACTATATGTTAAAATCATTTTGCTTCATTGTCTTATTACATAGAGAACTCTGCCAGTATTTTAAAATAACAAATCCTCCCCGATTCTCCCTTCTTTCAGAGAAAATATTATTCCCTATTGATGCACAAGCATTGTTCAGCCCAACCTTTTACATGTAAATACTGAACATCCTGCTCCATCTTCCTTGTTATATTTGTTCTTGTAATCTAATCTCATGTTCCCACCTACAGTAAATATATTAATATTAAGATGAAGTTTATCTCCATGGGCATTTGAAGCAAATACAATTGCCAGGAAAAAGTTTGCCTGTCATAGCAAGAGAAATCCTGAAATCTTTTCTGCTAAGCTGTATTTCTGTGTTTGCACATCCATTCTGAAAAGGAAGGGAGGGAGGGAGAGAGAAAGAAAAAAGAAAAAGAAAGAAAGAAAGAAAGAAAGAAAGAGCTCTTCTACTGAAGCATCTTGAATTTTTGTAGTTTAAAGTTCCTTTGGCATATAGTCTATATGTGTGTGAATAAATAATGCAGCAGTGTTCAAACACAAAGATACTGGGTCTCATTGTCACCAGAAACCTCAGAGACTTGCTTGCCATAGTTGAAGAGACAGAAGTTTCTTTTTGTTATGAAAAATGTTTTTGTGAAGAACAAAACAGGGGAGAAAAAAGTAACTGCTACAGAATTCTTGATGGGCACTTTAATCTTCTATTAATATGCAAATGTTGCTCTTTAGAACCTCTGCTAAAGATTTTTTTTTCTCCCCTATCAAGCTATTTGAAAATAATTCTTTTCTCCCGAAGGTCCTTCTTGCTTGAGTCTAAGAGAAACATTGTTTTCTATACCACATTCCCAAGGCCCTCTTGTTGGCATCATTTTCATTTGAAATTATGTGGAGTTTATTGAACCACATTTGTAAAACATTCCACAGTTGATTTTCTTTTAAAGATCTCCTTTAATAGAGCCAAGTCCCCTGCTGATCTGTGTCGAGTATGTTAAAGGAAATCATCTCAAACAAGAAGAGCAATGAAAAAAGAATGCAAAGAAATGCGGATATAAGGGAGTCAACCCCTCCCCTATGTAATCTTAGCTTCATAATCAACTTAGAGTAGATGTGATTATCTGGTAATACATACATACATACACATTATCTGGTAAACATTAAATGTTCAGAAAATGTTTNNNCAGCCAGCTATTCCTCAGCATAGCTGGCTGAGGAATTCTGGGAGTTGAAGTCCACAAGTCTTAAAGTTGACAAGTTTGGACATCCCTGTTGTAATATATCTGTCATAAACATGACATCTAGAGTTAACAGTAGAAAGAGCTACAGTTGTGTATAATATTCTTATCAGTGTCTGTTTCCCTCCCCCTAAAATAGAACCAACCACTTCCTTTTAGTAATATACCTAATATCCTAAAATTTCCACCACAAAAGGGAAAAAATTGAAGAATAAAAACTCACTTGCTGTTATAGAATGTAAAATTGAGACATTTTGCACTCTGCTGCACAAAACCAATTTTGGGCAGGACATTTCTGGATATCAGTTGACTAGTCCAAGCATTTTTTCTCTACAGTCATTTTTTTTCCTTTCCAAATTATAGAAAGAAAGCAATGCACAAAGGACATGCTTCTGTTGTACATTCCTACAAATTGACTGAGCTGTCATTTTAAAAGACATCATATCAACAAGATATTAATGTTAACAGCTCCACATATATTTATTTGAAATAATCTATATACTGTAAGTCTGTTATCCTTACCTGAATGCTTTTCTTCTTTCCTATATGTTTGTATATATGTATATGTGTATATACATACAGTGTGTGTGTGTGTGTGTGTGTGTGTGTGTGTGTGTGTGTGTTGTCTATCTGCTTCAAAGATATTGGGTCCCAAAAAAAGATTTGCTTAAAAGTTACTGAAAAAAACAGTAATTGTCATAGATATTATACATAAATGTCTGCAAGTCAGTTTATGTAATATGTGAGAATACTGGAGGCTAATTCTCTGCTACGCAACCATCCATGTGATTTTCAAACCGTATTCAGTTCTTAATTACACACACTTTTTCTTTGTGATGTTCATTGCATTAAGACTTCTTCTCAGGCTGTACTATAAAATGTAAAGCAAGGAGCAGGCAAAATGGCAGGGAAACATCCTAAACAAAATGCCACCTACACAGATGTATGTTTCAGCCAGCTCTCACACCAAGGGAAAAAAAAGAACTGTTTTTCTAGAGGTGGCCAAAAACTGGATTTTTTTTCTAATAATAGCTCAGAAGCTCAGCTTTGCAGTCTGCATTGTGTGATGCCCAGGGGGGCTTATGTCCTGCAGCAGACAAGCAATATGATCCTTGTGTTGTATAGAATTCCGTGTTCCCAGAGCCAAATGCTGGCCATAGTTTGCTTTTCAATGAAAAGTAAGAAAGAGGGGATCCCTCTCGGGGAGAGTCATCTGAAAAGGCCTGGCCTTAAGTACTTACATATACTGTGCATTCTATGGCTTGCCTAAATGAGTATTACAGCAGAAAGGAAAAGAACCCAACATGGAAAAGCCCAAGCAGGAAACAAAATGCAACATCTATCATTCTTATGAAAAAAAAAGATGCAATTCTCCATCATTGATTTAGGGGACAAAAAGTACTACGACATTCTGCCCAATATGGCTGTGATTACATAAGTAGCTTTCCATGCCTTAATTTAAAACATCTGACTCAGAATAGGGCACTACCTACCCAATAATGCCATTCATATGCAAATATAAATGAAGGGTAGCAACATAAATAACACACACACAAACACACACACACACACACACACACACACACACACACACACACACACACATGCAAGTCTTGGTGTATTCGGGTCTGTGCGAGCAAAGCCAGGCACAAAGCCACAAGCACCAGCCTGAAGATGACGAGTGGGACCTTGTTGAAACGTGGCCAAGATACTTTCAATCCTACACGTGAAAAGACCCGAATATACCAAGACTTGCATACCTATACCCGTAAAAATCTACAAAAACACACACACACACACACACACACATATATATATTCAGAACAACAAATCAAAAATGATTCCTTGGTATTTTTTTTCTTCCAAGTTTAACTGTTATACTATTAATATAGTGCTGTGACTTGAATCTGACCAACAATGTTATATTGATAAAAGATATATGAGCCTGATAGGTCTTATATAGCTTTCCTTAAACTGAATTTTAAGGCTAGTAACTGAATGAATTCAAAACACACATTCTGGAAAGGGCTCAAGCCCTCTCATTAAAGAATAGTATATTTCATGGGTGCCCTCAAGGGTGTGTGTCAAAATCTCCATGATGCCCAACCCATTCTCTACATGTATTTGACATTACTACATATATATTGTAAAAGGAGCAGAGCCTCAACCATGACATTGCACCTGCCCTCTTGAAAATGTTGATCTCTCCTACTACAGACATTACTGGCATCTTCTCTAATATTCTACAGGATTCCAAAATAGGGAATCTTTTCATCATTCTGAGATCTTAACACTGCAGCTGTTATAATATTCATAAACTCAAGCTGCAAGACATATGTGAAGACCTCGCGAAAGCAGCTGCAATTCATGCAATGCTATTTATATATTGTAAAATTCTATTTTTTTTCCTAGAATGCTCATGTTAAGCCTTCAAACAAATTATTTATCATCAGAAGGAGACTTCCCACCAGGCAAGGCTCAGCAATGCAAGCTGAAAAAGACCTTTGACATAACACAGAGTATCTCCAAACCTAAACATTATCAATGAATACCTCCCATGCATTGAGAAAATATATAAAGGTTATAGAAGTGCTACATAAAATCAACAGTGTGGTTTACCTCACTTAACACAACATATGATCAACTAGAAAGTATGAGCAAAAACAAAGCAAGAGAAATCTCTATAATTAGAACTGAGCGCTGAAGGAAAAGTGAGTACGTAAAGACTAAGCTATAATCTTTCCCATTTTGTGTTCTACAAGGGAATTTGTAGCAAACTTATAAAGAGATAAGGTAAGAAAATAAAAGAAATAGCTCTGCTGAAAGAAAGGTAGTTCAGATAAAACATGTACTGTATTTGCTTCCTTAATTACTATGCACAACTTGCTCTTAAAGTCTTGTTTTACTTTTAATAAGAATAGAGTCTTATATAATATCTTCCCACTATGAGCTCACCCTAGCCCAACACCTGGAAAAAATCCCAGGTCTCAAGTGTTCTCCAGAAGATTAAAGAGGGGGACCTATTAGATCTCCAGGGCAAGGAGATTCTATAAGCAGGGGACACAATAGGAAAAGCATGAAGCTGATACAGCAATAAATTTATGGATCCATTCTATTATATACAAGATTATCTATAACCAGAATAGCACCCTATGTTAAAGAAGTACTCATAATCCCCAATGTCCAGAGGGCTCCCACCCTATTAATCTTCCAGAGGGCTGTGAAAACTTGGTTTTTTTAGCCAGGCTTTGGGCTAGGATAAAACTGAGTCCAGCAAATGCAAATGTAGAGTTGTGGGATGCTATGGCACTATGGTTGGAATATATGGTGGTGTGGGTTCAGTTGGTCACATTTATTCTGTTTTTATTTAATGTCATTGTAAACCACCTCATATTATCAGATCAGCCTTATAAATTTTCTAAGTAAATAAATGTTTTTTCTTTTGTATCAGTTGTGTATGATTTAGAGGTCGTACATCTATCTAAGTCACTGTACCTTCTACTGTGTCATTTTTTTAATGTTAAGAAGCTCATTTTTCATGGTATTTCCAAATGTTACCTATATTTTATTGAATTTGGTGGCTTCTGCTTTCATTTTTTTAATGTTAAACATCTCATTTCTCATGTTATTTTCAAATGTTACCTAGGCCTTTATTGAATTTGGCGGCTTCTGGTTTCATTCACAAGAGTGTTCATTTCAGTTCAAACTTAGATATTCCAGTACGGCTATTAGTAAGCTCCATGTTTAATGTTGTCTTAAATCTCAAATTCAAAGAAGTTAAAAATATCAAATGGTTTGAAAATAGAGATCAGTTATTAACTGCTTCTCTATACATAATTAGCATTATTCCAGAAGATTGAAGAACAAATTGTGGTCTCATTGCCCTGTCATCTATTCCCTTTGGTCTTCTTGCAGTTCTACACCCTGGTGAGGACTAAGCATCTCTGTGTGGGGTCAATTAGAGCTAAACATCTTTTTCTCTTGAAATAGGAATTTTGGATTCTAAATACTTTTAAAAAATTCTACTTGAATTCTTAATAAGGACAATGATGCAGTGGGGAGGGGAAGGGCCACAGAAAAGAACTACATCACAACTTTCTATAATCATTTAGAATTTAGAATAGAATAGATCTTGAAGGGACCTTGGAGGTCCTCTAGTCCAGCCCCCTGCTCAAGCAGAAGAACCTCTACCATTTCAGACAAGTGACTGTCCAATCTCTTCTTAAAAACCTCCAATGATGAAGCACCCACAATTGACTAGAATTTGTGTAGTTACAAATATAAGCTTCAGTTTCCTTTTTGTTACTAATAATGTATTTTAACCTAACTGATAATAATATTCTATCTATATGAACCTAAATTTAAATATGTGCACAATCACATAGTAGATATTGTGTATATAGTAGATTGTGATATATATGATTTCTTTTGTTTGTGCTGAAACTCCAAAGGAAGTATGTTTTAGGGAGAAAAGAAATATATACAGGGCTTTTCTTCGGCGCCGAAAGGTGCCGGAACGCTCCCCCCGTCGCGCGCTAAAAAAACCCGGAAGTGATAGCGCGCGATTGGTTGAGACAGAGCACGTAACGACAGCTCCGAAAAGGTTCCGGAACGCCGTTCCGCTGAGCTCCGGCTCAAAAAAAGCCCTGGGCCTGTGAGACAAAGAAACAATCCAGCTGATTTAAAGCATTTCTGACAATGTTATATGCATTTTGAATCACATTTCTGTCTTTGAATAAAAATCAAATCAAATAATCTTGTTTATTATTTATTTATTAAGAATATTTATATGGCCTTCCAATTCAGATGAGTCTGGAAGGCTTATATAAGTAAAATATAAGGCTTATATAAAGATTTTTATAGAATTTCAGACAGATAACAGAGCAAAAAAAGCATCTCCCTTCTTTTCTTTTTTTTCCTAAGGGTTACAAAATAAATTCCAAATTTAGTTTGAATGCCTATGGAGTTATAATCAAATTCCTTCTAATTTGACTTTGGTATGTTTTTTTTTAAATCTTGATTGATTGCCCAAGATGTAACACCCTGCCTCAATGAAGGATGTTCTAAAAATGTTTTAGATGCATAATAGGCATTAATATGAACTTTTAAAGTGTTGATATTTATGTATTAGTTCCGCTCAGTCATTTTTAAAGTCTGTGGGCGTATACCACAAGTCAAGAGGAAAATGATACAGATTAAGGAATATGCACATTTATTTCCATGAAGACAAATACAGAATTGCATTGTGAACCTGCATTTTAGAGATTCAGGGCATATCCTAAGCAGATCAATTGCACTTCTCACTGCTTCGCATTGAAACTGATCTGCATCCTTGCATCTCCCAACCTTAAATGTCTGAGAACGGGCAGAAATCACCATGATGAAATTAATGCTCCCCTTCTGATAATCAATCAAAGCGTACATTGTTATCTAATTGTTTCTTCTTGTATCAAAAATGTTAAAATGGGAATTGCTGGTGCTCCTCTTTCAGGAAGGAAGGATGGGAGGGGGGGAAGG
>JAOYMU010000192.1:89067962-89085367 GCA_025802295.1 Psammodynastes pulverulentus | reverse complement strand
AAAAAGCCCTGAGTATTTCAATCCCCCCACCTAACTTCACCTGGTGAGAATCATCAGCATGTACAGTATGATAACTATTTTCTTCTGGTACAAAAATTCTGACATTTTCTAGTTTTGTTTCCTGTGGCATAGCCAATAGCATTATTCTAAGCCAGTTACCTTTATCTTCATTATTTAGCATGGATTTAATCAATACAATTATATAACACTCATTCAGCAGTGACAGAAAAACAATTATACTGATGCCACTCATCTAATTAGATGCTGTAGGCCAGGCAGCTTATAAAGGGAAATAAACTACGTATTCAGGTATACGTGTTTGAGCTGAAGAAAATATACTGAAGTTGTCTTTTAAAAAATTAGTCATTAATATGTTGTAGACACAAGTCTGTAAGATTATGATTAAATAAACTATTTTTATTCCAGAAAAACAGCAAAAACAATAACAGTTTTATTTTGCAGAGATATAGTTCAATTTTTCAAAGTTGGAGTGTTTGAGTTCATCTACCATTAATAATTTGGCCCTGATCCCATTGTAATTGGGACAGTGAAGGATCTAGTACAGGGGTCAGCAACCTGAGGCTCTGGAACCGCAGGTGGCTCTTTCATCCCTCTGCTGTGGCTCCGTGTTGGCTCCACAATTGATAGGGCTTTTGGTTAGGACGGGTAGAGGAAAAACGATGCTGTGCTAGGAGGAGACTCTATGGTGGGGAGAACCAGACTTCTGGTCAGATCCATAATTGAACTCGGACTTCTGGTTAGGACCTTTGTGGCTCTTTGAGTGCTTAAGGTTGCTGACCCCTGACCTAGTAGATAAAGTCTTCCACTTGATCAACACAGCACAAGGACAGAGGTAGTGTTCATCAGGGGATATAATCTCCTTTTGAGATATATAGAGAGCATGGTCTTCAGGTGAGGGGAAGCTAAAGCTCATTGGTTATGTTAACTATATACTAGAAGAGACTTCTATGTTTTTTTTAATAATGTTTAATTATAAAGATGAAAATTTGGATGATTGCACTACAGTGGCATCTTGATTAGCATCCCTTTCAATAGCAATAGCACTTAGACTTATATACCACTTTCACAGTGCTTTACAGCCCTTTCCAAGATGTTTAGAGAGTCAACTTATTGCCCTTAACAATTAGGGTCCTCATTTTACCCAACTCGGAAGGATGGAAGGCTAAATCAACTTTGAGCCACTGCGATTCGAATTGCCAAAATGCAGTCAGCTGGCAGTCAGCAGAAGTAGCCTGCAGTACTGCTTTCTAACCACTGTGCCATCACGGCTCTCCAAAAGCCAATTCTCTATTATCTTCTCTATGTTAAGATCTATATCCTCCCAAAAGTGGCAAGAAGTACATTGCCACTTTTGGAATAACGTTTTCTACAGTAATTTGTCATTACTTGGGTAACAAAAGCTTAATCCATTGGTTCCAAATTGTGTAATAGAAAAATAAAACCGAGTTTGGCAAGTTGGGAATTATATCTATCTTCTTTCACAAGGGAAGAAAATCCCTGACTGGATGTAGTTTTTCCACTGGTAATATAAGGCAAGAGTAAAACATTACTTAGCTAATTTAAATGAATTCAGATCTCCAAAGCCAAATGAATTACATCCTGGAACTAGCAGTGGTGACTGGAGAAACCCTAATTTTAAGGTTTCTAGAAAATTGATATGTCTCAGAAAATTAGTGGATAAGAAATGTCCCTATCTTCAAAAAAAGAAAAAAGAAGGATTAAGAAAACATAGACCTCCCAGTGGCTGTCTATGCCACTCAAGGTCTTCAAACGTATAATTAACATATTTGTGAGTACTTTAATAGGATTGCGACAATTAATAAGTAACAGCATGGGTTTGTCACAAACAAGTCATGCCATGCCACTCTTATTTCTCTTTTTAACAGAGTTATTAGCTGAAGAATTTGTGGAAATGCCATGGAGATAGCATATGTTGGCCTCTACAAAGCATTAGATCATATCCTTATTAATAAAAATATATATAATATCAGTTAGATAACGTAACTGTTAGGAATTCACATATGTTTGAATGATCACATCCATGTGATTTTTAATCTGAGAAAACAGCCCATAAATTATAGATATTTTAACAAACAGGAAAATTTCTAAGGAGAAAACAGTTCTATTAAATGTCCAACCTCCACAATAATGATCATAGAGTGTAATAATAGACCAAGATGTTACTGTCAAGATCAGTAGCTCCATTGTAGTCAACATTAAAACAAAAACTAATCTTCCATTTCCAGGAGCAATAAAAATAATAGCATACATTGTGCTTCCTGGACACTTTTTCCCGTTTATTTTTTGTAGCGATATTATTGTGCCTTCCCAATATAAAGTTCAAGTTTTTTTATTTGAAAAAATTGGAAAACTATAATTAAATTCAAGAAGAAATTATGAAGTAATGACAAATTAGGGAAGCTGCAATTAAACTCAAGAAGAAACTAAAGTAATGCCAGATCCTTCTGACCTTTTATTATGACAATGGCATTTGGGAATATCTTGCATATCTGAAATGAAAACATCCAGTTCTTACAAGATATACTCACACATTTTAAATTGAAAATTCAATAATATTTCAATGAAATCCCTTTTTAAAAGTATTATTAGTAAACAGAGTGTTCTTAAAGTGAGGCTGGTCTCCAGTTGATTTGCTACCACCTTATTCCGTGATAAGAGATGCAGTGGCTCAGTGGCTAAGACGCTGAGCTTGTTGATTGAAAGGTTGGCAGTTCAGCGGTTTGAATCCTGAGTGCCGCGTAATGGGGTGAGCTCCCGTTACTTGTCCCAGCATCTGCCATCCTAGCAGTTTGAAAGCATGTAAAAAATGCAAGTAGAAAAATAGGGACCACCTTTGGTGGGATGGTAACAGAGTTCCGTGCACCTTTGGCATTTAGTCATGCCAGCCAAATGACCATGGAGACATATTCGGAAAGCACTGGCTCTTTGGCTTTGAAATGGAGATGAGCACTGCCCCCTAGAGCTGGGAATGACTAGCACGTGTGTGTGAGGGGAACCTTTACCTTTACCTATTTATTCATTCATTCATTCATTCGTTCGTTCGTTCGTTCATTCATTCATTCATTCATTCATTCCCAATTTGGTTTACAGCCTGATATTCCATAATCTTCTATCCAAATATTAGCTAGTTTTACTAGCCAAGACAAAGTCAGCCAAATGCTTGCATTTTCTGACACAAAATACAGTCATGTTTCTCTTCCCCTGATCAATAGTTGACTTGTTATTGCAATTGCAATAGCACTTAGACTTATATACCGCTTTATAGTGCTTTTTATAATCCTCTCTAAGCAGTTTACAGAATTAGCATATTGCTCCCACAATTTGGGTCCTCATTTTACCCACCTCGAAATGATGGAAGGCTGAGTCAACCTTGAGCCTGGTGAGATTCGAACTGCCAAATTGCAGGCAGCCGACAGGCAGCAGAAGTAGCCTGCAATTACTGCACTCTAACCTCTGCGCCACCGAGGCTCTACTTGTTATGTAGTATATAATATTACATCTGAAAAATATATGGAATATATAAAATCCTAAGGAGGGATTCTAATAACATTGGCTTTACTTATTCCCATTGAAATACATTGTTTTATGGTAAATCATGACTCATTCTTCCGTCTAATTTCAGTGGGAATAATGACATTTTCGAGATCTAACCCATGTATTTATGATCAACAATGATGGTATCTCTAACAGAAAATAATGCACAAAATCCTTCAACTATTTAAAATAAAAAACTAAAATACTTTCAAAGAAATCATTATTAAAAACTAGAAATCTTGAAGTTGCCAACATTTTAAAAGATTATGTATTCTCATACCACATCTCATGATATTTTGTTATCTCACTGCCTAAAAAGGAATCATCAGATCAATATTTGTGTACACACACATACAGAAGGAGATAGAGAGAGAGAAATAGATCTAAATTATGAATGTATATGGTGTTTTCCAGTTTCGCTTAGATTCCTCAAGGATGCGATATTTGCTAAATGGCCTTTGTGAAGTCATACTTTCCTTTCTGAGGAAATCAGAGATGGTCAGAAGCATTTATTTCTTTCACTAAAAGATAAACACATCACAATCATAGATGTCAATGGAGATGCTCAGTCATCCAGATAATGATTGTCCCAAAGGTGCTTTTTCAAAAGGCAACTGGACTTTCTTTGTTCGTCTTTTTCTTCAGACCAAAGAACTGAAGAATCTTCTTGGATGAGAAGCAAAATGTCTTCAAGGGGAAAAAAAAGCACCTTTGGGAAATCACAGTCATACGTACTCTCTAATATATTTTCCTCAATGCAGGATGTTACTGACAATGTTTTGTATTAGTTTTGTTTTTTAATTGGAGTTTTCATGAATTAGCAATAACAATAGCAACAGCATTTAGAATTATATACTACCCACAGTGCTTTACAACACTCTCTGGCCAGTTTACAATATTGAAGCATTATTTGCATATTGGCCCCAATAATCTGGGCCCTCATTTTACCAACCTTGGAAGAATGGAAGGCTGAGTCAACCTTCAGCACTGTCAGCATTGAACTCCAGGCTATAGGCAGATTTTGCCTGCAATTGTTCACTTTAACAACTGCACCACCAGGGCTCTTTACATTAATTAATTGTAATATATTTATGTTTTGAACTACAGGACTAGAAGACCACATGCATCTAAATGAAATGCAAGATCTAATCAATTTCCAAATTTATGAAAGCTGCCATCAGTTATTATATCATTTTTCAGATGGCTTCCTTCTTTCCATATTTAATCTCCCACTGTCTTTTCGGTGATCTCATTCAAAGTAACTTCTGTTCAAGGTATTAAAAATAAAGCCAGTAATAACTGAGTGACATTTCCATGCTAAGCTTTTTTTATTTGCTTTTTGTGCCTTTTCTCCCTCCCCTTTATTTCACAGGTTATATAAAGAAGAGCTATTGATTCACTGAGTTTACCATAGAATGTGTAAGGTTACATCTTGACCAGAGAAACTGGCTGAAATTCCTATTCATGTTTTGCTGTGTTACGTTTGTCTGGGATAAAAATATTTGGAGGCATGTTGCCGATTTGTGTACAGTGCAGACTTTTTTGAAATGGGCCTTCTGCTTTCTTATTTTGTTTGATGGTTTAGGTTTTACTGAGTTTACTCTGGTATAATTCTCAACAAGGTTGTCCTCAACCTTACTCCATCTCTCAATGAATTCAGTTGGAAGGATTTTTCCCATTACTTCTGGGGATGGTATATAATTGCTCTGTCAGCAGTGGTGGCTTTTAGATGAAAAGCTGAAATATATGGATTTGCCCACTGTACCACCCCCTTGACAACCATTTCACTTAGGGGAAAATAATGTAGACTTCAGGAAATATTTTTAAAGGAAAACTGCTGAAGTCTCCCTGCAATTGGAAATCTGTTTGAATCAGATCCAATTTATAGAAGGAACCTTTATGAATTGCACAAGCTCCCATATAGGTATTGAGTTCTCCCTTTCCAAGTTAGCATAACAGTGGGGTGATAGGGTGAACACATCACCAACTTTAGATATAATACCTCTCCTCCCTTCCCACCCTATGCATTTACAAATACTGTATGAAATGCAAACTTGATTATACAGACAACAACTTGCATCACATAACAGTAATAATAGTTATGCTATTAGTTGATATGATAGAGAAAGAGTTTGGTATAGTGGATTAAGACCTAGAAATCAGTAAGCCATTAGCTCTGGGGCTTCCTTGGGCATGAAAGTCCGCTGGCCACTGTCTTCACCAAATCCCACCTCAGAGAATTGTTGAATGGAAAAACAGGTGTACTTGGTATGTTGGCTGTCAAGAGTTGCCCAAGGTAGGTAGGTAGATAGATAGATAGATAGATAGATAGATAGATAGATAGATAGATAGATAGATAGATAGATAGATAGATAGAGGGGTGAGCTGCTAGGGGTTCACAGGGATTTAGGAGAACCTCTAGCTAAGATTCTGTGCAGTTCAGAAAACTTCCAAATCCCACTCCTGGCTGGCACCACCCTGCCCACCTCGCCCCTCCCCTACCAGGAGTCCCCATACGCATGTTTTGGATACAGGTAAATGGTGGGCACGCATGGAGGCTCGGAAAGAGCAAAAAACGGGCCAACTGAAAGTTTGGGAAGGCCAGAAATGGGCCTATTTCCAGTCTCTAGAAGGCCTCTGGATCCTGAGGAGGCCATTTTCACCCTCCCTCCTTCCATGGTACAGGAGGTCAACAAGGCCATGCCTACCATGGCCAAGCCCATCCAGCAACCAGGCAGAGAAGCCCTTGCTAAAATTTTTGATGCCCTCCGATAGATAGATAGATAGATAGATAGATAGATAGATAGATAGATAGATAGATAGATAGATAGATAGATATTAACTAAATGCCTCTCTAATCTGAATAAATGTTTCCCAGTTTATGGATACCCTATCAACTAAATAAAACTGGAATGATTGTATTTTATCATGATGGACAATGCACAGTCGATCATAAGTTTGAAGTCCACAGGCCAGCATGGAAAACAGTTATTCACTTAACATCTACCCAGTTTAACCCCAAGAATGGCTGGAGAAAAGCATCTTGTGGCCTGATCATTAGTGATCCGTCTACCAAACCACCTGGTTTTGAACTGCCTCACTTTGTCTAGACGAAATCGAACTGAATTAGATGGGATATTGGAAGAAGTGCCTCTGCCCTCTATCAGTGAGATGAAAAGTTTCCCCTTATTGTGATTGTGGTGGTGATATACAAACTATTAAATAGATTGTGCATGGTTGCCTACAATATGCTTACTCTGGTTTCCTAGAAGATCTGCACAAAGCAACACCAGAGGCAATTGCCTAGATAGCTGAATTAGACATCCAGTTATGAAGCCACTGCCATACCCCATAGTAGTTTGTATACAATTATGTGGATTGTGTGTATATGTTTATTTCTGTTGTGTTCTCATCATATGATAAATATTAATAATATTGGATTTTATTTTATTTTCCCCTATAAGCAGAAAGAAAATGAAAATTGAACTGTTTAGTCTAGTTTATTAGAGTTTAGACCAGAACCACTTAAAAAGTAATAATAAAATAGAAATATTAAATATATGATCTTGTTAAAACAATATACCAAAACATATATAATATTACTTTGAGTAAAATAAGATATCCCGCTTATGTTCCATCATAGCCAATATATGAATACGGATATATAATTTGAAATCTCCACTTTCTGATTAGCTAATAAGGCGTTGAGGTAGAAATAATTAAACAAATTTTCTAATAATCTGTACCAATATTTGAAGTATTAAAGTCCTTCAATTATTGTTCTAAGTGTATGGTGAAGGAAGATTCAAAAAGAGGCATCTAACTATAAGGAATATATTGTATATTACAAATAGGAGAGGGAAAAATCATTCAAATGTCAATCTTTGGGAGTTATGATTGCTAGACAAAGAGACTTCAATATAAGGAATGTTAAATTTAAATTTCCTTAAGTTTAAGTTTTGACGACATATTCATTTAATTTGAGGCACAACTAAATGGTTTAGCCCTGCTTTTTAAAAGTAGTCTTTCATTTTCTGTGTATAACCTATAACTCAAATATTTTTGATGATGTACTAATGATTTCCTATGTTAACACTAAGCAAGTCTGAGTTGGCTTAACTTTTTAAAATCAGACAAGATATAAGAAATAAATTGCTCTCTGGGAGGAAGAAAGTTTATGCACTAATAGTTTAAGACATATTGATACTTTGCTTTCGACAAAGGAAATTCATATCTTAATAAAGTAACCTTGTAAAACTGTCTTTTTGTCTCAATCATCATTATATTAGGAACCATCTTATCTCCATCACATAGACCCATTCCACACAGGCAGCCAGGGAAGGTATGTTACAAGCTCCATCGCATAAAGAATTTTGACTGGTGGGGTCGAGGAAGAGGACCCTTCAGTGCTGGTTTCCTCCCGGTTTTGCCAGTGGTTCACTGATTGTGCATATATGCATGCATGCACATGTTCCCCTGTGTGTGTGCGAGCTCCCCCACCCTTCTGCGCATACGCGCACGATTATCTGAGAAAGAAAAATATGGCTACCGGTTCAGCTGAACCGGTAGCTAAAAAATGTGTGCCGATCAGGATCAAAGAGTCCTCTCAGATAATCTGCACGCACATGCGCAGTAGGCACATGCCAGTAGGCACACGCATGCATGGAAGGGAGGGGACGGGTTTGAGCTACCGGTTTGGCCGAACTGGTAGCCATATTTTTTCTACCGGTTTGCCTGAGCGGCAGTTTTTGCCGCTACCGGTTTGGCCAAACTGGTGCAAACCAGTCAAATACCACCTCTGGGACCTTTTCTGCCATTGTTACTGCCTTGTGGAATACCATTCCCCCAAAGGTGAGGGGGAAACTTTCCTTTCCTGGCCTTTTAAGTAGTTTGAAGACCTAGCTCTGACAACTCTCATGGGGCTTGCAGAATAGATTTCCATCCTGGGAGTAGTTGGTGCCTTAATCTTCCGCCTTTTAATTTATTTTATTTTTATTTCTGGGCTTCGCTCATTTTATTTTATTGCTTGACTCATTCTACTGTTGTACTGCATTTTTATAGAGTTTTTATATTTTTCACTGCACACCACCTATGTACACCTCACTCTAAGAGTGGGATGGATAGCAAGCACCTAAATTTGACAAATCAATCAATCAATCTTCATTATCATTTTGTATTAGTGGAGATTATTAGGGGAAAAATCTGCATAAACTTTTCAGTTTTTAAAAAATCTTTGATGATGAATTGAAGTTCTAATGAACTACATATTTATTTAAAACATTTATATAGCCACCCATCTTTCATCAAATTCTGGGCAACTCCCAATCAAATTTCTGAATATCTGTTAGCTTTACTATTTATTTGCTTTCCAAAATGGGAAAAAATGCACCACTGTAGTACTTAAAATATATGATGTGCAAAGTCTAAATGTTTTTTAACAGCCTTGGTGAATTAATACTATGGTATAAATTTGACACTATATATATGGAGAGAAAAGGTATTGTGAGGAAGCAGAAGATGTCAGAAAATGGGCAATGGGATTTTATATGCCAGGAGAAAATATATTTAGGAATAAATTTGGAATAAGGAAAGACTCAGAGGATATAACAGTAGATCAGATCAAGAACTGGGCAATCCTTGGTGCTCTCTGAACTTGGTTGTTTGCTTGTAGATGTTGCATGAATTGGGTATGACTAGTCTAGAAAAAAGAAGGACTACGGGTGACATGATAGCAGAACAGAACAAAATAGAATAACAGAGTTGGAAGGAACCTTGTAGGTCATCTAGTCCAACCCCCTGCCCAAGCAGATGACAGCCCAAGTTTCCAGTGATGAAGCTTCCACAACTTCTAAAGACAAGCTGTTCATTGGTTGATTGTTTTCACTGTCAGAAAATTTCTCCTTATTTCTAGGTTGAATTTTTCCTTGATCAATTTCCATCAAGTATGCCTTGTCTGGCCTTCAAGTACTTTGGAAAATAGGTTGACCCCTCCTCTCTGTGACTGCCCCTCAAGTATTAGAACAGTGCTATCATGTCTCCCCTGGTCCTTCTCTTCACCAGACTAGCCATGTCCAGTTCCTGTAACCGTTCTTCATATGTTTTAGTGTCCAGTCCCCTAATCAACTTGTTGCTCTACTCTGCACTCTTTCTAGAGTCTCAGCATTTTTTTTATAGTATAAAATTGGATGTAGTATTTTAGGTGTAGTCTTACTAAGGCTTTATAGAGTGGCATTAGTACCTCACGTGATCTTGATTGAATCCTTCTGTTAATGCTATTTGGATTGCATTGGCTTTTTAGGCTGCCATTGCACACTGTTGGCTCATATATAATTGGTTGTCCACTAAGACTCCAAGATCCCTTTCACAGTTACTGCTGTTAAGCCTGGTTTCTCCCAATCTATATGTGTAGTTTTGGGTTTTCTTGCCTAAAATGTAAAACTTTACATTTCTCTATATTGAATTTCATTTTGTTAGTTAGGATCCAGTGTTCAAGTCTGTCAAGATCCACCTGGATCTTGAGCCTATCATCTAGAGTGCTGGCTATTCCTGCTGGCTTAGTATCATCTCCAAATTTGATAAGTTCCCCTTCTATTCCCTCATTTCAGCAGTATTCCAGCATGTGAGGGACCATCACAAAGAAGAGGGGCTGAATTTATTTTCCAAAGTACCAGAAAGCAAGACAAGAAACAATGGATGGAGAAAAGCAACCTGGATTTAAGGAGAAACTTCCTAAAAGTGAAAACAATCAACCAGTAGAACAGTTTGCCTTCAGAAATTGTAAGTGGTTCATCACTGGAGATTTTTAAGAAAATACTGGACAGCTACCTGTCTGAAATGGTATAGGGTCTCCTGCTTGAGCAGGGCATTGGACTACAAGACTTCCAAGATCTCTTCCAGCTCTATTCTGATTGATTGATTACCAGACAAGATAACAACTGCTTGATTACCTGGTGGTAATTCAGTTTTTGGTAGCATATTATGCAAAAATCACAGCCACAGTCCTGAGTATATTTTAAAAACCTATCTCTCCATTTCTATCTTTCTATTTTGAAAATCACAATACTAGGACTGAATACATTTTGACAAAATAATTCAGAAGTGCTTTGGACATTGCAAGAGAAGCGCTGTTCTCCCATTTGTTATTCTGGGAGACTGAAAAAAGTGCAGTTGCTTTAAGGAATCCACTAATTAAAGCAAATATAACTTTGAAAGCAATAGTATCCTTTTTTCAGATTCACTTGGCAGCCTGAAAAAATGTAGGTTTTTAGTGAATAACAGAGGAGTTGTACTAGGCATGATTCAGAACACTTCTTCCAAATCATTTTTGAATCATGCTGTGTTTAAAAGAAGAAGTCCTTAAATATTTTTCTTATTTAAATTAGCCTTTACTTAAAAGGCAAAAATGAGGAAATTCTCTTCCTTCAAATTGAATATGAACTAGTAGAAATGAATTTCTTTGATACCACTCCTGCTGAAATGAAGTAGGCACCTTCTGGAAAGTCTGCTGTCTTCCAGCAAGAAGCCAAGAACATTGACATTTTTAAAAAAAAAATCTTGCAGGCTTGTTACAGGTTGTCCTCCCTTAACATCCATAACTGGGACCAGAATCTTGATTGTTGAAGCAAAGGGGTCATTAGGAAGCTCCAAATGCCTATGAGGTTCCAATGGTCTGGATGAAGCAGTAGCCATCATCGCCACCCCCTAAAAAGAAAAAAAATGCTGAATGCCTGAAAGTCCCAGCCCAGCTACCTCACTTTCCTGCATTCCACCATGCCAGCAGATCTTCACCATTTTGGACTGACTCTTTCAAGGTATGCCCAGCTGGCCCTTTGTGTAAAAGAAGAAGGAAAATAAAATTAAAGATAACCATTCCGCAACAGCATCCTAACATGCCCCTTTTCACTATACTCCTGAGTATGATGGAGGGGATCTACTGTGGCGTTCCGCGTCCGGCGGGCTGCTCATGAGTCTTGGACCGAATTGATAAGGAAGACTCCACACAGGGTTTCCTCGGGATGAGGGCACAGAATCAACTCCGAGACCCTCTTTTATTAATTTGGCAAACAAAGGGTGGTTACAGAAGGCAAGACTGGGAGGTTACAAAAGATAGGCAGAGGGCGGGGCATATGCAAGGCAACTACATTCTCATACGGCGATATCACATTACAAGGCACTTATTGTTCGTGGCAAGTCCAAGTGACTGATAATGCGCCACTCTAGGTGCTCTTCATGGGATAATGTAGCCATGTTGTTTCTTTCTTCTCTCGTGTATGTGTTCCAGCCGCACAGCAGCCTGCACGTACAAGCTATTCCCACAATCTACTTCACACTATATATGCCTTTGATGCCTCTGGAGGGTTTGTGTTCCATGGGGCATTTGCTTTGAGGCTTCCCAAGTGTTCACCCCTTTATGGGATGGTAGCTGCTTTGTGCTGCACTATTAGAACATAGACATAGAACAACAGAGTTGGAAGGGACCTTGGAGGTCACCTAGTCCAACCTCCTGCTTGAGCATGAGTGTCTATTCCAACTATTAGCCTCTACCTAGGATCAAACTCACAGCCTCCTGATTGTGAGATGAGAGCTCCACCTCTAGGCCACCACACCGCACCACCCTATTGGAACTTCCTGGTCATTTAAGAGCATAGATGGAGGGGGGATAGGTTAGTAAAAGAGTTGTGTCACCCCTGGGTTGATCATAAGTGCAGATGGACTGTCAAATGCCTGAATTTTGATCATGTAATTGCATGGGCAGTACAATGGCTATAATTTAGGGCATAAGTCTTAAGTCCCTTCTTTGGCCCCATCATAATTTTGAACATTTGCTGAATGAATGGTCATTAAACAAGGACTATCTGAAATTCCCTGCAAATGTGCTACAGTGCAAAAGTATGACAATTTATGCCTGCTGGTTTAATGAAGTTACAAATGTAACATTTTATTGTGTTGCAGAGTTTATTAAATGTACAGTATTTAATAACTATGAAGAAATGACTAATATATATTTGAAATGTACAAACAAGCAAGTAATATATCCACGGTATTCCTCTTGAAAAGAAAATAGTGGATGTGAAGAGAAAAGAACAAACTAGCAATGGAAGGAGAACTCCCTGAAAGGTAGCTTCTGTCAGAAATTATTAGATATTCCAGGTTCAGCTGAGAATTAAAGGTCATCTCAGCAAATCTGGAAGCTACAAGATCATGGATCATCTTTGGTCTCAGCTATCTATACAGGGATTCAGATGTGCTGAAACGATAGAAGGTTAGCTGCGTTGTCATAGACCAACAGTTTGCACTTTTTTAGCGGGAGTTCAGATCTTGGTTTTAAAGAATTGCTTTTGGCCTGGAATGTGAAATAAAAAAGATCTGGCTGCTCTCAGGGCATATCAAAAATTCCCACTGAAACTCTCTACCGACAGGAGAATAGGGGGAGGTGGTTTCACATGACAAATTGTAAAAAAGAAACAACCTATATCAAGAAGATGATCAGAAAACATAAATGACCTGACTGAGTTTCAAGATTGAGGAGGAATGCATTCACATTTTAAAAAGTATTTTATTTAAATATGTACATAAATGTGCATTTACAGTCTGAGATTGAAAACAGTATACAGCAGTTTGAAATAAATGAAAGCACAAAAGGTATCACAAAATAAAATATTAGATATAACAATCAACAAGAATCAAAGCTAAATCCCAAGTTAAACAGTTCCATAAAATTTAGTTGCAGTTGCTGTTGAGCAGGTTTTACCATCTGATTATTGTGAGTACACAGTGGTGGGATTCAAAAATTTCCCCTACCCCTATCTGTGGGTATGGCTTGGTGGGTGTGGCTTGGTGGGGGGGTCATGTGAATGAGTGGGCATGGCCACTCACAGCAAGGTAGGGGCACCACCCCACCAAGCCACACCCACAAAACTAACAGAAAAGTTCAACCAAGCCACGTCTTCTAGCGCTCAACCTGGGTGTTTCTCACCTTCTTCTCATGTTTGCTCTGTGTATATGAGCCTGAGAAGGAAGTGGGAAACAGCCTCCACATTGAATGTTGCAACAGAGAGAATCCAAACTTTTCTCCTTCCCTTCACAGCAGAGCTGCTCCTTTATGGTCCCCCTGGCCCCCTCCCTCCCAGGGGTCAAAGTACCTTAAAGGGACCGACTGCAGTGGCTGCCTTCTGAGTGGATGATGGGGTCATGCTGTAGCCCATCATCAGGGAACTTCTCTCTCTCTCTGGAATATGTCCACTGGGCAGTTCCTCACATTATATTTATATAATTCCTGGTTGTGTGTAGCTTTTAATTGTTAATTATGATGTTGATGGCTGGCTATTAAGTCACCAATTATGCCACTGCACCTTCAGCTTTTAAACAAGGAGCCTGTTTCCCAGACTTTAACCATTGTTCTGGCTATTTTTGTCTCTGCTTGGCCAACAATCACAGTAGCTATGAAAATGAATGCACATCCTTGTTTATTGCAATGTGAGTCTACCAATGAGTTTGGATCTCTTCATCTAACCACTTTCTCATGTTCTCACGGTTCTCCTCATTCAGGAGCCATATAAACATAATGTGAAAAACAGCCCAGGGCACATATTTTGGAGAGAGAAAAGTTCCCTGATAATGAGCTCCAGCATGAACCCAAAAGCATAGAAGAATAAACCTTTGATCCCAGTGATCGACTCAAATCAGATCCTGCAATATTATCCTGGGACACATACATTTACCTTCATTTGCATTAAAATTACTAATTAATATAAATGCACAAAGCTAAAAACAAATAACAAAAGTCCATACGTGTGAATTCAAATTATCCCAATATCATTCCCAAATCATCTTTATTTTAGAAAAATAAAAATATTAACTTTGTTCATCTAATATACTATCATCATCAGGGACTCTTGTTTTGGCCATTCTTCAATTCTGAGATCAAAATTATATTTTACAATAAGTAGATTGTTCAGGGTGTTCAGTATCTGTCAAATTACTCAGCGCTCTCTATTACAAAGCTTCAAGGTTCAGAATAAAGCCTGGTATTATACTAAAGTACTTTATTTTGGCCCCAAATTACTTCTCCTTCTGGAAGATAATGTTGGATATTTATCCATGTAATGCTTTCATTATAAGAAAACTGAGAATAACACTAAGCTCAAAAGGAAGATGAACTATAAAGGTCACATTCACTATAATGGAATTTATCAAGAAGAATGAGAGGAAACTAGACTAGATACAAAGAATGCCTTTTCCCCCCCTCATTTCAGCCATTCTTTTGGCCAAGAATTAGAAAAGTTTGTCAAAAAAATTTATTTGTTTGCAGATTATAATGAATGAGCAACCTTTTCTTTATCAGGCTTCAGATGATTGCTCCAACTAAATCATGAGTCATGAGCCAGACTTCAAAAACTCCAAAGCGTTTAATTGGAAACAACATGTCAGCAGGCCCTGTTTGCAGCCGAATCTGACACACCTAATTTACAATCCCCTATGACCCTGTTTTTCCCCACCCCCCTACATGTATATTCTCCAATGAAATACATGCATGGCTAGATGTCATAAATCACATTCTCCTATAGAGAACTGCCACGCTCAACAGCTAGTTATCTTCAAGGAATTTCTGGCATGTACTTCTGAGTTCCTAGATCAGAGGCTCTGTTAGGGATCTCTCTCTTCTTTCCTCTAAATGACAAATTGTAAATGGGGATGAGAATAGTTTTACAATTTGACATTCTTATTGTGCTGAAGACTATCAGCTCCAAGACCTTACTGAGAACAGTCATCAGATATGACACTTCAATTATCCTATTGAATAAAAGTGTGATTATATTTCATCATACTTTTAAAAATAATTTATCTTGAATATGTAAATAAATGTAGTTGTGCATTTCCTTCATTTTGGTGGCACATGAAGAAAAAATATAGGAAAGATCCTGTTCATATGACTCAGAGCAAGCATGACTAGCAAAAAAATGAGAAAAACAAATCAAGGATACAATGTAGTTTGCTTGTTCCTGTTTAGATACAGTACAATTTATATAATTTTGATTTTATTCATGTTATTCATTTATGGGGGGGAAAATGAACATTCATTTGCAATAGTCTGTCCCTGCAGCATTTGTCATTCAAGACAATAATTTTAGTTGTTAGCATATCATAAAGAGAGGATGATGCACATGGACAGACAGACATAAGCAGATCAAAATAAATAAGCTGCACCCAATTTATTTCTTTTCTGAAATAAAACTATGGTCAATTCAAGGGCTGTAATCATGCCTGCTGATTACCTATGGCTGATTCACCTGCATGAGTATAGTACTTAAGCATTGCAAGGACACAACACTTCACTTCTCTATGACTCAGTATGAAAGGGAGAACTAGGCCAGTGAATAAAGCAAGAGAATATGTCCATAAACATCTCTAATAAATGACTTTTTAAAATCATACAGAATCACAAAAGCCTTTTAGCATGGAAGTGAATGTTCAGAGATAAACACGGATTTACTTGCCCATAGTTTATGGATGACTTTGTGTAAAAATAAATCTTATCAGTAGTAATAATAATAAATATTATGAACCATTGCTATCTTTTCCATATTTAGGATTAGAAAAATTTAACTATGAACTACAAGATTTCTGAACAAAATTCCAAAACTATAGAACTTATAGATGTGGCTGAAGAAAATTTTAAGACAGAACCACTATGCAAAAAGTTCATAGCAGCTTCGTCCCAAAGGTGCTTTTTCATATGGCAACTGGACTTTGTTTTTCCTTGAAGATGTTTCACTTCTCATCCAAGAAATTTCTTCAATTCAGAACTGAAGAAGCTTCTTGGGTGAGAAGCGAAATGTATTCAAGGAAAATGTATTAAATAATTAAATAATTGTTATGTGGTGTGTGCTGTAGCTGTTGCTGATTGAAAAAAATCCAAAGATTACATCAATTTAGTCTTACATGGAATTAAATGGAAGATTCCAAAAATTTATTCTGCTGTGGAATTAACCTCTAATAAACATATTAGAGATGTTAATAAACTGAAGTTATTGGATATCCAATTAAAAATGATATTTTGAATGTACTTTTAGACACAATTCTTCAATATTTCTTGAAAATTAAATTCGAAATTCGAAGTATAAATACTTTTATAAAATAATAGGATTATTATAAAATATATGTAGAAGACAATAAAAGTTTATTTTAAAATTACTTTTAAAACAGAGTGATAATACATTAAAGCAGATTGAGAACACAACAAGTCTTTGTATTCTCTTGGGAAAAGAGAAAGACAATTACGTCTTGGTTTCATGTGGAAAGGAATAGTATTATGTGGGCCTACAGAAGAAATGTGTCTATCTTGTACCCCAATTAACTGTACTCCTCAAAGTAGAAAGATACCTAATAAGGTCTCAAATGTTCAACTGATAAGAAAAGTGATAAGGGTTGCATTAATTCTTTAACTGATGTCCTTGTTCCAAAATGAACAGCACGCAAAGAATGAAATGCTACTAAAAAAGAGATCAAGGCAATCCCATAGGAATTGTTAAGAGAGCACAAAATTAGGTGTACCCATTTATCAGATATCTTAATAATCAATTATTTATTTAATAATAGTAATTGGTAATCAAATGCTTATAAAATAGAGGCAGACATTAGTTTCAAGTTTCAAGTTTCAAGTTTATTTAAATTTATATCCCGCTCCCTCTCCCCTAGGGGACGGGGCGGGGCACAGGCCAGAACACACCACAATAGTACAATAAAAATTTTACAAAATGTATTAAAATTCAATTTTAAAACCCCATTTATTAAAATTTAAAACCCCATTAATTAAAACCCCAAATAAA
>JAOYMU010000192.1:89034238-89044287 GCA_025802295.1 Psammodynastes pulverulentus | reverse complement strand
AATTAAATGACATGAAAGGAAAGGAAATGAAAGGAAAGGAAAGGAAAGGAAAGGAAAGGAAAGGAAAGGACCAAAACACAAAACATTTCAGTACAACAAGCTATAAATCTGAGTCTGAATATGATTTTTTTCTGAAAAACACAGGAACCACATATTCTGAAACCAATTTTAATGGTCTGCCAAAAAAAGAAGACAAAGAGAATAGAGGGAATTAAGATCACCACATTTGTGAAGAAATAAATCTATTTTAAAACAAACAGGATTACTTCAGATACTCCCAAGTCCCAATCAATATTGTATACCAAAATTCTAATCTAAATAGACTTTTATCCATTTCAAGCTATATCACACTAAACCCCTGAAGTTCAAGAATGGTACTATAGAAACTGTGCCTTGTGAAAGAAATTCCTTTCTAAAAGTTAGATTCCTTTTGTGGAAATGAAAGTAAAAAAAGACAACACTAAGAATAATTTTTAAAAAATACCTTACATTAAGTCAAACCGTTCCTTCTTCAGGCTGAGTGTTATCTATACTGAGTGAGAAGTACTTCTCTAGGTGGTCAAACAAGAAGTTTTTGCAACTGTTGTGGTGGAATCGTTTGCAAATATCGGCACTATTTCTATGAACTGTTCTCTTTCTCTAAAACAAATCACCTTCAGGTAGCATTTTGAGATGTACCATTTTAAAAAAAGGACCAGCATTTCCTTCCATTCCTGTGGGATTATCCACCCAGCTCAGCTATCCAGGAACCGCTGTCTAATAGTTCTCTGAATTTTCCATATAGTCTAAGAGTTTGGGTTATCTCCTGATCTCCTGCTGGGAAACAGAAGACAAAGTAAAGTCATATCCATTGGTTATATGGTTCATTGTTGCATTTTTAATATTTTTATCTTTATTTATTTATTTTACAGTTTTCTGCCTACCGTCATGTTTGAAAATATGGGGAAGCTATATAAATATATAAATAAGCCAGTTAATATATATTTAACTTGCATTTGAATATATGTGTGGAAAGAGCTACGAGTATATGCATCCGTTACAAACCAAAATAATGAAATAAATATTGAAAGTGTGTTATGGTTTTTTTATACATGTGTCCCAATGTCAGACATTGTGATAGACACTTAAGGCTAGAAGATCTTCCTACACTTTTTCCTAGGCTTCAAATCTGAGCAGAATCAACCAAAGATAAGTCAGCATCACTCTTTTTTCATACAGTAATATACCTTTCATTTAAGAAACAGGGACTGATAATTTCTTTATAAGTGAACAGAACGTTTTGGTTTTATGAGTTCTTGAGTAAAGTAGAATAGGAGTGCCTTTGTACTTTATTAAAAGCACTTGATTGCATGGTTGCATTTTTTCAGATTCTGTGGTTGTTGTTTTTTTCTTGATACCTAATTAGTGTGCCCCTGTAATGAGTAAAGATATCTCTAGGGAGCAACTCAGAAATGCTGGAGACACCAGATGTTGCACAGAGGAAAGTTCAATCATCAGAAGCACTAAATATCTGTTCAACCATTGTTTGGCTTGTGATAGTGGCAGAAAGAATAACAAGCTTACATCATCAGTCATGATATAGACAAAAAGGGAGGAAAATACTGTGTTGATCTAAGAGGAATAAAATTAAAATCATATGATTTGTGGTGCTTTCTGAACTGTTCACATTCTATTTCAGTATTGCCCTGTTCACGCAGAAGTGGGGGGGGAGGTGCAAATTCAAAACAAAATGAAATAAAAGCAAGAGAAAAAAAATTCTGTTTCGAGTTAGAAGGAAGAGATCACATTGTTGGCAGACAATGGATTTTTCTGTTCTTTTTAAAAAGTTTCATTTCTATGCACGCTTGCCATATTTTTTTTTACTTAAAAATAATTTTGAAACATGGGCCACACAGAATAGAGATATCTCCAGGATCACTATATGCATGCACTGAGGCTTTTGGAAGGAAACAGAAAACTAAATCCAGTGTTACTGACCAATATTTTGAAGACCACTCATTTTGTAACTTTTAGAATTCTTTATAGAATTCTTTTATCTAAAGGAGAAGGAATAAAGCTGGGGTTTTTTTCATGAGGGATAAAGACCCTTGCAAATCCTGTTCCAATTTGTAATGTTGAAACTAACAGTGTGTTTAATTAGGTAATTGTTCAATGTTTTACATAAGAATCAAAATCCGTAAGAAACATTGCCCTATTGTTTCCAAAATTTCTTGCCACATGTATAAGCTTTTATTCCTTGCCAATTCATATTTTTAATTCTTCGGCCCCAAACATTTCCCTGCCCAAGTAAGCCAACATATATTATTTACTAAAAAAACTATTCAAATGCACATGTATTACCAAGAGATTAAAATGTATCTCTCTAACAAAAGGTGGAGTATTTCCAGAAGATCTTAGAACAAAGCTGGCATTATTTAGAGAGTAAATTACAATAAATAAACACATTTTAAATAGGTCTATAAGCTTTCTGAGCAAATTATGTTGTATGTAGCATTATGCATCAATAACAGTAATAAAAAAGCACGTATAAAGCACAGGTTTGGGAATGATAAAAACTCGAAGGTAGTTCACAATTCATGTTAAAGCTCTGTCCTTGATCTCCCAAAGCGATTCATATTTTTCTCTGCTAATTAAAATGAGGGGACTTTTCCTTATGTTTATGACAAAATATTTAACCTTTGTTTATGAAAACATAATACACACAGGTTTCCTTGCAATAGTTAAGCTATTCTGACCGAGGAGACTCGGCATATTGTAGCATTTTACAGTTAGTGAATCATTCTTATACTTTTCCAAAAAAAAAATCAATGAATAGAATATCATTGTTTTTAATGTTAAGTACTCATCTCAACACCTTTGGGTGACTTTACAAAAACATCTAAGATTCTTTCATACCTTGCTATAAATGTTATTTGTACTCAAGCTTACATGGGGAGGGGAGAGCTAAGTCTCTGCTTTATGTATTTTAAAGGAAATGGGAAAAATATTCATACCTGCACATAAAAACAGTCAGAGATATAACCTAACTGTTGCAGTCAACATTTTGACTATTTTGACCATGCTCAGCACACAGCTGTGGAAGACTGTGAGAAAATATAGGGAAGCAGAGGTATATCAGCTTAGCTAGGATAAATCTGCATGCATACTTTAAAATAGATTTTGTATTTTTCAAATTGTTGCTCCAGAAAATAAAATAAAAAATGGAAAAGTAGAGCAATATGACCCAATGTAACAATTCTTAGAAGGATTTCAGCAACCTATTCTACCAGAGATGGTTTTCTAATCCCCAATTTCTTTGCGTGTTAGTTGGAAAATTTATTATCTCTTTAAATTATCCTGTTATTGATGTTTTTAACTTGCCATTACAGTATCACTGAAATTTGTTTTGTAGGAAAGTGTTAAATATCCATAATAAAAAACAGATAGAGCTTAGTTTGTAAGAAAAAGTTCACTAGCACTAACCTGAACCTGTGATAATAACACAATAAAGCAGATAAAATAACTTTATAGAGAAGTTCTCTGGAATGAGGCTCTCCTCATATGGCTCCAATTCTGATGGCATTCCAGAAGGCCTTAAAAACCTGGCTGTTCTCCCAGGAGATGAGTGAGGGTTGATGAAGCTGTATTGGATATGTTCTGTATGTTCTTGTAGATTGCCATCTTGTTCTTTTACTTCAGTTTTGTCCTTATTTTATTTCTTATCACTCAGGTTGTATTTTATTGTTATATTGTTGAGCACCCAAAGTCATCTGGAGTTGGGCAGAGCCTCGATTGAATATTTTAAATTAAATTACTGTTAAAACCATTTCTCCATTCTCAGTCCAATTTTTTTCCTCATTTCTGAATTCCTCAAATCATCTTCTACATACATACTTAAACAGAAAATATTTCTGAGATCTTGTACTTGATTCCAACCAGAAGTTGTTTAGAGAAAGAAAGATAAACCAGAAACAATTTCATCCATTATATCTTATCGTGGAATATATTATGTGGAAGCTTTTTGAAAATCTATCAAACAGTTTAAAAAAATGGATTTACAATGGATTATTTATGTAATCAGTGCTTCAACACTCTCAAATCGAATTTCTGTACATTAAATTCCACTTATTTTCATAGAAAGATACAGGGTCCATGGGTGCCCTGTAACTGCTACATCTCTAAGGGAAGAGCTTCAGGCAGTGCTTCTTTCAGACTGAAAAAGCTCTTCTTTAAGTATCATCAAAGAGAACTGAAGAAAGGCTGTGAAGCCATTAACATTCTTTAGCACTAAGAGTATAAAGCTATTCCTAGTGAATAAAATATAATAAGAAATTGGAGCAAAATGTTAGAAATGAATAGTAGCTTTTTCTCCTTAATCTAAAATTATCTCTCATATGGTAGTGTTTTATTAACTCTTTACATTTCAAATTTAACACTTTAGTGGATTTGATTAGATTTAATTAATTAATTGCCTAAAATTCAAAATATATACAGTATTTTAAGTAGTAAGTATAAACATAATTGGAGATAGAGAGCTGTCATATCAAAGTAAGTACTGTATGAATATGAGCTAAACTATGAAATTACGTGTTTTACTCTTTTACTCACTGAAACCAAAAAAAGTACTACCTATTGATTAGGTGCTAAGTTAGTCAGAGGTGAAAGAGAGGGAGGTATTGTGTTTTGTTTCCTTTGTATTACAGATAGTCAAAATAGTTGCACCAATCCAAAAAGCCAGTATAAATTGATGGTTAATGCAGCTAAAAACCAGGAGGCCATGAGCTTTTTTTCCCACCTTAGCCATGAAAGCCAGCTGGATGACTTTGGGCCAGCCACTGTCTCTCAGCCCAATGCCCCTCACTGAGTTGTTGTGGGGAAAATAGGAAGAGGAAGGAATATTAGATATATTCACTGTGTTGAGTTATTTATAAAAATAATATGGGCAGGATATAAGTAAATAAATAAAATACAGATTAAGACAGATGAGTTTAAGGAGATATTAGTGACATTTCTAAGGGCATGATGCTCTTAATTATATTATTTCTTTGTTAAAATATAACAAAGTCCCATATTCTCGGGGGAAGTCCCATATTCTCGGGGGAAGAACCCTAAAGCTAGAATGTGGAGGTCTCAATTCATGCTCAGATTTTGCCAAATTCTTTTCTGGAAAACGGAGATTAAAATAATCCGGTAAAATTATCGCATTGGTTAAGATTATCGAAACAAAACCATGAGTTTGGTAGGCAGGGGAGCAACTAAAATAATAGCAACTATGAATGCTATTGACTGTGTCAAATTTTATTTTGACATACTCTGTTTATAGACTTACTAGTCTATAAGTAAGTAGGCACTGACAAAAATATTGGGAAGAAGAAATATCCAAGCAGATAGAGAGATTGGAAAAACCTCCCTTCCAGGATGTGCAAAGCCAGTGCAATTATCTTGAGAGAAGTTATCATCTTGTGAGCCTCTCAATTTTTACTTTTTTTTTATGACCAAGGGCAAAAGTCTTCAGTGCCAACAAATGATACAAAAAAAAAAAGCTCAAGGAAAAACTCTTGACTCTCAGCAATTGCACAAGAGCCATCACTGTTGTAAAAATTAGAGCCCTATAGCATTTCCAAAAGTGATCTCTGCAATCTGTCACTTCACACCGGTTAAAAATGCACTCAGAAGCACTTTCTGGTTGTGAACTTGACATTTGCAACAAAATTGGGAGTGTACTTTTCCATTTTGTTTGAAAGTCCAGCTTCATTTTCCTTCATGTGAGTAAGAATCCTGTTATCCCTTGAACTGAATAATGTATAAGTAGTAAATAGTAATTTACTATTTCTGGTAGAAAGGTGGAAGAGCTTGGACCTACAGTCAAAACAAACTTTCAAATAAACCCATAGAGGTTATTAGTCCACAATTCTGCTTAACAAACTATATATTCACACACAAAATGGTTTTATCCATTTTCTCTATCTGGTCACCGGAAAGAAATTCCATTAGCAAAGTCTCTAACAAATAATTTAAAATATCTTCACTATGCACAACATATTTTTTAATGAAAATGAATGTTTGAACAACTTGCTTCTATGCAAGCAATAAATAGAAAAGGTCAAAGTCCCCTTTGCTGCTTTTTAAAATACATATTTCCTTAAATAATTCTTCCACTTTCTAAACTTGGAAACATAAATCTAGGTAATTCCTGCCAATTTCCCATCTTCCTTGGCTTTTTTAAAGCTAAGAAACCATTTTCCTTGGCGTTTTTATAAAAAGATAATCTCTGAATGTTCAGTGATATAATTGGAAATATTTGGAAATAGCAAACCAAATATCATTGTTTTCAATCTTACCTCAAAAGATCCAGAACCAAAAGTTAGCAATATCAGATAAGGAACAGCTAACAGATAACCTCCAGTGGAAAACATGTTTTGTGGTATCTGTATAAACTTTCTTCAGCATAACCAGGAGAACTGTTGCAGCAATATACTGATAGTTTGAGGGAGAAACTTGTAGAATCCTCGGATAGCTAATATTGTGTAAATTCAAAGCATTCTGGAAAACTTGAGTGGTGATTTATAGATTCAGTCAGTTTGATAAATATAATTTCTGGTGGTCCCCACTGTAATACTGTCTATAGTATGGGAAATAAATGTTTCTGAACAGGGCTGGTCCATTTTTCTTAAATGTCTAGCTTTTAATGATTATATATTCTTCTTGTCAGATAGACAATCCTGTCAAAAAACTGACAAAGGTAGCTTCAACATTCTCTTGGTCCATTCAATTGAATATTATAAAACCACCTCTTCAGTAAACAATTAACATAATTAAAACATTCATTAATTAAAAAGTAGGATAGCAACAACATAGGCTCCAAATTCCCAGGCTAGAATTCAAACTCTTATTGAATTATAGGAAATTGCTAAGCAATCACCGCCCCCAACAGATTATTGACCAAATCTTTGGTAGGGTTGTACTTAGGAGTGTTTCTGTGAAAATGTGCACAATCACGATTAATCACAGCAATATATACATAAACAGAATTAGTTTAGTTAAAGATCTTGACATATATGAACTGATTGAAGGGTGATGTAGATGTTAAATGCTAATAGTGCCAGAAGGTTTATAACTGGAATGTAACAATATTTAGAATAAGTTCAAGACATGTATATTTCAAATGACATCTGGCCCATTTAAAAAATGCATTAGTGCAGTATAAAGTATAGATCAGATTAATCTGATCTTTGATGTTAGGAGGCCACAGTGTGCTAAGGTGAGCTGATGGCACAGTGGAGACTTTCCCATGTAAATGTTTTTTATATATGCTTGGAAATAGACTCCAGAACGTATTGAAACTGCTGCATTTCTACAAATTATAGAAAGAGACAAATGAATTCAAACTGTGTTCTACCACATTGTTTTAGAAGATATCCTTACAGAAAGCATTGAATACAACATGACACATGGACACATCAAATCAACAAATCAGAAAAATGCAGCCTTTCTGAAGTGACTCATGAACCTGACCTTTCCACAATTAGTCACAGGTTTTCAAATGACAGTGTGCAGATACCAATCGATTGATAGGTCTTGGTACTTTCAGCAAGAGAAGGGCAGATTACACTTTCTGCTTATAAAGTGGTGTCAGGAAGTCATCTTTTAAACCCATCAAGAACAGCTTTGCATAATATCTCATTGTATGCCTAAAAGGATCATTTAACAAGATAAGTCAAATGCATTTTGAAGTAAATATTCTTCTATAACTAATGCTCATGAGAAAAAAAAGCCTAAGACAATAAAAAAAAAGAATCCACACAATACACTCTGGTTGCTTGTTCAATACAACATTTAAATAAATAAATCAAAAAAGCTTGACCTAAAAGAACTCCATTACATTTTAATGTAAATGGGTTCACGACACCTTATCTATTGCAAAGAGTGGCCACGTAATAGAGTGCCATTTGAGAAAGTGGGATGTCTATTTGAGGCCCCAGGGATCAAAGCATTGTCAGATTTTTTTTTCTCTCTCAAAATCAGCACCAACCACAGAGAAGAAAGCACCATTAAAAACTCTAGAGCCATCACCTCTGTGATGTCAGATTTAAGTTATTCAGGAGAAGAAAATTGAGAATACAGAGAGTGGCTTGGAGCACAAACAGCTTTATGGCTTCTTTGGACCTAATGTATAGAATGGGTCTTCCACTGATTTGGAGGAAATCATATGTAACATTGCCACTTTGCAAAGAGTGCTAGCTACCAGTAAGCTTCCAGATGTAATCCAGGGTGCTAGTTATCACTACAACCTGGCTATTTGTACTTGTCTCATTGTTTCTGCTCATCCCACCAGATCCAGCAGAGAATGCATGCTCCATGTCCCCTCTGTCAAGCAATGACCCAGGAATTGTGCCTAATCTGGTGACAAGATTGGAACAGCCTCCTCCTGGATGGCCTTGACCCTGCGACTGGTCTTAAGACTGTGAAGACTTTCATTTGGGCCAGGTTTTTGCCAGGTTAGGCAAACGTTGCTTCTGATATGATTTGTAAATAGGGTATGTTGGGGTTTTTTTGGCATCAAAGATCATTGTTTGTAGCTATTGATTGAATCTTTGAATCTTATGCTGACTTTGATGCAGGCAGACAGGAATAAATAAATAATAAACATTTAAAAAATATTTTCTACTTGCAGATTTTACAAATTCCAGTAGTTCTAATGTCACAGCATGCCAAAAAAGAATATAGGATTGTCCTGCTTTACAATGAACAATGGCTCAGATCTTTTGGGACACCTGCTTATTCGAAAAGTTCTCATTCAGTAATCGGAAGCAATGCCCTAATATTCTAAACTCAATCTTTAAAAAAAAAACTACATAGAAACTTATGTGGTACTCTTTTTACACAAGAAGGAAAAAAAAGTATATAAATGCCTATGCTGCATACAGATGCATTGGCATCATACATATTCATGTCAGGTCAGGATGAAAGGCAAAGAAATCTGAAAAGGACACTGGACACTTTTCTAGGCCCCACAACAAACTCTGTCTCTGCAACTGTAGCATTAAAGCAGCTTTTGATGGAAATAACTTTTTCTGCAATCATTCCTTTCTGCTTTCTTATTCCCTTGGTTTCTCAATTAAATCAGTGTCAGGTCAAGTGTCAGTAAACATATACCAATAATTCAACCACAGAACCAGAAATTTCTAAGAGTTAGTCAAGAGTTCAACACCAAGTGGCTACAAAGGTCAGATATTCAAATGGGACTCCTTCTATTAAAACTGCAAATTAATACTCCTGCAGGATTCAAAGAATCCCAGACTTCACTATTTATACTAAGATGAAAACATGATGCACAGTAAATTTAAACTAAGGAAGAAAAACTTTCTGCAGGTCATTTTTTCCACAGAAGTAACATTTATTCATGGGATGCGGTGGCTCAGTGGCTAAGATGCTGAGCTTGTCGATCTAAATGTCGGCAATTCAGCAGTTTGAATCCCTATTGCCGTGTAATGTGGTGAGCACCCATTACTTGTCCCAGCTTCTGCCAGCCTAGAAGTTTGAAAGCACGTAAAAAATGCAAGTAGAAAAATAGGAACCACCTTTGGTGGGAAGGTAACAGCGTCCCGTGCACCTTTGGCATTTAATCATGCTGGTCACATGACCACGGAGCCATCTTCAGACAGCGCTGGCTCTTTGGCTTTGAAACGGAGATGAGCACCACCTTCTAGAATCAGGAACGACTAGCACATTTGTGCGAGGGAACCTTTACCTTTACCTTAACATTTAGTCAATCAAATTTCATTCAGTAATGGATGCAGCATTTCCCACAGTAAACATGTAAGTAAATAAATTACATTTGTCTCGGATTTTGCAGTTTACCTTTCTTCATTACAGAACTCAAGTGTGTGTCTACAGCATAAGGAGCTATGTAACTAGTATGGCAGGAATAGATAGGACAGTGGTTCCCAATCTTTTTCGGGTTGCGGCTCCCTTACCTGCTTCCGGTTTTTCCCGCGGCTCCCTTCAAATTTTCGGATTTTTTCCGCGGCTCCCTTAATGGGTACATCCGGGTTTTTTTACATTTTTTA
>JAOYMU010000192.1:89020491-89034138 GCA_025802295.1 Psammodynastes pulverulentus | reverse complement strand
AAATGGCGCGGCGCCCTTACAATGGTGCCGCGGCTCCCCAGGGAGCCGCGGCGCACAGATTGGGAACCACTGAGATAGGAGGTTTTGGAAGCATAAGTAATTATAAATGGATTTCTCCCTGTCCTCCTGTTGTTCAGGACTGCTCCAGAGTCACCCCCCAGTTTGTTAACCCTTGCATGGTTAAGCCATAAGCATATATCATGGTTTATTAAATACTAGAGGTGAACTACATGCACTTAAAACTCCTTTGGTGTTTCAAGATTTGAGGAAGCCTCACGATTTAAAGAATTCAGAACACAGTAGAGCCAATCCAAGCTGGGGCAACAAGAAGAGCATATTTTACAGTGCTATACAAAAGGAAAGAAAACAGCATGAAAAGAAAACAGCTAAGCTGTTGTTCTGAGTGTTCAAAAACAATATTAAGCACAAAATTCACAGGATGATGCCTTGACCTTTTAGGGCTTTCCTACAGGCCAAAGTGTCCCCTTGAGTCACAGTGACCACTGAATGCACAGACTGTTAATGACCAAAACAGTATGTGTGTCTCAATCAATGATGAGTTGAGAATGCAAGTGAGAGCAGTTCTCATGCTGTCTTGGCCTTCCAGGCATTTTCCAGAGTTCATTTTAGTGAACCTCGGACTATTGATCAAAACTGTTTCATTTTTTAAGGACTGTGCCAGGCATCTGGTCCATATCCAAAGGACAGTGATAAGAGAGGCTTTCAACCTCAGGTGAGACTGGTGTTCAAATTCTATGAGAATTCCTCTCTTCTTCAGCTTTAGTCCACATCCATTGCCAAGAACATTGGCATGGTTTACTTAGGAAGAGAAATAGGTGCTACCTGGCTGGTAGTTATTGCTGTTCTCCCTTAAAAAACAAAATTGTGATTCAGGAAGTCTCAGGTGCCCACCTTCAATGCTATATGCTTCTTGAACAGATCATATTCACTGCCCTCAATGACACGGGATCTAGAAGTGGATATCCAAAGAGAAATAAGATTTTGGAAACAAGGCTTAATGAAATTAAGATCTCACTGGCTTGAATCCCTAACCTGTCCACTAGAGAGCACAGGAAGCAATGGATATTTTCAGCCTTCTTGCACAATTCTTGCAAATTGTGGTCCTGTCTTGGGAAATTATTGCAGGAGACTGGAATAATAAGTCATTCTCTATACATAAACTGATTACTCTCTAGGAGACAATGGAAGATGGGTGGGGGTTGCCCTGCTATGGTCCATGGGGCCGTGAAGAGTCAGACATGACTTAGCAACTGAACACCACCACCACAACAAAATATATTATTAAAACCTATAATTGGCCTTTGATGATCTCAGTGGAGAGTGAAAATGCAGAAAACAGGATATGCCAAAGATAATCAGTATATTTTCAGATGAAAAGACATAAAAGAAAAACTTTGGAATGATCTCATGACCCTGCTCAATAGCTCCCATTTGCATGGGATTTGGAACCCTGATTGAACAGCTCGTCAGGATGAATCATGTACAAAGGAAGCTCTGGCCAGCAGCTTTTTAACCCAGACAGAGAGGAGTAATGAAATGAAGAGAATCAGTTGCCTTTTTCATGCCATTCTGCTTGCCTACATGAAAGACTGCTGCTGTTCTTATTTTTATATCTTTTAAATAATATTAAATATAATTGATTTCATCTGCTGCTTATTATTGGCAATCTGCGTTCTTCATCTGATTCTTTAAAAATGACCAAAAGGAGCTCTTCCTTTGTTCTGCTGCTATCTTGAATTCAAAATTGGACATTTGTTCAGGAAACATGTCTAAGAAGACAGTTGCTGAATTGTACACTAAACGACAACTGATTTTAATTGGAATTCCACTTTGGGGGGGGGGGAGTCAGAATGTTTCCTATAGAATTTCATGTGCATACCAGATGTAATAATTGTTCTGTTGAGACTTACATCCTGTCTTCAGCAACCATCATAGACGAATATTTTAAAGGAAGGCAAGGTAACAAACATCAAAGAACAGATTGGGTTTTTTTCTGAAACATGAGATTTGATTACTTGTCATTACTTCCTTTGCAGAGATCTGTTTAAACATTCCAGCCTCTGAAAGAAAAAGACATAAGAATATCCTTGAAGTTACGGTTATAACTGCAGGGGGAAAAAAGAAGACCAATGGATATGGATAATAATCTAAAAAATTCAGTATCTAAAATAAGGTTAAGTGCAAAATTGCTTCTGACATCTTAATGACAATATCTTACATTGGTAGATTTAATGTGATGAAATACAAAAAGTGATTTGTACTGACTGAACAGGATATGAATACATTTAGACAGTTTCCAAAGACTTATGCAATGTTAAAATGAAAGAAATATATTTATTTTTTCTACATCAGTCAATCATGAAACTCAGCAAGAAAAAAAACAATGTGATGTATACACACGCACACGCAACCACATATTTTGTGCACTTATTCAGAAGGAGGTTCTATTTTACTCAATGATATTTACGTCTAGGTAAGATTGCAGATTTAGTGAATTAACCCTTAAAAATTAGACATACATTCCATTAGAAAGAAATTCTAGGTCATGTTGCAAAATTGGTGCTTTGAATTTTGTACTTTACTTATGAAGTTAAGTAAATAAGCTGCATTGCAATAAACAGGATAAAGAATAACAGGAAGAAAATTGGATAAGCCAATTCAAGCTGGTCCAGCAGCAACAGAACAACCACAGAGAGGAATAAAAAAAGTCAAATGATGCAATCACAGGAAGCTCTGCCCCTTTTTTTACATATGACTGTCATGGAACGCAAGTAAAAAGTGATTTCTGTCTCTTCATAATCATCACCATGACATTTTAAAATCAATAATCACTATGGAGCCCTCTGAGCTGAAATATACAATAGCACTTAGAGTATATACTGCTTCATAGTGCTTTACGTGGTTTACAGAGTCTATTTGTACATGAACTTAGGTTTTGGATAATAGCTAAGAGAGCATAATTTTTAATAAAAAATATATAATGAGAAAAAAATCTAGTGAGACAAATAGCTGTTAATCTATGCCATTTGTACATCATTGGATAATGCAGTCTGTCCAGGTGGACAAATGTACAAGTAGTCCTTCACTTACGACCACAATTAAGCTCAAAATTTCTGTTGCTAAGTGAAATATTTGTTAAGTGACTTTTTCCCCATTTTTATGGCCTTTTCTTATCACAGTTGTTAAGTTAGTAATATGGCTGTTAAGTAAATCTGGCTTCCCCACTGACTTTGCTTTTCAGAAGCTCACAAAAGATGCTCACATGACTCCAGGACGCTGCAACCATCATAAATATGAGTCAGTTGCCAAGAGTCTAAATTTTGATCACATGACCATGGGGATGCTGCAATGCTCGTAAATGTGCAAAATGATCGTAAGTCACTTTACTCAGTGCCATTCTAACTCTCAACAGTTACCAAATGAACTGTTGAGGACTACCTGTACTATAGTTCACATTTGCTTTAGCAACTCCAGGGAAGAATGAAGATTTCACTGAGATTGCCAATAGCTTTGGAAAGTGGATCTAAGTCATTTAAATTCAGGGTATGCTCCACAAAGAACTTACTGTGGCATGTCTTGTTAAAGTTTTGTTAAGTTCTAGCTTTAGGCTGTAACCCACAATCCATTCACTGCAGAATAAACATATAAAAGAATTAGAATGCTATAGACAAGCTGATTGTAGATTATAATCATCATTATTTGATATGAGCACATAGGATAACAAAATTTATGGCTTTCTGAACTCGTGTTGTGCTTCAGCCTCAGGCAGTCTTGATCTCTACAGTGTTTCCCCGAATTTTATCTAGGGTTTTTTGAAATCTCCTGATGATATCACAGTTTCCATTTATTCTAAATTAAATATGTCATATAGCAATGTGTACTTTTTAATTACAGCTGTGGTCTTTTATCTGATGAATTAGCTATCTGGTAAATAATTGAAAATGCAATAAAATAAAATCAATGGCCTTGGGATCATTAACCTACAAATGATTATCTGAGGTTAGTTGCCTCATTTTTCTCTGATTCCTGTGGACAGTAGATAACTTCTGTTTCTATACTTATTTTGTATAAAGAAAGTTCATGGGTATAAGAGTGTGAATGTGCGTGTTTCAATTTTGTTGCAGATTATTTTCATGGGAAATGGAATTAAATGTTTTTTCTCTAATTTCCACCCATACTAGATCAACTGGTTTTTTTTGGGGGGGGGAATGTGGAGTTGTGTAAACTATAGTTTAAAAAACGCAAAAGCTTCCAGAGAAGATTACAAAGGGAAAACACAGGCAAAATTTTAGCTTTCATTAATTGATCATGGACACAGATGCTGAAAGATGTCAGATATTTGCAAAGACAAAAAGAGATACTGGTTTTCTCAGTTTAGATTATTGTCTTTACTTTCTTCATTATGAGAAGTCGACAGTTTACATTGTACCTTTAATAAGTACCTGAAGGGCCAGAGATGATTCATCCTGGTGATGGTTATTTTAGAAATATCCATGAATCTATTTGAAATGTCATTTTTGAAATTAGTAGTCTTTTATATTAAATGTTATAGAGTTGTGTAGCCTTTGAACAAGCCATATTTCAAACTATAGAGTTTTCAAACTTTGTCATGCTATGAAACATGCTAAAAAACTATCTGAACCATTAATCAGGAGGCAAAACTCCAAACATAGAAAATTGTCAACAAAACAAAAGTTGTACTTGTTGTCTCACATAGGAACCCTATTATGTTCTTGAATCATTATTGTCTGAAACCAAGAATGATGTTATACTTAATAGTTCATAAGTTTCAAACATGAGAAAGTTCTTTATCTTAGATAGAAAGACTTCAGGAGACTCCCCTTTACAGATAAGATGACAGTTAAATAATATAAAGCACTTCCATAATGAAACTGGGAGACATAACACATGGATTGTTATAGCCAACTTTACTCCCTTTTTTAATTTAAAAACAGTACATCACAACAAATCCTTTCTTAGAAAATAATTAATTGTTTTTGAATGTTGAAGAAGAGTTTTTCATACAAATGGCTCAAGAAATAAGGGGAGTGGAATATTTTGACAAATGTCTAAATATCTATAGTAGATTACATTCTTAGAGTGAAATGACATCTTCAAACTTGCAAAGTGAGCCTTATCAGGTTTAGAATTGGTATTAGGTTATCTCCAAAGCATGATGGAAGTAAGAAACTGAGCAAATTATTATTCTTTCATTTTTCAAATATACAATCCAGTATATTTGTTAAAGTCAAAACTGCTTCCATGTTTTACAAAATACAGATTCCTTGTTAGATGGAAAATAGAACATTTTTTTCTTTCATATATGCTTGCTGTTGCTATTTTTTTTACATAAAATCTCATTCTTGACAATAATTTTTCCATCTATTATTCACTACGAGATAGCTGCAAACATAAAGTTAGGTCATAAATCATGTCTAGACTTTTTTGATCAGATTTTCTTTTAATACTTTGTGAAAGATTGACTCTAGTGTTGGAAAATCAATATGGTTATGGATCCATATAGTTATGGCTGCCTATCCCTTCTTTGTTAGATATTATAAATTAGTTAGATATTAGTTAGATAAAAGTTAGATATTATAAATTCCTAAATACATTTCAAACAAACTGCTAATTATCAAAAAGAAGTTCAATAAGGGCAATTCTATAATGTTTAGGATTGCAATCCTATCTTATTTTATTGCAAAGTAAGTTCATTATGGCTTATTCTTAGAAAGGTTGAAAGCAGAATTATAAAGTTGTTTCTGAAATTGCTTACAGATTTTTTTTTTTTTAAATCCTTTCACTGGATGGAATGTACTTAAGTTGTATCTTGCACTTACAATATAAACAGAATGTATGTCCATGTTCTCTGTTCATTTTTTTAAATGAAATCTCTTTCCAGAATTCCTAATGATTTTCTTCCAGAGATATTCTTCTTTAGTTATGTTCTCCTTCCAAGCCCTCTAAATGATCAATTTTCTCTTCAGCATTTTAGAATAGGATCTTTAGATTTCTCCCATTTATTTTTTTATTATGAAGAATATTCAACCTTCAATATAGCATGTCATAGGATTTCCAATCCTTTCTGGATATTCTTCTTTCTTAAAGATTTCAAGCCATTGGATGCCATATAACTTCTTTTGCTGTTCAGTGTTATTTCTATAAGCTTATTATTCAAGTCAGAATTTTCTTAGTTGCTCTTCCTCTGAAAGTCACAAATTAAAAATAACACAATCACTTTACCCAAAGATGCCAGCACCTTCACTTCTTGAAACAAATCTTCCTTTTTGGTGAGGATTAAGTCCAGGAGATCAGACCACTCTTGTTCTTACTTCTATCTTTGAACCAATGAAGATTTCATCTGCATCTTCTACTTCTTCAAATAATCTATAATGAACTTCCACAACAGTATTATTTTGGTTTTTCTATCTTTTTATTCTTACCCAAGTACTTTCAAAAGGACTTGTCCATTGTGAGTTTTGAATTTCTGTACAAGTGTATTTATTTTTGTATCATGCAACAACCCCACCCTTTCTGTTGGGTTCATTGATTGCCATTTCCTTTAAATAAATTGTAGCCCTCCAATGTTGGGTGCCAATCATGAGTAACATCCTATCAATTATCCATGATGCTATCACATCAGATTTGTCTTTCTAAGTTAGTATCTTCCTATTTATTTTCCCTACATTGTGTATTGATTTAGACATATCTGACATTTTGAGAGAGCTCTGTCTTGTAATTTCTTGTGAAACTCTCAATTTTCTACCTGGCATCCTGTTTCTCCCTTTGCAGTCTGCTTTCTTGGCTCCAGTTCTTGGCTGCATATTGAGTTCTGGCTTTTTGCTATTCTCCCTTTTTTGTTCTAGTTTAATGCCCTCCTGATGAGGCAGAGAAGGTGCCTGCCAACCGACTTCCTTCCCCATCTTCGTAAGATGTATCTTGTCATCAGTGAGGCAGAATAGAGTTCAGCCATCAGGGCAGTGCAAAATATGCTGGCATACTTTTCTGCTGACTCAAAGAGAGGAGGAACATACATCAGTGTGACCAAGAAAAACAGCCTCAGAGTTAATTCACATTAGAATGTTACCTCCACAGAGTAGCATGAGTAAAATGCCTAAATATGAAGAGAATCTATTGTATTTTCTGTTGGTGAGAAGCTGAAACAATCTTGGCAGTAACTCGACAGCTTGGGTACTTGTATTTTCAAAACAGCATGTCAGCCAATCTGAAACATGCCTCAGAACACAATCTGGGGTTGTAATCTGGCACTGTAAAACTGCTGCTTTTAGCTTGTCCTTCTGTAGCAATTGAGACAATTCTATTTAACTTGTCCTTCACCTTTTATCTTTGCTGCAAGTATTTCTTCCAATTTCTGCTCCCAGAGTGTTTCTATTCTTGTTCCAGCACAGAACACGAACTATGGCTCAGTGATTACAGCCAGCAAATAAAGATTTAAACAATGAGTGCATAAAATATGACCTAGGAAGTATAGGCAGCCCTCGTGTTTCTTATGCATCTCAGCCTTATCCACTGCTAATCTTTAAATTGGGATGGGCAGGTGGAAGGACTAAACCTATGGGTACAATTTATAAAAATACGTTTCTCAGTCTAGGTTCATCTTTTGTCTTCCCCTCTAGCTTGTGGATACACAGCTTCTAATCTTTAAGACAATTTTGAGAAGTAACCCTTCAACACACAAAATAAATAGGAAACCTGCAGGCCATGAGACTTCAGCAACCCATAAAAGTCTTTTCTGAATCCTCCAGAACTACTTCTGATAAAAATCTGTCTCTAGGCCACTCAAAGAACATTCTGTTTTCAAGCCACTCACTTGTTCCAGCTGATAGAAAGACTGCTAGTAGGAGCAGTTCATTAGTGGAACTCTCTGTGGTGGCTGTCAGAGGCAGAAAGAGAATTCTGCCATGGCTAATCATCCCTGACAATATAGTAGCATCTCCATCAGGCTATAATCCTCTCTAGTTATCAAGACAGTGTGGCTTAGGAAAGAATTGTAACTTGTGTCCTCACTGCAGGATTTGCTTTAAGAAATATAGTAGAGTTTAAAAGAGCGTGTTAATTATTTTAACAATATAGGAAAATTTAAAATATATCACAAAATAATTAGTAGACTTTACCAGCAAGCTAATAAATATGAATAATTTCTCACTATTTCCTTGATTATAGTCAGAATAGAGAACGGGTCCAAAATCATGGCTAGTTTTGTAAATACAATTAAAATGATTATCTTAAAATTGAAAGCAAATAATCATTTCATATGTACTGTTAATTCCTCAAGAGGAAGAAGTTTCTCCTTCAAATGCCACCAAGTTGTTGTGCTGCAATTTTATAATGCCAAACTGGGCAGAAAAATATGTGTAATAGTGTGTTTTCCATAAATTAACAGCAAGGGGTCAGTTTTACAGACACCAGTGGAAAAACATTCCAATAGACTCAGCAAACCTTACTCTGCATTTTTTTTTACATGCAAAACTTTATAGAATCTCTAATGGGAATTCCGGTGACGTCAGGGATAGTGAAGTGGGACCAAGTTCGGGGCTCCGATTCTTGATCCTAATTCTGCTGCCTGGATTAATCCTTTAAGGATCACTGGTCGCGAGTGGATCAGTGAAGGTACGGAGCCGGTCTGGGAGCGATGTGGTGAGGGCGCGCATCCATTGCTGTGAGGACGAGAGGCTTCGATTCCCAGGTGCAACGTCCGATCTTTAGAAGATGGCGGACTCAAAGCTTTCCCTAGTCACCTCAGATGGAAGGGAAGAATAGAGCGGTGTGTGACATCGAGAAATTGAATTAACTGTCTGTAGTGTGAACAAACTTTAATCAGCCGAAGCGAGAGAACAGAGAATTATTGGCAGGATTACTTCCGCGAAAGTGTGAGTGAAGAGCGGCGACTGAGCGTGGAGGGACTTTGTAAGTTAAAAGAGTTCGGCATCCTGCAGCCATCGACAAGTGGACGATTGGGAACAGAGGAATCCAGTTTAGAGATTAGGAATACGGAGTGCGGAGAGTGTGGGTGTATGGAGTTGTGAGAACGGAGCGGAATTTCGATATTCAACAGAAGCGGAAGTTTTTTGGGACACACAATTGACGGTGACGGCTCGATGGGAAGTGGACATATTTGAGAGGCGATTGAGACAGAAGAACTGTTTAAGGAAGCGGAGAACTGACTACTGGTGGTTGCTACAGATCGGAGGAGACTGAATCATTGCTGGGGAGGAACTGCAGAGAGTCTTGGAAGAAGAAGGAAGTGACTATCTACTTGTCTCAACTACATCCGGTTCAGATTAGACGGAGGGAAGGAAGAGGAGCTGGGTTATGTGTCTGTGTTCTTTCTATAGCCCCTTTTTTGATAGAATTAATTAACTTTCAACTACCTAATTAAATTAGTATATTTCAAGGGTTTTTTTTCTATATACAAAGATGGATTAGTCCTTACCTCGAGATAACTTGATAGAGTTTAAATTTATTTTTAAAACCTATAGATATAAATTTGTTTTTGGTTGGTGAAATATTGGTAAATGAATTAAATAGCTTAAAGGGATTATTAATTAATTAACTACATTATTTATATTTGATTAGATTTTCATCCACCCTATTTATTCTTATAAACTATTTTTCTTTGTCTATGATATATATATATATTTATATTTATACTTATATACATTTATATTTTTATATTTATATTTTTATATAGAGGTTATGTATATTTCATAATTAATTTATATATAGTAGAGAAATTGATTTTGGATACTGATTAAATTTGGGGTGTTATTATATTTGAAGGTAGCATTTATAGGGTTAATTAGAGAGAGTTAGATCATATGTTAAATTGGGACTCTATCACTAATATTTTGAGTAAACAAAGGGGTATTTTGGATGAAATGGCGACAAGTTATGGTGCTTCTAAGGGGGGTAAGAAAAACCCAGCTAACACGGCAAACTCGCCTATGGTGCAGAAATCTATAGAGGGAATGTTATTGCCCTCTGGAGAGAAACAACATGGAGGGGGTGCTTCTCTTAGCAATTTACAAGAAATAATATTAAGGATGCAAGAGGTAATGTGCAAAAATCAGGAAGACATTAAAGCGGATGTGGGAGAAATGAAAAAGGAAATGCGAAATAACTTCCAAAAAATGGAGACTAGAATGGGAGTGATCCAAAATGTTGTGGAAAAGCATGAACAGGCCATAAGGGTAGTAGAAGCGAGAACAGGGAAGACAGAGGAGAAAATTGAGACAATAGATAAAATAGTGAAAGAATCCAACAAGACAACGGAGGAGGCTCTAATAAGGATGGAAATGGACCATGCGTCATTTTTCCTCCGTTTCCAGAATGTGGAGGAATCTAAAGAGGAATTTTGGCGGAGGTGGCTCAAATGGAATTGCAAACTTTTATACGAGAACTGGACGAGGTATATAGGGTCAGTACTAATTATATAAGAAAACATAACCTTCCTAGAGAAGTGCATATTCGCTTTGCGAGGAGAAGAATAAAAGATATGATCTATAGTATAACGAAAAATAATCCGATTATATATAAAGGAAGGGAAATACTGACCCTTAAACAAATACCAAGAAGGGTACGTGAGCAGAGGAAGGAATATAAATTCCTGACCTCGGAGCTAATAAAGAGAAATATTCTCTTCAGGTGGTTAACACCTGAAGGGATCTTCGTGACCTGGAAGGAAAAGAGATTTAAGATAGATAGTGTAAGGAGAGCTCAAGAGTTTCTGACCAGGATTGCGGGCACTGAGGAGGAACTTAGTAGTAGAGAGGATATAGATTCCCAGACACAGGAAGATCCCTTGATTGAGCTGGGAGAAGAGGAAGAAAGTGGAGGAGAGCAACCAGCGTTAGGAGAGGAGAATAAGAAACCGCCGAGAATACAAAGGGACACTAGGGCTTATAGGAAACAACAGCAGGGAGGCAAATAAAAGATGGCAGGAGAGGTGAATCTTATTTCACTGAATATTAATGGATTAAATTCCATGGTCAAAAGGAAAAAGACATTAACGAAACTATACAAACAGCGGATGGAAATAGTGTGTTTACAAGAGACACATATCTGTAAAAAGGATGAGAAATATTTAGAGTATCCCAAGTTAGGAAAACTATATACAGCGTTAACAGATGAAAAAAAGAGGGGTATTGCTGTTTATGTGAAAGAGGAGCTAGAATCAAAATTTGTTTTTGCAGATACTTTAGGAAGGATATTGATGCTGGAAGTAGGGATACGGGGCAAATGTCTTTTATTGGTTGTTATATATGCACCTAATGAAAATTTAAAGAATTTTTTTGAGGAAATCCATAATAAATTAATTGACTATGATGCTAAAAATATTTGTATAGTGGGTGACTTCAATGGGATCGTTAACCCCGAGAAAGACTATATTAGTGTTAAAGTTAATAGAAAGAAAAAGAGATTACTCCCACACTCCTGTATAGAATTGATGCAAGAATTTAATCTTCATGATTTATGGAGAGAGAGAAATATGGACAAAAAACAGTTTACGTTTTATTCTTCCCCCCATCAATCGTGGTCCAGAATCGACATGGCATGGGCGAATGATGAGGTGGCCAATGATATTGATATGATTGAGATTCTTCCAAATTGGTGGGCGGACCACAACCCAATTAGAATAAAATGGAGGGGGGGAAGGAAAACAAGAGCTAGATGGACGTTGAATCCACGAATTCTAAAGGAGGATGAATTCAATACAAAATACAATAAGGAAATGCGCTATTTTATACAGGAGAATAGGAGACCAGAAACATCTTTGCAAACACTATGGGACACTTGGAAAGCTTGCACCCGGGGATTAGCGATAGCTTATACAGCCAAGAAAAATAAAGAAAGAAGTGAACAAGTTAAATATTTGGAAGGGGAAATAAAAAAGCTTGAATCCCAACTACAGCTGAAACCACAAGATAGTAAAATCAAAAATGACTTATTGTTAACGAAACATAAATTGAATATTCTCGATCAAGAGGAGGTGATTAGGAGTATGAAAATAAGTAAACATATTTATTTCGAGCATGCGAATAAATCTGGGAGATGGCTATCGCACAAATTGAAGAAGGATAAGGAGAAAAAATTCATTCGTCAATTATATGATGAAAAAGGAGAGGTACAATCTAATTTAGAATATAATAAGAAAGTGATTCATAAATTTTTTGCAGATTTGTATAAAAGGGACTTATTAATAGAGGAGAAAATAGAAGATTATCTAGACGTAGTACAGAACTGGGCGATAGAAGAGGTAGATAAGGAAAATCTAAACAAAGAGATATCTATCTCGGAGCTGAGACTTGCTATTAATGCCCAAAAGAAAAATAAAACTCCAGGCCCAGACGGTCTTCCGGCTGAATACTATCAAACTATGGGAGAGTTGACAGAACCTCTTTTATTAGAAGTTTTTAATGAGGTCCTTGCGGATGCAAGGATGCCGGACTCATGGAGGGATGCATTCATTTCGCTGATCCCTAAGGAGGACTGTGACAAGAAAAAAATTCAAAACTATAGACCGATATCGTTACTCAATGTGGATTATAAAATATTCGCGAGTATTATGGCAACAAGACTGAAAAAACTCCTAAATAAATGTATACATCCCGACCAAAATGGTTTTCTTCCGCGGAGACAGATTAGAGGTAACACAAGGATAGTTTTAAATTTATTGGAATATTATGAGGTGCATCCAGAGAAACAAATTGCATTTGTTTTTCTGGATGCACAAAAAGCATTTGACAACCTTAATTGGCGATATATGACTCAATTAATTAAGAAATTGGATTTAGGCACTAAATTTGGTAATACAATAAAAACAATCTATTCAATGCAGAGTGCCAGAATATTAGTTAATGGCGAATGTACAGATAAATTGGCTATTGAGAAAGGTGTCAGACAAGGATGTCCACTGTCTCCACTCTTGTTTGTCTTATCGTTAGAAATCCTATTGAATAGAATTAGAGGGAATCCGAACATAGAAGGAACAAAGATAAAAAAGGAAGAGTACAAACTGCAGGCTTTTGCGGACGATTTGGTCTTTTTTATTGAAAACCTTTTAAATTCGGGTAGTACTCTGTTACAAGAACTTAAAGCATATGGGGAAGTCTCGGGACTAAAAATGAATAAGGATAAAACAAAAATAATTACCAAAAACTTAACCCCAAAACAAAAAGAGAATTTACGGAGTCAGATGCAATTACAGGTGGTAAAAAAGGTAAAATATTTAGGTATCTGGATATCTGCGAAATGCACTACAATAAAAGAGGATAACTACACAAAATTGGTTCAAGAAATTAAAAAAGATTTGGAAATTTGGGATAAACTGCAAATATCGTTATTAGGCCGTATTGCAACAATTAAGATATCCATATTACCTAAATTACTTTATCTGTTTCAAACGGCACCGATAAAATTGGATCCAACATTCTTTAAAGAACTGGATAAGATCATTTTAAAATTTGTTTGGCAAGGGAAAAAGCCTAGAATCCAAGCTATAGCTCTGCAAGACATTAGGATTAGAGGAGGCATGGGCCTTCCCAATTGGAAATTATATTATGAGGCAGCGATCCTTTTATGGATTAAAGAATGGATATCCCTGAC
>JAOYMU010000192.1:88997807-89010582 GCA_025802295.1 Psammodynastes pulverulentus | reverse complement strand
CGGAGCACGTGACGACAGCTCCGAAAAGGTGCCGGAACGCCGTTCCGCTGAGCTCCGGCTCAAAAAAAGCCCTGATTTTAAGGAACCAACATTAGAGGCACTTTTTTGGGAGGGAATAGCATTAACAGAAGAATGAAGAAAATAAGATCCAGCAAACTTAGCCAGTACAGCTAGTGTAATTTTATCTCACAAATTGTAAAGAAAATGTGTGTTTAAGCATTTTATTCAGTAAAATTATGTTCAGTGACAATGATGCTTCACTGAAGGCCCTCAATAAATGTAGCAGTCTGGGAAAACTTACTGAATTTTCTCTCATACTTAGGTTGGTTACTTATCCTGCTTTGCTTGATATGGAAAAAAACCACAAAGTTTAATCATCCAGCAGTACTGCTGACATCCAAATGAACCTTAGTAGCAATTGTGCTGATAGAATACTATGAAAACAAGATATTTCTTTGTTTTTAAAAAGCACAAGCCTTTTTAAAAAGTCTGTGAACCATTGAAGTAAATCATTTGGGAACCGTTGCAAAGGGTTGGGTTTGATTTTTATTCACTGAGTAGAAGGAACCTCAATCTATATTCCTAGAGCTTGGCATGAATAAAGAAGGGTTTTAACCCTTTGTTTCTTTTAAAGAAAAATTCAATTTCTACTGTGCCTTTCTTTCAACTGAGTCATCACAGCAACTAATGAAAACCAGAAAACAAAGAAACACAATTTAAGAATATTAAAACTAATTCCAATGTTAATTCTAAAAGGTTCCACACTTTTTCTGTTTCAGTGAGGTTTTTATAGTTTATCTTCATCTCCACTTTGTTTGTCTTGCAACTACTGTCTAGCTCCAGTTTTGATAGACGTCAGTAGCAGAGTACATGATAGGCATGGGCAGCGTGATTTAATCCACAGTGTGATTGGTAGCAATAATGATAGCAATTGCGAAGAAAAATACTACATAAGATCTTGGAAAGTGACTGCCAGTCAATGAGATAGTAATGGACTAGTCTAACCCAGTAACACTTCTAACATGGACATAAATAGAGTATGAATATCATAGGACTCCTTGAGCTAACTAGGGTTCTGTTTAGAAAAATTAGGATCCCATTGACAGGAACTTGAATAGGTAACTATCCAAAGGATTGTCCTTCCCCATATCACAATTATACATTTTGTTTTAAAATAAAGTAGCTTTTGTTTTCTGAGATCTGTCTTCTTTTGAACAACTCCTCTTTTGAGTACAAGAGGGTTCAATTTTTATGAGATATTTTTCATAGTAGACACTAGTATTCAACTTCTAACATCTATATTTCTATGAAAGTGCCAGAGTCCTATTTTTGGAAATGTGCCCATCTGCAAAAAATAAAGATAAGATGGTATGCAACACTATAGAAGGCTAATCACCTAATATAAATGGATGCTTGGGATTTGTTCTTCTTCTTCTTGTGCCATATTCATCATTGGACATTGGCGATTATGTTGGCAAACCTATTTTTATCAACAGCCACATGAAAAAATGCTGCTGAGTGTGTCCAAACCAATCCCTTAGAAGTTGAAGCCATGATGTTCTTCTTTATCATGCTTCTAGTGGACCGGAGATTCTTAGCACCCCTGCCCCATTTAAGGGGCACCCATGCTCGGGGCCATTATTAAGTTTTGCCACCATTACCATGATTTTCCTGGGAAATATATGGTGTAGTAATCTTCCCTTTGATTCTACACCACTGTGCACACACTGTTCAAGTGGCTGCCACCACACTGTGTACTGTTCTTCTGAAGCTGTTCCAACTAATATGGCTTCCACCTTCAGTTGAAACTGATGAGGCAGCTGCTACTCATCAGGCCTGTTGGTTTAATTCCCTCCAACCTGCCATTACAGCATAAAACAATACTGGGTAGGGGCCCCCAATCTGCCACCTGGGGACGTGCTTTGTGGGGGTTTCAGGCTCCACTGAAGGCAAATGCTTTCCCAGAGTGGGATTTGTTATGCCCACCATATTAGCTATTTCATGAAGGTATCTATGATGCGTTTTTAATATTCCAAATTTGTCCATCACTCAAAGTCTGGAGTTACCTAACTACTATTGATGCTATTAAACTTATAACAAACTTCCATATTTCTGTTTGAACTTGACAAGAGAATGCCTTTCTTTAAAGATGTATGAAAGTCAAAGGTAATCAAACAGGAAAAGTGTTGGACCACCACCCTCATAATACCTCAGCTTGGTTAGTCAGTAACTAACTGTTCATGTTCTTCTCAGATTTTCAAAAGTAACTAGAAAAATAGACTTGGAATAAACTTTATAAACTTTAATGAAAAGAATTAACCTTCAAACACAACTGAGCTTTCTGCCACCAAGACAAGTAACTATTCTTCTGGAATGATGTCAGCAATGCAGACATCAAAAAAAAAATATTTTTTTGCCAATAGCAAATTGTGGGAACAGATTTTTTATGTGGAATAAATATTTATTTGGTATAGACTATTATTCAAGACAAAGCTTTTTAAAACAGCACAGCCTTTGGATGTGAAAATCTTAACTGATCAATCACACACAAGTCTTTATAAAAAGCCAAGGTAGAGATGTAAAGAGAAAGGAAATCAGCCAGAGGCTCATTGCTGTTGCCAACATTTTTGTACCCTGACATTCTCCCATATTTATAAATGTGATGTGGATATTTAGACTGATATTTTCACAAAACTAGTTGGGGGAAATATTTTTTTCTAAATAACTTCATGGGGATATGTATTCATGGTTATACAAGGCAGTCACAGGAATGTCTATCACCAACAGTATTTTTTTTATCATATCTGTCGGAAATGTAAATAGTATGTTTGCAAATAGTATGTTTGCGAATTTGTGATGTTAAGGTTTGGAAAATTTCTAGAAATTTTCAGTGTTTAATCAAAGCAACTGAAATGAAAATCGGAGATGAGGAAAGTGCTACATTTTATTTTACCTCAGTTTTATTCTTGCATAGAGAAAACATATACATTACCCTTTTACCCACCCTGTTGATTTCATAAGCTGGTGCACTAGTTTTAAAACATATAGTTTAAGGATAACCTTGGGAATAATTCTGTGGCAAATATTAGATTCAAACAACAAACAGCAGATATATACTGGACTTTGATCTTTGACAAATCAAACCATTTGAAAGAGAAGAGAAAGCAATGACATTTGAAAGTGTCAGAGGCCTAAAGACATCAGATTTGATAAATAAGATGTATTTGTACAGATTTGATTTGTCCTAAGTTGTTGTTTTTATAGTAGCACAATAGTTATTGTAAGATTGAATCTGGGTTGATCACTGGGACCAGAGGTTTACTAGGTTTACCAAGTAAACATCTGACCCAGCAACTGACTGAGATTCAATCTTGCAACATTAGCCTGAGATACATAACTTTATTCATAGTTACTGTTTCTGGGAAAGATTCTTCTCTGTCAGTTGTATTTCTGCTTAAATGGGGTTAGGTGAGTGAGTATCTTCTAAATTATTGTTAGAGGGGAAACATCTAAGCTTATCCAATATACTTACCATTCAAGAAGAATAGTCATGTCAGAAAGCAATTGTTATTAAAGTCTAGTTAGCTTTCATCACAAATATTGGATTTTATCAACATCTCAGATTTAGATTCAGTTTTTAATCTTTACCTTGGAGTCAGGGAAAGAGAACAAGATGAAGAACACTATGTGTCATTCAAAAATTCTTCAGAAAAGGTAGGATAAAGATCTAATAAATAAAACAATTAGTAATTATTATATGCATTATACACACAGCAGCACCATGTAAAATAGCTTTCTTAAGCCCTGAAACTTCCAAGACTATGAAGACAGCAGCCTTCAAACATTAGGAGTAGATAGATGGTAGTTATTGGTATGTAAAGAATGTTGGATATAATGTAATGTTTGAATAATGCCTCAACAATGGGAAAACATGTGAATGAAAGGTTTAAATTGTATATTGAACTATAACTTAAATGATTTTTTAATAAAATGATGTAGTGATGGCATTTAACACCTAACAAATTATTAAAGATGTATGAAGATGCTTCAAATATATGTCAGAAATATAAATGCAAAGAAGGAACTTTTTATATAATCTTTCATGGACTTATGACAAAGCAAAGAAATATTGAGATAAGATTCATATTTTAAAACAAAATGAATATAAAAATCAAACCAGAAAGAACTTGGGGGTAAAATGGCAGCTTATACACTATATGTTATATATGTTGACAGCTGTGAGAATGTTCTATGCACAAAAATGAAAAGATACACTAATTCCACAATGAAAGAATGGCTAGGGGTAGGGAAATAGAATTAGCAGAGATGGCCAAATAATTGCTTTAACCAAAGAAATGAAACTTTGTTTCTATTTAAAAACTATATTTTGATTTTGTTCTCAAGATAGAAATAAAATGAAACTTTGATTTTGGCACTTGTTGATTACACAAGTTTATTGCTATAGAAATGGATAGTATATATCAAGTATGCAAAAGTAAAAAGTTGAGATTGTATTGTTATTGTTTTTATTCTACTGCACTGAAGAGTCAGAAGTTAATACTTTTTTACTTTTTTCCCCTTTATCCTAGTTTTCTCTCCCCTTTTTCCTCTTACCCTTTTCCCCACTATTTTCTTTTTCATTTGTATTTATACTTTGAGAAGTTTAATCAAAATTATATATATAGTCTCTCTATATATAGACTGAAGACAATTGTTACACTGTATTAGACATATAAAATGTTTTAAAAGTCACATAGCGACAAGGCCATAATAAATGTCCTTGAGTCACCATGAATTGCATACTTCAGCATTAGAACAAGTTTTATCATTCTAGAAAGCAATTTATTCCTTGGTTCCTATTTTTCACATTGTTTTGTTTAAAGAAAAGTAATTAGCTGCTGCAAATTAATAATTGTCTCAGGATACTTCGTTAGTGAATGGTTATTCTTATCTCTTCTGGTTTTCCTCACCCATGATCTGTATATGTCAATTTTTAAATTAACAAGCTCTCTGTATTATTATAAAAATAGCTGTAACAAACAAGTTTCACAATTGTTTGGAAAGCAGGCCATATTGTCATTCAAAGAAATATGCAACTTGCATTGAGAGCATTAAAGATATGAAATCCTTACAGTTCAAAATAAAGCAGCTGTAACTCAAGAGATTAATGGCAGACTCCTGCAGCTACTCAGAGACAATGTTTAGCAGAAAATTCTAAAATATTAGCTTTGGGTATTTTTACAATTAATTCAATGAATAACAGAGATAAGCTACGAGTGCACATTTAAAGGGTAGACAAATTGTTGCCACAGAGACCAAGATTTTTGTCTCTTAACAGTATCTTCATTATGAATATGACATGATAAATTTTAGTAGTTGAAATGTAAGTCACCTTCTATACACCTACTTGCCCAATTAAATCTATTTACAAGTTCTTCCACTCAGAAATCTGCACAAGAAAAGTATCTATCTTTATGTATGAAATATCTAAAAAACAATGGTATTTTTTAAAAAATGTATACAAATGGTTAAAAGATAAGTGGTAAATTATAGCACACCACAAATTTAATACAATTTGAATATAATGCATATCAAATTTTTATATATATATATAATGATTTTTCTTAAAGAGTGTGGCAATCATTTTGGCTTGGGTACAGAGTGTTGCTCAAATATCAGCAAACGTTTCCCAGGTATTCCTTAAAGGATTTTCAATACATTTAGAACAGGCAGCAAAATCCAATGACTAAATAAAGATGTGAAACTCTGAATATAGTTCTAAGACCAGAAAAGTACAGTAATGCATTTCAGAAAAACCTCTTTATATGTATCTGTTACCTGGAGAAGTTGTAAAGAAGCTACATAGGCAGAGACATAGAGTACATAATTCTATTTCTACAGTATAAGTACCTTTTGTGTGCTTCTGTTTCCAAAGTCAATTTGAAAATATCTATCCTTTTTAGCAGAGTTGTGCTATCATCAATGGTCTGTTTTCTGGTAGCTAGTTCTTCAAAGACAAGGCTGAGTGTTTAACATGTTGTTACCCAAATTTATTTGGAATGAAATTATGTCACCAGCAAAATTCTAACAAGTATTTCTTTCCTTTGAATGGAACAGACTGAACATATTCAGGCATGTAGATAATTCTAATGCTATCCAGTCTAGGAGTAGAAATCAGGAATCACACCTAGTAGTACATTTTAAACCATCTGGTGTTAGCCATCATTAATGTTAACACCTCAATCACACCTCCTCCATGCAATTCTCATCCTTATTATTTTCCATACTATGGAGAGGAGGTCTGAAATGGACAATCAGCTAGTAGGCTTCCCATATAAATGAAATGTTTGGACCATCAGAATTGTGCAATATGTCCATGCTTCAACATTCACTTCAGTAGATGGTGGCCTAGACACAGTGAAAGAGTAGATTCAGTCACAAATGAGGGGGGAAATCATGTGTTCAAATACATAAACGGTATGAAAAGAGGTGCTTCTGGATAAGCTGCTTTTTAGGGAAAGATTGCCTCCCATTTAAGCTATAATGTACATATTGGCAAAGTTAAATTTCAAGGCCTAAAGTGCTACATATTGCAGGTAAGTTTATGACTACATTGGTGAAAGTAATACTGTGAAATGATTTTTAAAAGCATTTTCTCCTCTCCACAATATATACATCTGGGAGTGGTATATTTGCCTGTCAAAATCAATGCTTGGTTCTGTGATATTATTTGAAGCAAGTTAACTGAAATAGTAGGTTTTTTTTTTACTTTCTTCTCCACCTTTGCTCACATCATTGGAACTGACATTTAAACATGTGCTTATGATGAGATCAGTCTATGATGAGATCAGGAAAAAATATAGCTTATGTCAAATCCTGCTGTCAAAAATGGCTGGAAGATATGCAGACCCATTACAAGAACTCAAAGTCCACACTAGTTCACTCCTTTTTACAAAGATCAACTAAAGCATCATAAACTAGTAAGCAACCTTTCCAGGGCTTCAAAATAATTCTATAGGCTGGGTAGTCAGTCAAGAAAACAAAACAAGGAAACTGAAGGAAGTCAACATCATTTTAAAAATGTATATGAACATATTAAGGCAGATAGGTTAGCTCTTGATATACGGGCAGCAGACTTAATGTTATAGTTGCATCCAGAATTTCAACAGTAAGAAAAATGGACATTTTGAGCCATGCAAGTTAAAAGTATCAGCTACTCTAAAACAAGAAGCTGCTATTATTTGTTAGATTTAAATACAGATTATTTCACTTCCAGTCAGTGGTGTAGCGTGAGTTGTCAGCACCCGGGGCAAGGCAAGTAATTTGTGCCCCCTAACCTGTGTGGGCGGCGACCCGGCGGCTCGGCTCGGATTCGCACAGCCAGCACTGCAGAGAGAGTGAGTGAGCCAGGCAGGGGCAGAAAGCTGCGAGTGCAAGTGTGCCCCCCCAGATATTGTGGCCAATGCGGCCGCCCCCCCTGCACCTCCCACGCTACACCTCTGCTTCCAGTTCATTTATACAAATATACATATCCTATAAAGATTTTCTTTACATTAGCAATTATTTGTATATATTAGGCAAGCTGTCTCTCAAATTACTGCGCAGTATAAAGATCTACATACGTGCTCTAGCAGTAGATAGATAGTGAAGGAAAGAAAAATAAGTACTGCTAGACTCTTCTCATCAATATAGATAATAAAGTTATTATGTCCTATCAATAAAAATATTGATTTTCCTGAAACCACTTGGGCTACTATATTCACATGAACTAAAATAAATTGTATTTAACGTCTCAAAGCTACCAATCATATTTCCTATTTCATCTTAAAAATCAAACACGGACTAAAAAACATTTTGACCACATCATGTAAACATCATTCACTCTACTATATATAGACATTTCTCTTTGAAGAAAACCAAAGAACAGGATCAAAGGCAACTGGACCAAGTACCAAAGCTCTCAATATCTTACAAGCAAATTAAAAAGAATCACATTTAAAACAGACCTGAAAGCAAAGCAGATATAGGCATTTGCATAGGTTGCTAAATTTTATGGCCTCCCACATGCCAGATAGAAAGTAGGTTCTGCACTATTTGTTTAAGTGGGTGTCACTCTAGCCTCTTACTGAGAGCAGTGGAAACTTTCTGCTAAAATGTCAAGCTTTCTGGTACCTTTCTGGATTTATTTTTCAGCAAGCAGAGAGTGAAGAAAAACTTCCCTTCCCTACACAATATTTTTAAATTAAAAGGTTTGCTCCACTTATCCCCAGCTCTACCCCACAGTATACTAATAATACAAAAGGAAAGAGCATCAAAATATAGTCATAAAATATACAACAAGCACAATGTGTAATTTGTGCTGTATTACAATGATATATGCAGGTGGGAAAAATCATATGTAAGCCACAATGCCCTTTTTATTTTAGAGAAACTGTCATGAGATTTCAGGATGCTCACTATAATTTCTGAAGGAACATTTTTAAGGATGATGCCCATATTAATATAGAAGATATCTTTAGCATTTGATACGATTTCATCCTGTCAGTTGTGATATCACACATATTAGCTGTAATTGAGTTTTATAAGCTATTGTGTATCTCAGGGAACAATTCATTAGGGGCATCCCACTTATGATTAAAGCTGATATTCTGGTAGAGCTGCCTGTTTAATTTCTGGGAGTGGTGTTATAATTCATCAGTAGAATTGTGAAGAGCTATCAAGGGTTGCACCCAGGATACTGCAATTATTCTTTCTCTTTAAGAATCAAACTGTCTTCAAGAGCTGTCATGGATAGTCAAGGACTCAGCTGCAATGTATAAGTGGTTTTTACTGTCTATCTATCTATTTATTTATTTATTTATTTATTTATTTATTTATCAATCAAATTTATCAAATTTAACTTCCTATCTCACAAGAAGTGACTATGTCAGGGTACAATAATCAGTAAAAAAAGAATAGATATATGAAAACAGAAATTTAAAAATAGGAAAATTAGCATTAAAATAGAGATGTTTAGAAATATATTCAAAGCCTTAGAGAGAGATAATGAGTACATCCCTCTTAATAGTGGAGCCACTAAATCAACCCACAGGTATAATGGCATAACCAGATCCTGACAGACTTCTTAAATAGCAACAGGGATGAAGTTAGCCAAACTTTGAGAGGAAAGGGGGTTCCATAAAATGGGTGCCACAGCAAAGAAGTCCTGCTGCTTAGGACCCACCAAATTTGGGTCGCTGGCAGATAGTATCACGGGTGTCCCCTGACCAACAGTGATGCCACTAGCTAATCCTTTCAACCCAGAATTGCTTTAAATAGTACTTCCAACACCAACAGGATAGGCTAGTTAATTTAAATAAAAAAAATAGCTTTGTGTAGGAATAGAACAAAAGCATACAGTAAATCAGGTTAAACTAGAAAGTGTTCAGTATGCAGTCCCAAACCTTCTTTCTCCCAGACAGGAAAGTACAGCCAGCATCTATTCACTTATATCTAAATTTTATCGGATAAAAATAAATGTATAATCATCATAATTAAAGGAACCCACTAGAGGAAAATCAAATGGTGTAAAACTTAAATAAAAATGCTATGAGAGGTTTAATGGATTTGGAACAAGCAGGACTCCATTTCTTTTTAATAAAGCAAAACAAAAAGAAAGAAATACAGGTAGCTCAGAGAGAGGAATAGCTGGCTCCTACTAATCAGCACTTAACAAAGTCATAAATTAAATTATTGCTATGCCAAGAATGACAATAGGAACAATTTTAACCTCACTTGAAACATAAATTATGAATGTCTTTAATGTCTAGCTACAATATGCTCTATGTCATTGGTTCAGCCTACCCATTAAAAAGAAAAAGAACTTGATGATATGATTGTAAAAAAAAACCTCATCAAATGTAAAGACAAAAATAAAGCTATTACAAAGACCTTGGCTTTGACATGAAAATTGACATAGAAAAATCTATTTCACTAGTTTTCCTTCCAGTCTTCCTATGTTCAGATAAATCCTTTTACAACTATGGTTCATTAGTGAGATCTACTTGGATTAAAAAGTTTTGAAAAGTCAAAAGTCCTGATAATGTAATACATGTACAGTTATTTTCATTGAATGATCAGTTGTTCAGGGACTATTCAACATTAGAGTGGCACTGACTAAGGTGGACTTATGATTGGTCCCTGTAGTTGTGGCCATCAAAGTGTCCCTGCATTTTCATGATCACAATTTGGGCACTTGGTAACTAGCTGGCAATTATAATGTTGCAGTTTCCCATAGTCATATCATTGCCATTTGCAACCTTCACTGCCAGCAAAGTCATAAGCAAAGCTGTCATAAGGGGAAGCTGTCAGGAGGTTGCAAATAGCAGGATGCAGGATACTGAGATTATGTTGAATTCAGCCAACAACAGCAACTGGGTCTGCTACTACTGCTACTGTAAGTTAGCACAGTCAATGATGTCGTACTTTATGATCATATCATTTAGCTCTGGACTTCCCATTGCCAATTACTATCATTAAGCTGTATATGCTTTTGTCATTGGCTTGTAAGTGTTTTCAGCCAAATAGACAAAGGTAAGGAAAATGGGGAATTGGAAATTAAAGAAATGGTTGGGGATTACTCTTGCATGTGCAATCCATGCCCTGTGCAATTTTCTAGACATCTAGACATTAATAATATCTCAGGAAAAGCAAGGTTTGAAACAATGACCCAACAGGGCAAAGGGTTGTATAGCAATCACACATTAAACTTGTCCACACTTGATGTTATCCAACTGTAAATGCCTAGATATTTATAGACTTCATCCTGATGGTTTAGCCATTCGACATTATAATTCCATTAATGTTTTGTGATTTTAATCTAATTTATTGTTACTAAAGCACATTTCTCTATGTCCCATTGTTCTATCTCTGCTAAAAATTCTTACAGCATTTCTCAGTTACTAGATTTCATAATTTTCCATAAAGCTTCAGATCATCCAAATAAATCAAATAGGTTTGGATAAATTATTTTCCAATATTCAAACATTTGCTTTAAGATCACTCTAGTTGATTCCAATTTATAATAATAGCCCATAATGGTGTGATTTTTAAACACAGTATATGTTTGTCTTATCTATGGTTGCTGTTCTTTCAGTAATTACTACTTGGGTAAACCCTGGTTACTGAGCCATAGGTCCTGTTGCTCACTTATCAACAGATGCCCAGGAAAACTAACATCTGGCATGGTCCTTGTTGATTCAGCTGACAACTAACAACTGATATGAGATTATTTTTCTGTATTCTTGCCATATAAATGTGTTGGTGGATACAATACATCTCAGTGGAAGAGAGATCTGTCTAGCATTGGTGACCGTTCTGATAGAATACACTACCACCAGCATAGATCTCAAACTCATCAGAACATCACAAACTCCTTTCCCACGACAAGCAGTATTCACAGAGTTCATTGCACAGTCAGCCAGATGTTCAGACAGAATTTGGCACTTTTATTAAGTCATTAAGTCCTTCCCAAAGAGCTGGGACAAGGAAATGTTGTTTGATAGTATTAAAGGTGTCATCACAGGATATAAGCTGCCTTTTGAACTTGACTGATGATGATTTTTTCAAAGATTAAATTTTTGTTCTATATTAGTTGATTTAAAATCTACAATTGTTAAAAGCATATTTAAAAAAAAAAATTGTATTGTAATTCTAGTTTAAATCAACTAAAGTTACAATATAATACATGCAACAGAGAGTTGTTTTAGTCAGATTGAAAAAATCAACACAACCATTGATAACAGCTCTTGCTATTTCTTTGCAACCAAATGGTCATCCAGAGCTTTGCAGATTATTTTGATTTCTGTGCATATCCGCCTCTGTGATATTTAGTAATTTAGTGAAAAAAGCCAATTGGTAAAGATAACAAGTGGGCAAATATCTGCATCACAGAAAAGAAGTTCACTGATCAGAATGGCATATAATATATACTCACAATCAGAGATTTCATTATGTAGCCATCAATCCACTATTTTAAAATCTAATCTTTGAAAAAAATGAATTCTATTTGCTTAGTTACAGGACTGAAATGCAATTATAATAGCTTTAAGATCAAAGCCCAACAAATGTTTCTCTCATCTTCTTTCAGCTCTTGGTCCTTTGCTTTTCCTCATATCTGTAAGTCTTGGGCACAATATATCTGGGATGCTATTCTGAGTCTGCCAATTTTTGTTCCAAGGTGAAGCACAACATGCTGATTGATCCAACACAACATGCTCAGTTTCTATAGAGGGTATCTTTCTACCTCAAGAGAATTATACCATTCACAGCTGAGGAGAGACAAAAGATGTTGATTAATATATATGGCAGTGTAAATCCTGGTATGCCTTCATTTGTGTTAATCACTTGGAAATACAGAAATCACCACAATTCTCAAGAATGATTATATCATAGACACAGAAGATGTTTCATCTAGCCCAGGGGTTTCAAACTTGTATCGTCAAGGCATAATCACGTAGTGGGATAGCTGTCAGTCTTAAAAGCTATAGAATTCTTTAATTAGTGTGTCCATAAAGGTTTGGTGTTAAAGCACAATTGCAATTCCAGTAAAAGTAATTTTGTGCAGACTTAATTGTGTACTCAATACATGGTGCATGAGTTCTATGTAAAGTTCTATATATATTTAAATTTCTTTCAGATTGTTTCCAGGTGAGCATAACATTTTTTTTAATAGTAAAAGTTTTATTGGTTAAAAATACAAAAAAATACATTGTTTAAGATATGTTGAATTTTACAA
>JAOYMU010000192.1:88898147-88912287 GCA_025802295.1 Psammodynastes pulverulentus | reverse complement strand
GGCCTCTCTCATCTTTTTAAGTGGGAGAACTTGCACAATTGGTGGCTGACTAAATACTTTTTTGCCCCACTGTATGTGCAAGGGGAACTGTTACCTTATCAGGCAGTGATTGTTACTAACATAGTGGCACCTACTTCCTAGCAATGCATGATGTTAAAACAGCTTTTGGCACTTTATCCATCTAGAGATGATTGGCCTAAAATTTGCCAAAGCTAGATCAGGAAGAATGTTCAAAGTCTTACCTAAAATAACTTTTTTTTTCCTACTTAAATTTCAACCTGAAAATTCTAACATCTAGCTATTAAGATTTTTGTTTAAAAGTAATAATTCAATTTCAAAGTCAAGGAAAAGTGTTTCCAAATTCCAAACTTTCCACCATCTTGAATTTTAATTTAAATTGGTGGAGATTTTCTTCCCTATTTATCTCCATACACATTTCAAGCACAGTTTATGAGAACACAGTTTATGTTCTCAGGTTTGTATCTTCTGTTTAATCTTGACTCCTTTTACTCTCTCCCATGTGATGTAAGACTGCAAGGTATTTCCACTATGAATGGTTCTCTGTAATTTCCAAATTTAATGCTTTAACCTGATCCATCATTCTGCACAAAGCAAAGGCTTGCCATAAGCAGGTATACACCAACTTCTTCTTGAGTTTGATAATTGCCAATTAATGAAATTCAAACTTTTTAAAATTTCCAGCCTTTCGAGTATGAAAGTATGAAATGGGACTAAACATTCACTTTACAGTCAGGAGTTCAAGCAGAGTTCTTAAGCAACTTAACATCTGATCTGAATGATATTCCCAAAGGTGCTTTTTCCAAAAATGCAACTGGAATTTTTTTTTTGGGGGGGGGGTGTTCTTTAAAAACATTTCACTTTTCATCCAAGAAGCTTCTTCGGTCTTCATTCATTCATTCTTCATTCAGATCTGAATGATAGTTGCACTTCAGCCAATACGTGTATTTTTGAACATATATATTTTCCAAACCCGCTGAAGAGATTTTTAAAGATGCTACTTGACAGAATATCTTTGAAAGTGGTTTGTCTTGTGATGAGTGTTTCTGGAGTGTCATGAGGCATAAGTGGTTTTAGCCTCCCAACTGTGCTCCACAACAGATGAGGTTGGTGGAAGATTCATGTAATATGACAGTACAGAATTAAGGTGAAACCACAATTATGGGATGGACTGCAGCAGAAAACAAGGTCAGCCATCAATCCGATGGAAATTGCAGAATATAAACATTTATAGCCAGAGGATGATACACTTCTCTTTATTTTTACTTTATTTTTAGATCTGCAACCTCAACCCTTTGGCAGCTGTCCCTGGAAACTACTGGGGACAGCAATACTTTCCCGCCTTTTCTCTCAGAACATGATGAGAAGTATCTGAAGCAATCTGAGCTTTAGTTTATTTCAAATGTGTCTAATCTTGTTTTTCAATTTTAAATACATTCATAGGAGCTATGAATATAGTTAAGATAGAATGAATCAGACCACCCAAATTTGAAAGCCATTAAGAGCTCTAAAATTGAAATCAATCAGAAAAGCATGGATGGGTTTGAAAGAAAATTAAATGAAGTCAATACAAAGGCAGTGATAAAAGTCAAATGGTGGAAGCATGGACTTGGTGAGGTTTGGATGAAAGATTGAGTGACTCTTAGAAATAAGAGATTATTTGAAGTGGACTGGCATGAGATAAGAGTTGGATGGGACACTACCTATGGTGTGACAAGATTAAAATGAATACTGGCTTAAGAAACGTGTTAGGCATGCTATCCTAAGTATTTGGAATATATAAAATAAGGCTCTCCCTTAAGATACATGTTTGTCACCTCAGGAAGTTTTCTTCAGAAAAGAAATGATGGTGAGACCAAACTGGTCGAATTATGATCAAATAATATCTTTTAATCAAGGTAAAACTAATTTTAAGTCAAAAGAAGGGTTGGAATCAGAAGGATTCCATGTATGTCTCTGGCTGACATATTTACAAATGAAAAAAAAATTGTGTTAGGCAAAAACTCATGGGTTTGAATCTTTAAAAATATAAATTGAAATTGTGTTGTGTGTTAATGATCAACACATTATTATTGTTAATAATAATAGGATATAATTGTTACTGCACTACTGAACACCTCTGCTGTTGGATAATGATTTCAATACTTTTTTTATTGTTTTCTCCAAGTATAATAGGATTCCTGGTGAGAGGCGATTGAAACAAGGTTAATTTCTGGGAATAATTAAACTGAATAAAGATGACATAATCTAGCACTCAAAAACAAGAAACAAAGTGGCTAGGCCACAAAAAGAAAAGGTCGATTGGGCTCATGGGAAGGGATGATTTATGTGGTATTAACTAACATTAAGTGACTTTGAGCCAGTCATACTGCTTCAGGCTAATCCACCTCACAGAGATAACATGTGCTAAATTATTACCATTAAGCAACAATTTTACATCCTGGTCTTGGTGATATTTGATTTGCAGAAGGACCATTTCTGCCAGTAATCTTTTGTGGAACACAAAGTGGGGAAGAAAGCAAAGGCTTACTATTAAGACTCATCAGCACGGAGAATGCTTTTAAAAATAAACATACAAACACATAATTTGCTTTCTGGAAAATGACTTTAATGGCAAATAATGAAGAGAAAATTGTTTAAGTGGTAAAAGTAATAGCTGTCACCACTGATTCATCATCCTAAATTGTGTTTAACAGAAACCTAAGATGCAGTAAAATGCAGTCATGTTTCACACTTGTTTGTTTATTACTCAAGACTTATTAGTTGCTTCTTCTACCTGCCACAGCCATGAAAACACTACTTTATTTAAAGCAGTAGTACAATGACAACAGCAAGTCCACTGGAGCTCGGTGGACAATGAATAAATAATAAATTGCCAGAAAAGAAATAGAAGAAAGTGTGGGATGTTAACAATGAAAATGTTTTTCTTATCTCATTGTTGTTGTAAGCCAAACAATTAGCACGTGAGTTTCCACTACACTCTGATTTCATCCAACATAGAAATACACATATGTGCAGACAAGGTTTTACGGGATCAAAAGTAAATAAATAAATAAATAAATAAATAAATAAATAAATAAATAAATAAATAAATAAATAAATCACCTTTGGATATGTTTTGCAAAGCATGGTTAGGGCAGCTACTTATGTATTCCTGGTATATGCAGAAAGGATCCCTGATCAGTGGAAAGGTGAACACAGTCGAGTTCAATATAATAATAAGTGTGTTAAGTCAGAATGAGATGAAAACACGGGGTATACTAACAAAAGGTCACTATTAATTAATGTTTCTTTACTAAGAAATTGTACAACTCCCAAGTGTACAACATTTAGCATAACATTTTCTCATGCTAGCCCAAAGGTGCTTTTTCAATAGGCAACTGGTTTTTCTTTGAAGACATTTCACTTCTTATCCAAGAAGTTTCTTCAGCTCTGACTGAATGGTGGGAATGGAAGGTTTTATACTCCTTGCAGACAGCTGGCCATTTGCATTCCTTTAGAGAGTCATTAAGGCTATCTGGAGGTTTATCTGTGTCGCCAGGGACACCTGAGTGGTGCAAATGGGTGCCTTGTTGGAACTGTGACCCTGACAGATAAACCTCCAGGTAGCATTAATGACTCTCTAAAATAATGCAAATGACCAGCTGTCTGCAAGGAGTATAAATCTTTCCATTCCCCATCCAGCTTCTTGGATGAGAAGTGAAATGTCTTCAAAGAAAAACCAGAAAGTCCAGTTGCCTCTTGAGAAAGCATCTTTGGGACAACCATGACCTGGATGAACCATGACCTGGATGACTGAGAATCCCCATAAACATTCTCACACTAGCATGACTAACTGTAGGAGTCTCTTGCTTTCTAAATTTGCTGAGAAAACTTGCACATCCCTTCAATATTATTCACTTTCCCGTTTCTGGAATAAATAGAAATGGCTTAGTTGTTCTGCTTTTTTTCTTCCAAAGCAAACCAGACTGTTTTAAAGCTACACAGTCAATGGATCTTAAAATTTGATGCTGTTGTAAAGATTTTCCCGTCAATTGCTCCTGAAGAGAATGCAAAACAGCTCCTTCAGCCTTTGCTTAATATGTAACGGCTACCCTGAGAATTTCACAAATAAGATCTTGTGTTCCAAACTGGAAGGTGACTTTATCATTGACATATACCCCATGCCCCAAGCTTTTGCAAATGAAGTGCACAGGAGGGGATGGTGACATACACAGTAGATAAAGCCCCCATTTGTTATGAAGCTTTATTTTTAAAAAAATCTGTATGTTCTGTCCTACTTTTTGATTTCAGTTCAAGCAGGAAAGGGTGGGAAGAATTGGGCTGCCCCTGCTGTTCTCAGTGGGGTTTCCACACTTTGCAACATCACCGTTTTGTCCTGATCTCGTTATCTCTACTTGAGGGGGGGGAACCTTTATTATTCATGGATTCAAAATCTCCGTCTCACACCACCATAAATATTCATAACATTTGCAGCTGTATGCATTCCATTTAACCTTTTGGCAAAGGTTCTTTAGAGGAGAAAAGTTTGGCTAATGAGTGCAGCACATAGGAACTGTAGGCAGGTTTGCCCATTTATACCTGGAGACAAAGTCGCTTTAATATGTATATGTAAAAATAGAGGGGGGGGTTTGAATCAAAATAGCAACAGCAGACTTCCTTGGCACCACAGCCATAAGGCTCTCATTTGTTCTTTAACATCCTCATCGAGTGAAAGAAATGAGACCTCTTTGCCATCAAGTGTGGTTGCCATCTTCTGTGGCACAGGGCCGAGCCATTGTAGGAGTCAGCTTACAATGGAAATTGCAATTTTTTATAGGCTTATGCCCACATTTATAACTGACTGAGTCATAAAAAAGCTTGATTTGGAACTGGTTATTGCAAAATAAAAAACATAATAGAGATTTTTTTAGAAGCATGCAATGAAAAGTAAATACTTGATTGTTTTTTCCCCCCTGTAATCAGGACTTTATTTTCTTATGTGAGCATCATTTTTAGATTAAAAATTGTCTTAAAACTTTCTTATTACATAATATCCCATAATGTATAGTAGAGCTTCAAAATGATGGACCATTTTGGTGGAAGGCAATTTTTTAAAAATCCAACTTTATGTTATTTTTGCCAATTTATACGTACCTGTTTCAGTTATGTCCTTGAAATAAATGGCTAATTTGTATTAGCCTCAGCTTAAGGGAGCAACCCTTAACAAATCCAGCAAAGAGGAGTTAACTTAGACATAGTTCTATCCAAATCCATTAAACTGAGTTTTGTTAAGCTGAAGTTTTAATAAAACATGTATATTGTGACACATGATTCCAATTATTGAATTCCTTTCTGTTTCTGTTAGGTACTGTAGAAAGTTCTATTCTATTTATGAATGCTTTGACTACCATTGTGAGAGAAAAGCTGCAACAAAAAAAGGCTTGTATCTTTCTGCCCACATTCCAGTGTTAGATGCCAGCATATTTAAAGGATTCAAAGAATAGCTGTCCCATTCTATTAGCAACTCATCCAACTCAGTACAGACCTGATGCTGCACTTAGCAAGTAAATGAAGATACGTCTTTGATGTTGGCACAAACAGAACAGTTCAGTGGTCCATTTAATCAACACGCCATTCAAACAACATGTGGCAAAAAGAATCAAAACTAGAAGTAGGGATTTTGGCCAACCACCAGCAAGTATTTTTCTATTACATTCTTGTTCGAATTTGGGATGGGAGGAAGTTAAACTTACTGAAAAGACATAAAAGAATTTCTTTGGAGATCAACTATGCCAAATTACAATATCCTTTTTGATTTAATCCTATTAACCTTTCCCTTTGCTCAGTTCAGATACAGAGCACAATACGTATGTTCTCCACAACACTTCGGCATCTCATGTTTAGATCATGGATAAGCAACTATGTGTGGCGGGACATGATGGCATCTTTAAATGACCCCTGAAGCCACACACATTCCACCATGTTTTCTAAAAATGGAAAGATGATGAACTCTGTTAAAGATTAAAACAATAAAAGTAGACCTACGTTTCTTTCAGCATTTCATTTCCACTTCATGTGATGTGAATCTGTCTACTTTTTGGCAATAAGCACTTCCACCTTGAGTTTAGGTCAAATCAAGAGCCAAAGAAACAATTATTACTGTGTCCAATGTTATATATAACTGGGATTTAAAAAGTATAATCAGTGGAGAGTATAACCGGCATAATTTCATGACTTGAGTATTCTGTGTTCATTTAAACCAACCATTTAAAAAGACTGGTAAACTGTCATAGACAAAGGTCTATCAATCTTTGAGAAAATGGAAAAAATCTATGCAATTTTTTTCTGCATCTATTTGAATTTAGTCAGACTCCTAATAATGTGTGTGTGTGTGTGTGTGTGTGTGTGTGTGTGTGTGTGTGTCTGTGTGTGTACATGATTCTTATCTAGCTGTAATGGATTCTCTTATGCCCTTTCTGAACAGTCATTTCCTTGTTATGCTGCTGAGGCCTCCTTTCTACTTTCCCTCCATTGGCATAAGACAAGGTAATATTATCAGAGGCCTGAGTAATTTGTAATACATTCTGAAATCAGGCTAAAACTATTACATTATTTGGTGCAGTCTACGGGAACAGAAATATCAAGGATCTAAGTAGAGAAAAGAGAGAAACCACTTAAATAAAAACATTAAAAATGAGCCATTAGAACTATAACCGATCTTGTTAAAGCTGAAAAAAAATGAGGTTGTTATGCTAGGCTAAACCAAACATATGTTATTTATGATCTTAGATTCATACTTCCAGAAACAAGGGTTCAGCACATCAGCTCTTTGTACTAAACATCTCTCTCTCTCTCTCTCTCTCTCTCTCTCCACAGTAGGCTGTCATTCCTAATTTGTAAAGAGAAGTCAAAGCAAGTTATAATTAGTACTTGCCACCCTGTTAACCAATTAAATTTAATAAAAAGCTTTCAAGGAGGTTAATGCTAACATGAATGTAATTAAAGTTTGGATTTGAAAAGATGAAATGTGAGATTTCCTTAAGTATACCTTGGTTCAAGGAGGGGGCTCTTTTCCACTGTGGGAGTTTTAATACACACACAACAGTTGACATTTCAATGGTCCAGGAGTGATGAAACAAAACTATCATTAATAGATAATGAAGCATATTGAACACCAGTTGATAACTTGTTGCAGACCTGTGCACCATTTCCAATACAGAGTGTTCAAGAACGGGATGTCAGCATATCAAATTCATTTTTAAAAGATGGGCAGATCTGCAGTTATGCTACAGACTGTTCTCCACTTTTAAAACTCATTTAGTCCATGAATTTTTAACTGAAGGAAACTTGAAAAAGGGGTGCCATGCATTGTCTGCCCTGTTTGCAGTCCTTTACATCACCCCAGTTCTTGTTTAGCAGAACCTCCTACTTTATTCTGCATCAAATTGCCATTCAACAGAAAACAAGAGAACACAATTTAAAACATTGAATTATTTGTATAGTCACAGTCTCGAAGATGGTGTGAATAACCATGCTAACAACTTATTCTTAAGCAGATGATTGGGCTGGGGAAAAAAATAATACCACAGCATCCAGAATATAGATCAGACTGGATCCTGGTGGTGACAGCTCCAGGTATTTAATCTGTGCAGAAATTGCATTCCAAGCATTACAGAATTGCTCAGTATTGTATTCCTTGCAGGCTTCCACTCTCCTACAAATATTTAAGATGAAAAAAAAGCCCCTGAACCAAAGGCATCATTCAGTAAATAAAAATGTAGCCTGAAAGAATTTATTAAAATGATGAAAATCTTTAATTTTTTATTCAGATATAATTGTACGGACACGTGTATATACAAATACAGATTTTATGGGTTTGTTTTTTTAACACTTTTTTGTTAAATTCATATAATGTAAGCATTTTAAAAACAGCACTCAATAAATAAGTGCAAAGAAACTGCAAAGCAGGGCAGTACAAGGACAGGACCACACTGAGTTGGACTTTCATACCCAGAAGGACACAATCAGTGGCTTCTTTAGGCTGTCAAGGGTAACCATGGAAAGCAGATTCTGTAAGCTCATGGGCAACCTCCACTATGCCAGTATCTATTAATCTGTTCAGATAATGGCAGTAAGATTTTGGCAGGGAGATTAGTCTCAAATCTGAAAAACATGGGTGAAGGCATGGCAAAAGTAGGGCACTGCAAGTCAGAAATAGATTTGCCCATTCACTGCTCCACTTTTAATGAGAACTTAAGGGGACTTGGTAGCAGGGAAGAGAAAGAGGAATCTGATGTACAGTAAATGGAAACAAGATTATTAAACTTACATAACTGGACTTATGAAAAAAAGTATGAAAAAATTGTTTTTCAAAATTTGCAAAAATTGATTCAGCCACTGCTTTCATAAAATATGTGAAAAAAAACTCCAAACACACATATTCCCTTGGTAGCTATTATTTCTTTCCTTCAATGGTTATATAGGAAAGAAAATTATTTACACATAACCCCCTGCTACATTTGGTGTTCAATGGGGTGAGGAAAGTCACTGTACATTATCACATATGTCGCTGGGAAGGCCCCTTTTTGAAACAATCACCCATGAAAAGAAAGAGGATTAAACAACTGGAAGGGGAAAAAAATGTTCTCACAAGAAGGAAGAATAAAATCCCAAGCTGTTGTGAATCCACATGCTAATGAAAACCTAACACCCAAAGAAAAATACCATGGGCTTCCAACAATAGACCATTAACTCCACAGACAAAACATCGATAACCAGATGCTACAATGTTCCAAGTCCTGCCATTGTGAAATCTTGAGAGTGGCTGAATGGCTTTCATGAGTGAATCCTGTATGGGGAGTGACCTGTGGTGGCTACATCTTCGGTAGCCATGATGGAGTTTTTTTTTGGGGGGGGGGATATATTCAGAAGGTGAATTGTTTATTTAAATTTTAATATCACGAAAATCTATTTTCTTCTCACTTACAAAAGACATAATAATCAAATTAATACTTTATTATCAAACACTATGTACAACAAAGGCTGCTAATAATACAGAATTTAAAGAACATAGCATTTTTTTTTGTCTTAACTTGTCTTCCCTTCGCCAGCTGAGAAAGTACAGTACAAAACAATATTTCTAAACTAACACAAAATGTTACCTTGTTGTCTATTAAAGGATACACAGTATCCACCACACAGATCAATCCTTATTTCCCTGCTACCCTTTGCAAAGCCCTTAGCAAACTCGGACTGGATGGCACAGGGCAGACTGTCTGAATTGAGGGGGACCAAATGTTGTATCTCATATTTCATGCTTGAGAACAGGGCCTATTATAAACATACATACTGACAACTTTTTGAAGATGTCAGGACAACACGCACACACACACATACCCAAGTGGGAGAGATTAAAAGAGATTTTCAGGCACTGGCCACATTTGCATGAATGCACCATAAGGCTTGGTTAGCATCAGTGCTCCTGCATGAGCAGCAAACCTTGTTAAATATCAGTTCCAGGTAGATACAATTCATGGCCTGCACACACCATAGAATAAAACTATGGCTTGCTTATGGCTAATTTCTTTGATAAGGAGTTATGATTTGCTTTCAGATGGAACATACAAATGGGTGGTTTAGTACCTGCATTGTTCAGAAGTATTTATACTAATCAAGTCTTACGTCTCACTATGTCCTGTGAACATGGCCATTTCTGGCTTAATAAGATTGCCTGATGCCATCAAATATCGGAAGGTCCTGTAAACCTACTGCCGACAAATCTGCATTTGAGGCAGTGTAGCAATTAGCATCTGAACTGTAATTACAGTGTTGTTTTTATTCATTAGATTAGCAGTGGCGCCGTGGCAAAGCAAAAGTTTGAATTCACTGTGGTGACAATCTGTGGTTTAGAAAGCGTGCTATTGAGGCAAGTGAGTCCAGCTTTTTATTATTGGTAGATAAATGATGAAAAAATAGCTATAGCCATTGTTAGGACAACAAACAGTGTGACTCGTATTTGCAATTGGTAGGTTACACTTGTAGGATCTTAATTCGTGTGCAACGTTGTCTTTGCCTTGATCACTATTTTCAAGGTCATCCCTTCCTACATATGCACCCAAATACATATTGAAGAGAGGGGATTGATTGATTGTACTCCGAGGAAAGCAGTGCCTTTCCTCAGTGTTGATTAGAAACCTTTTTTTTTTAAATTTGTGTGCTATATCAGACATCTCTGTGCTTTCAAATACAGCCCAGACTTTGTGGTATCGGGCAAGACCAGAGCGCCTTCTATTTACCATTTTATTCATGCTATTTTTGAATCCTGAAATTCTGCAACTTTTTTTTTTTTTAGAAAAAATGCTTTCTTTTCATAATGCAACAAGGCAATTTCAAAATTCTGTCCATTTGCATTATGATTTAGTATTAAATTCTTCTCTCTCTTTTTTTTGCTATTTTGTGAAAATTCAGTGAAGCCTAACCTCATTTTTGTAAAGTTTTGTTCTCACTAATTTTGGGAGAAAACTAAGTTTGCTAAGTATTTTTCATGATCTCTCCTATTTAGTAAATCTAAATTTGGTGTGCCTAAGTTAATGGAATACTATAAAGAAGGCATTTCCTGGTAAATGTTTTATGAGGCTATATCACAGCTGCCTAAGGATTCACCCCTGATTTCAACCAATCAGCATCCTATATTCTTGTCACAAATTACCACGTTTTATCATCTTTAAATAGGACAAGCATATATAATTATTTTCAGCATAAGGTATATCTAGATAATGTATTTTCTACTCTAGTGGATTTTTCAAAGCAACGAAATAGTTAAAAGTCTTTGGGAGTCTGTCTAGTTTATCTCCTGCCAATGAAGACATTTACACTAATTTTCAACTGTGTTGGAAAAGAAGAGAGACATGAGATCAATGCCTCAACTTTCACTCTACAGTTCAAAACAATCTTCCTGTACTCTGTTCTTCCCATGCAGAACTCCCCTCCACCCTCTATGACAAATGTCCTGGTTCCTTTCTGGCAGCATTTTACTCCAAGTGTTGCCAAACTTTCAAGGAGGCAGAATTATCCAGGACACTGGGGATTCTGTATCACTCACCAGGTTTACTCCACCCTGAGCTGTTATCAACGTAGTATGTATCATCACCCAGAGCTGGATCCAAGGCTACCGGCTACTAAGTCAGCCTTGGGAAAGGTCACTTTATTCACACAGAAACTATATTTTAGAAGTACAGAAATGCCTTTTTGCATTTGAACAAAAATCGTTGTAGCACCATGGTATCTGAGTCAAAAGAAAAGTAATCTGGTGTGCACTATCCACCTAGAGTGATAACAGAGGCACTATCACTCCAACATAGTTTCCTAAACCTGACCTTGCATGTCAGTAGTCACTTTTTTATCCCCTAACGACAGAGCTTCTGTTATGGAGCATAACTTCCACTGTCAAGGACCTTTCAAGGCAGTTGCATACAAATAATATCTCTTTACTTTGAGGAGCCTGTTCACTGAGATATTCTTAATATCTTCCCTCCAGTCCTGACATGGTGACACAGTGCATTGCATGATCGTCTTACAGTGCTGAACAAGGAGAAATAAATATTTTACTGAAAAGAGTAAAAAACTTCTCTTGGTTTTTTCCCCCAAATAACTTCCTTATTCTTCGACTAACTGCATCTCCTATTATTCTTCCTTCTCCATATACGGATAGCCCAGTGAATTAACTAGGCAGTATCTTAAAGAGAGGCTGCAGAGGAAAATAAGAATCACTAGTGTCAATATTGAAATTTGGCATTTTCATTTGGAGTCCATTTATTTTAGAAGGGATCAAGGAAAGCCAGGGAAAAGCTTGGGAGTAGGAAGAGGTCTAGTTATTCCTCTTCAATTTTTGCTCAAAGTTCAGGTTGCAGAGGAGAGAAAGGGAGAAGATGGGGAAAGGAGAACAAACCAACATCTGCAAACCAATACAAAGTCCCGTTGCTGGGATGAGCAGTTAAGTGGATCTTTGATGTTCCAAGATCCTGAAGTTGACTGTGGCAGCTTGTTGGAATATGTGCTATAACGTCAAAAGCATTGCTAGAAGGAACAGTAGAGTTGTGAAAGGCTGACTGGATATCCTTAAGGTCTGCGCTGCATTCTCACCACGGGATGGCTCAGCCGATTCATGTACTGTATCATCTGTTCAAACAGAAAGCACAATTTGTATTTTTTTTCCTCCAAAGACACCCACACATACACCCACACCCACACACATTTTAAAGCTTTTTAATAGTTCCTTGGTTAAATACTATGTGTTGCACTTAAAAAAAAAACTTAATGAAACCAGAAGGAAAACTGATTGAAATGTTGGACATCGTTCTTTCAATTAGTTTGAGATTTTTATTTGTCTTGTGTAGTTAGTGTAGAGAAAATCAACAAATGTCCAAATGCTGATTTACCAGTTGAAAAACAATTCCAAAATTTCTGCCAGTAAGATCTGGCTACATAAAATTTTAAATGAAGAGGAAAGGGGTGGTAGGAAGACTGACTTGATCGGAGATATTGTTGAAGAGAACAATTATATCAATGCATATTGTTTTCTTAAAATATAGAATATTATGATTTTTGTTAGAAAAATCGGAAAGTGAAAGCAATCAAGCACAAAGATGAAAAGCTACCTTAGCTGCCTATCAGTAGACAACAACAAAACTCTGAAATTATACCATATTTAAACAGATGACACGTCATGTGAGAAAGCAGCAAAAATCACATCATAAAGATATTCAGAGATGGCAAGATGGCCCCAAGTAGGAATTACGCAGAATGTCTTATTCTGTTTTTTGACATTTCTAAGAAATAGTGGTACAGAGTCTCTCCATCTCTCTCTTGGAAAAATAAGAATGCTTAGAAGCAAGATCAAAAAACTCAAATGGTTTTTTTTACAGTATAAATCAGTTTTCCATAGCACCCAAGTTATAAAGTAGGAAAATGTTTACCTAGAAAAATTAATATGTTAACTGAGGGGCTTTGATTAAGATTTAAAACTACTCAGAGATAGTGAACTTAATTGTAGTCTCTGTGTTCCGTATCCTAAATCAAATTAATTTCTATGTTTATGGGCAAATGTATCTAAATTGTCATAATTATTTCTAAAATGTTCATAGTTGCTTATATATCAAGATCATAACATAAAGCAATATCTAACCTTAAAAACATGTGCAGCTTATAATACATAATTAAGAACAAAAAATTATCTTGATATTGGAAACATTCATTTTAGACACCAGGAATGTCTCTTTTAGGAATATGACCATCACAATTCTCTGAACATACTGTATATCTTTCAATGTGTAAAATGAAGGTAAGGCTTTGGCTGTTTCATTAGGAGAAGCACAATCTATTTTGAATTTAAGAGTCCCAACAACCAAAGGACATAAACTTGTTGTACTCAGTAATTTCTATATCCATATCTCTGCAGAGGTTTGATTCTGCTAAATTTAGAGGATAGGGATGTAGTACAAATTAGTAGAGTGGGGATAGAGCTGACAGTGACTATAACAAGCTATAGAGTATTCCCTTGAAAACTTCCTCCTATTGCTTTTGGGAGTTTCTTAGGTTCTGAGTTTCTGACGTTCTCTTTGCCAGAGGGTCTCTGTCTTGGATTCACTCCTTGTCAGCTTCTCTCTTCATCAGAGGGCGTTTTGTTTGCCTTGCTGTCCCTTCAGTTTCCTTCATCTGAGAACCTTTGCCTTAACCTTGTTTGACTTTCTCTTTGGCCTCAGGTAGCTCTAGAACAGGACACTCAGAAATCAAGAAATTGAATATTTCTTGAATTTTCTCCCCGGTGGGACGAATGGGGAGAAATAGGGAACATGACCTTGATGTAAAGAGAATGTCTCTAAAGCAACACAATGTCCAGAGAAATATGCAGACAATTTAGTATTTAACTAAATTCTTACAATATTTTTTTTATTTTTAAAACAGAACCAGCAGGCACACAAATAAATCTTCATTGAGATCAGCTTCACTTGCTCTTATTTAATAATAATATGTATTGTATCTACAATATACTATTTATTTATTTATTTATTTTATTCGACTTCTATCCCGCCCCATCTCCACAAGGGACTCGGGGCGGGTAACAACAAAGATAAAAACATAT
>JAOYMU010000192.1:88777381-88788032 GCA_025802295.1 Psammodynastes pulverulentus | reverse complement strand
GAGCCTCGGTAGTTTTAAAAAATATATATATTAACCCTGTCTGTACCTAGGAAGATAGAAGAGATAACCCGATCCTGATCCTGGATGCCATCGCAATCACACAGGAGAATGGGAATAGAACCCTCATTTTAGCTTCAAGGTACTGTTATACTACACCTGATGACAAAAGAACATCTGGGACTTAAGTACTAGATAAACATCTTGATTTACCAATATTAAAATCCTGAATGGAACAGATTCATTCACAGTTTTTTTATAACAATATATAAGACCTGGAAGAAGGATCGGGTGAGACATGAATTGAAATGGTTGTCATGATCCATTTGCCACTCTAAATGCCAAATCACCAAGCCTTCTGGGTCTGATAACATCTATCGGAAGATGCATGGGTGGCAGAGTAGAGATTTTCATGGAGTAGTATCAATCCAGTTATCCAACTATCTCCACTGCAAGAATTTTCTTGCCTCACTGTTTAATCTAGTTTCATGCCTGATTTTGCAACTGAAAATGTTTTAGTAACCTTAGTTACAACATGTGACACAAACTACTGTTGGAGGGCTTAGAAACTTTAGCAAGTTCAGGCTGTTGATTCAGAATTGTCATAGGAAGTATGTAATTCTGTTTATTAGAATCGCTTGTTTAGTTACTAAATCTTTTCCTAGTATAATTAAATGAATTACAAGCCCACTCCTATATGACAAAATTTAGGACAGATTTGTATCTATTATGGGAGGATACACAAGACAATGTTTCTTGATATGTATTCGAGGCTTTGGAACTTTCTGTCAGCAAGTAAACATGTTCATTTAAGCAGCTCTTTTCAGAAGGAACTTGGATAATTAATTTGGGATTATTCTATATGAAGAATTGTCTAGATACATTTATATATGGATATTATTTCTCAGACTCCTCCAGTTATCACAACCATGGGAAGGAAGTTACATATATAACAAATATTCAGGAAACATATCTGGGAAAAATTTTTAGGAAAACTTGTGGTGTATTTTCAAATAATTTAATAATTTTAGAACTGTGGTTTTTTAAATTAAATATTCATAACCTTTGAGCATCTGCAAGTAATATGATGGCATATACCTTGATACTTTCATATTATTAAATTGTTCTAAGCCTACAATCTATTGTGGCAAAAGGTCATAATCAATTGAGCATTCACAAATCAGGTATGAATGTCTGAATAAAAGCTCCTAAACATTTTTATTGTAAAAAATCACAATTATTGTATCATGAACATTAGATGGCATTAAGCCTTCACAAATTACTTACATGTTAGTCTAATCTTAGCTGTCATTTCATCGCACATTGATTAATCACAACTAGCAGCCTTTGCCCAGGTGAAACACAGGTCCAGGCAAGCCAAGGTGTCTCAGATCAGAACCTGACATTACAGAGAGATATGCTTGAAGAAATCTGTTGAAAACCTGTTTTTAATATGACTCATTGATGAATGTGCTTTCAGGCTCCAACTTTCATCAGCATCAAATTAAGCCCAAACTTTAAAGCTTGAAAGCAGAAGGAAAAAAAAACCTATGCCTACATCTGTAAAAAGATGATAAAACCAAAACAATACATTTCACATGATTGACATTCCCCCAAACGTGAAGCAACAGTACTTATTATGTCCTGCATTTTATATTTATAATTAATAATACTGATATTTTGATTTTAAAAACCTAGATATTCAGCTATTTTAGATACCAGGTAATATCTAATATAGAAATTTTGACTTCGTTAATTTTTCTTTCTTCCAAATTAGGAATGGTAGATAGCAGAAAATTACATAAAAGTTTCTGACTATATAAAACAATAAAACATTGTTAGAACCTGGTAATATTAAATCAAAATATTAGCAACTTTAATTTTTATATGCAATATGATTTAGTAATGCAACTTCTTCATCTTTTCTTGAAATTAATTTTTGATATCTTCAATGAAATCTGTTCCAGTTTTGATTGGAGATATACGCTACTAAGTAAACAAATGAAGCCACCAAGCCCATCGTGTTTAGTACCAATATATTTAATGAAATAGTTTATTTTGGAATGTTAATTCAAAATTTGAATAAGCCTTTTTTTAAAGGAGGAATACAGCACATGGGAAGAAATGTAAAGAAGTTTATTTAGCACTATTTAGGACTGAAATAATAAAAAACAAAATAGAAGTAACAAATGCTTCACTGAATTATTCATGCAGTTTTAAATATTTTATAGTATTAAAACGATTCATAACAATATAATTCACAATGGAGTTCACTTCCAAACAAACATGACAAAGACTGTAAGTTTATATAGCATGTATCTTGCAGAAGTTATACCATGAAAAATGATAATGCAGCAGGTTGAATACTGCATAGTCTTCTTAGTTGTAGGTTTTACTAATAAAACCAACAACTAAGAAGACTATTCAGGCTTACAGCAATGTTATTGTTTTTATGTTCTCTTTGTAAATTATGCTAGACCAGATGAACTGTTGTAAAACTTTTGTATCAGATTACAACATTTCTCACGGAATGTGATAATAGCACACAATGCTCTAGTAAAAAAAAATATTTAAAAACATGCAATGTGTGTGTGTGTGTATGCGTGTCTCAAGAGGTGAAGATAGAAAAAACAGTTATTGGGAGAAATTACAAAAAACAAAGCAATTTAAAATATTAGTTTAAAAATATCGTCGGTACTATTTGTTCAATTAAATTTGCATATTAAGGCAGGAAAACTTTTGAAAATTGTTAAATTAATTAAACGTATAGTTAAATTAGTATACATTTATGTATATATTAATTAGGATAATATTGCCTATTTGCTTTTAGAAATATGCAGATGCAGCAACATATTTAAATGTTCTCTTAACGGTTGCTCTCTACTTTGTTTCAGATTGTATTTTCTTTATGTTGTATTATTTAATTCAGGCATAGCACTGAGAACACATGGGAAAAACAGTTACAGCTAACAGCTATACATAGTTTATACACAAGAGCTTATATATCCTAACTAAGCCATGGTTGTTTTAACTGTTTTGTTGAATAAACTTATTTCATGCATACTGCTAATAAACAATAATCCGTGGTTTATACTTCATACCAGGCAAAGCTAAGCCCTCCTCCATTGGACTGTAGTGCTGTTGAACACTGCCACCTAGTTTTATATATTGTTAGGTACCCAGAGTTACTGGAGAGAGGTGGAAGGCCTTATAATTTCTATACACAAGCAAATATCAAATATGGCAAGTTGTTTTGGTTTTAAGATTTTTTTTTCTCTTCACTTAAAATTTAAAAACTTTCAAGATGCACATGCCAGTTGGGAAGAGTGAGGAAAGGTATCTAAACTTCTTGAAAGTATGTTTTCAACCATGTTCATTTGAAATCAGGACCTTCTAATTATAACAGCAGTGGTTCATTCATTTTTTCCTAATTCATAACAATCTCAATACTGTTTTGTTCCTGTAATGTTGAAGCAGATCTTTACACAAACATGTTTTCAAAAACTAAAATACATTTACAGGTAGCAGTTACGACTCAATGGCAGGTTGTGTCTTTGTCAAACTTTTGACTTTAAGCCTCCAGGAAACAGGAAAATAAAAGCTACTGTTGCCAGTGCATCAAATCAACATCTTACACAAGCACTACCTATTCGTCAAGATAGCAAGTTTTGGCATGCAGAATAGTGTATGTTTATCTTGTAATCTTGGCTGTAAACCAAACATGCTTAATCCTTCAACGACAACTGCATAAACCTCATAGCTACAGCATTCCAAATGGATAATACGAGCTGGATGTTAACTCTTTGCTTTGTCCATTAGATAAAATAGAAAACAAAGCCCTATCTGCACATATTTCAATAATTTAGTCCTACTCATGGGAGTTATGACACACCAACTACAGCATTCACCCCTTTAACTTAGCTAGCATAATACATGGGAGACAGGACCCCAATCCTTCTGTCTGTCAGTTTTAAAATAAAAATAAATAAATAAATCTTATCATCACTTATATGCAGAATGTTCTTTTAATTTTTTTTTAAAGGCAAAAAAAGTATTTCAATTATTTTGAAATAGAAAACACCATCCTTCCACAAAGGTATTTAATTACTTTTTTCTTTCCAAAATGAACTAGAGGAATAGGCTTTTCCCATTTCTAAATATAAGTCCTTTCACCAAATAGCCACAACAATTTCTTTAAGAACATACAAGGTTGTTAAGCTTTAAGGGATTAGTTATTTGATTTTATTGGGTCATTAACAGCAGTTCTACTTTCTGCAGTATTCACTGTTTAGCAGTCATATGAAATGGTACACAGGTATACTTGTATATGCCCAATGATGAATAAATAACCACAAATTATTGCATGCAAAATTGAAAACAGAACTTAGTTTTCTAATATATCAAATTTTCGTCTATTCAGCCAAGTACCTTTTCAAAGCAATTATGTAAAATCCTTTCATTTGCTTTTGCTGCCTAATGCAACTATAGATTTAATAACACTTTTCATGCCATGAAGAGCACTTAAAACTGCTATTAGCACTTACTTCTATTCCCCTTCTTTCTATTCATTACCTTTTGCTCATATTATGGACAGGTAGCTGAGGAGAAAAGTGTAAAAGCACACCCTCCCTTCTTGGGTTCAAGTTCTAGCATGAATAAATCATTTGGATTTCTCAGAATGATCTATCATGGCTAAACAAAAACAACCAAAGTAGCAATAACAGTCCCAAAGCACGTTTCAAGATCTTTCAAAAGTAAGTACATGTCATGAAGAGTCATGAGTAAATTTAGATCTCTCTTACAACACAATTAACCTATCAGTGTCACTTTATGCTTCATCCCTTCTCTTGACTAGTTTTTGTGTTCTTACAATAATACTATGAACTTGATTTGCATTAAAATAATTTAAAATTTTTAAGATTATGAATTATTGGTCCAAGTTTAATAGTGAAATAATAAATATAATTTGCTTTTATTAAACGAATACCATAGCCATAATCACCAGTATTTTCTTTCATGAGAAGAATACAGTTGCACTGACAAGCATAACATCCCACTTGCATCAATTATTTCATTAGAATAACCCTAACCTTATTTAAACTTAAAGTATTTGTGTTTATCAATGCAATACAGATAAAATACATTGTAAGCATTTTATCTTCAACTTTTACTATGATTGACTGTATGAATTTTAAAATTTAAGGTCATACTTTGGGATTTCTGTGAATGTAACTATTGGGAAAGAAAGAAGTGCTTCAGATCCAATATAGGTCTTGACCGATGTATTGTTTACATTATTGTATTGTGCACAATTATTTTGAATTCTTCCATCCAAATGCAGCTAGAAACTATTTAAAATACGCTTAATTTACATTTATGACAGCAAACCAGGATGCTAGATGGAAAATTTAGCACTTTGTGTTTTCTTGTTGTGAGCAACATTTTTCTAAGTGTCACAGTGACTGCACACTTCAAAACCAACTTTGTTGAACACTTTCCATACCTGTCTTACATAAGTTGCATTCTCAAAAAACAAGTTTGCTTGTATAATTTTTTTTACAATTTCTGTACAGCTGCTACAAAACAAAACAAAAAAGAAATTAAATTCTGCCTTGTTTGCCAGGTCAGCATTAAGAAAATAAGAAAGAAAATAAGCATTGACTAATTGGAGCTTTAGCATTAAAAAACTCTGTCACAGAGTAAAAGTATTATTTTAGTTTATCCATTCTCAGAAAAATACCAAAAATGATGAGATATTACACAACAGAGCTCCCATGATATTCTACAAATTGTTAAACAGAATCATGAATTTTATGAGTTAGCAAGCACTGACTTACTAGGATGCATGCTGACTCACAGCTAGCTACAATTCTTGAATCTGAGTCTCTCAGAATACATTCTTTTAGTATCTGAAAATCTAACCTTTTCATCAGCCTGTTGAAGGAAAGAATATGTGCACAACCACTGAAGTAAAAGTTTGCTTATCCACTTTATTCTTGTACTCATCCACTTTAAGCAGTTTTCCTCCAAATTATTACTAATGAATTGAGAGTTCTGTGACATACCTTTATTAGAAGAACCTGTTAAAAACAAGAAATGGTCAGGACTCAGGAGGTGTAAGTATAAAAACTGCTGCTGAAAAGTGTCAGTGCTTTGAAATTCAGCCTTAAGATTAGCCTGCTGCTTTGGAAGGGTTGTTTGTCTGGAGAATTTAACCCCTTTTGTAACACCTAAACAGAACTCTCTCCCCAGCCTAATACTAATACTAGTAACAGCAGCAGCAGCAGTAAGATTGGTGGCTTGACCTTAGGAATTTGACTTCTGAAGTTCTGACAGTTTGTACATGCACAACTTTGTAAATATGCACAACCTTGCACATATGTCCATATGCATTTGATGGTACAGTAATCTGGATTTGAAAACCCTGCAATGGAAGAGCAAGTATTTCCTCAACACATTTGCCAACAGATGCTACAAAACAATTGTTTATTCTTGAAATGCGGACAATCTTCCAATCTGCACATTCATAATTTGCTTGTTAGTATATATGTGTGTGTGTACATTACTAAAATGATTATGTCTGTGACCTTTAACAGGGTGAAACTGTGCACCATAGGGCAACAATTTCTGCACCGAAGTACCTCACAAAGGCTAATACACTATAAGTCCAAAATCCAGAATTCATGGCTCCCATGGAATTGAAATTTGGCAAACTTTATAAAACATTTTATGTCATTAAAATTATCATAAAATATTATATATGGTGGTACTGTGGTATTCATCATTAATTGGTTCCAGAGGTGCAATGAGTACCAAAAATGATGAGTACCAAAAATGATGAGTACCAAAGGAATCCCCATTATTTCCATAAGAAATAATGTAATGAGTTACAAAGTAGCCCACAACAAATTCTGAGTACCAAACAAACAATGAATACTGGGACAAAATTTTCACTCCTAAATGTGTTTAGTATCAAATTCAATGAGTTTCAAAGTAGTTGAGTAACAAGGTATCACTGTAATACAAATTGTCACAAACATTTCCTGTGGTCAGCTCCTTATGTTTGATTGTACTATACAGTTCAACATGAGCTCTTTTCAAGGCAAATACATCTCTGAAGGTCTCGCTGAATTTTAAAGAACTTTATCAGGGAGGGCAGCACTTTAGAAACTCTGCCATTGTTGAAGGAGTTGAGGAATCTGGTAAAGAAATTACTCTGAAATGATGACCCAACAGGTGTATATAAGTGTGTGGGGCATAAAAACAAGTGGGCATGCACAAATATGACACATTTGCTTATTTACTGAGATCTGTAGAATTGGTTTCAGCTACACATTGTATATATATTTTTCTCTATAGATAATCATCAACTTATGACAATTCATTTAATTCAAAGTTATGACAGTGCTGAAAAAAACAGTCCTCACATTTATGACAATCACAATGTCTCTGCATCCCATAATCAAAATTCTGGGAACTGTATGTAAATTAATTGCAATGTCCGATGGTCACATTTGTGACTTCCCAGACAAGCAAAGTCAATGAAGAAAGCCAGATTTGCTTACAATTGCATGTTCCATTTAATTACTGGTGATTCACTAATGACAATAGCAAAAAAGATCATAAGATCAGGTACAAATCATGTAACAATTAGCACACTTAACAATGGAAGATTGTAGCCATATATCAAAACTACCTGTATTTGTCTCTATCTATTTTTGAAAGGATAAGTAAAATTCAGGTTGTCTTCCTTTCCAGATTTCTGTCCTTGAGTAATAGCTGTTTCATTTCATATCTATTGCCAAAAAGCATTTCTGTTAAAGTTTTATTATTTCTAAGTTTGGATACTGCCAGACAAGCCTTTTTTGAACATCTACTTTTGCCATTTCTATGGAAAGCAGCATCACTTAGATGAAAGCTATGCCTTCCACACTCTTTCTGAATCCAACTCTTCTTTTTTACATAACTGCTTGTGTCAAATTTCATTTATCAGTTAGGATTAAGACATACTTGGATCTGTCAGACATTTCCAGGTGCTGGATGAGTAGAAAGTTGCCATTTGTCCTGCCTTTGTGCTAACCTGCTACTTAAGTGCTAAACATCTGGTGAGCTACATTGATAGTAACAGTTGTATAGTGTGTTCTTCAATAACGCACCACATACATACATTGGCATGATTCACAAATAATATAGATCTTATTAACAAACCATCCCCTTCTCGGTCACAATGAAATTGTAAATGCTCAGATAAGAATATACAAGTAAGGAAATGAAAAAGAGACTCTAAGATCAAATCTTAGATTGGATTGGAGAACAATATTTCTCCATGATAATTCAACGTTTGTCCATGGGATATTCTCCAGAACCGAAGAACTCCTATGAATCAAAATCTATGAATTCAAAATTCAGCACATCTCTAAGGTACCAAATTAGAAAAACCTAATGTATTAGTTTTGGAATAGTTTGGGCCAGGTGATGCTTATAGATGATGTCAGGTAACTGATATTTTTATTTATTTATTTTCTCTAGTTATTAAGAAGAGCATACATTGTTACAGTTTTAACTGCTGTGGATATTTCTTTTCCCTTAAACATTCTATAATACCCCAAAATAGATTTATACATTTACAGAAACTATTGCAAATCTTTGCAGGAAGATGCTATTTTGTGCTAAACAAAATATCTTACCTGCACAGCTCCCAGGTACCCTGTAGTATTACAAATGTAATTTCAAAAAGACCTTGAGATATATATTGTACGTATTTTATACCTAGAGATGAATTAGGACAGAATAGGCAAGTTACTATGCTTTCCATAAAATATAACTAGAGTTCGGTATGCCAGATGTCCTGAAAGCAAAACATTCATAAATGTTAGCATTGTTCCTTCTATTTTGAAACTATATTAAAATTAATATTTTGAAAGAGATGTATTGATTCATATTTTATTAAGATATAGAGACATGCACTTCAGAAGTTTTTCTACAGATTGAATTTGGGCAACAAAGGTATATAAGAAAGAATGTAACAGCATACTCAAACATAAATTAGTGCAACTAATTCTTATTCTGCCCCAAGGCCACTTTGCCACTTCCAGTAATTTTTCAAATTTTAAGTTTGTGAGGATTATAAAAGACACACAACACCATGAAAATATGCAAAGTTGTGCACTGTATAAAGCTGAGTTTGTAACACAATAACACATTATTTTTAAGTGGAATGATTTGGGGGTTCAATGATTTCTTAAATCATTGATTTTTTCCCTGTTCACAAATAAAGAAAATAAAAAAATATTTTTATTCTGAAAACATTTTTCTGTTTTTGGTAGTACCAATATATGGAGGGGTGATTTTTATTGAAATCACACAAATTAGGAACCTTACAGTTTTCCTCCTTAGCTACTTACTTTGCCAGGTTCAGACTTATCAAAAAAAGAAGGGGCAATACTGTAAAATAACCATCCAGCCAAATTAGGTTCTTATTTTTCCTGTAAGCTAGCATTTTAAAAAAACTCTCTGAATATTACTTTCTATTAAAGTTTGAATTAAGAAATTTAAAAATATTTATGCAGAGGGTTAAGTTGATTAAATGATAGATTTCTATTTTGACACAAATCAGTTTTCAAGCATATGAGAATTAAAGTGTCACTGCAAATATTTTTTTAAAAATATGTATGATAAATTATCTTTATCTTCTCAGAATTTCGTAGCTGTTCTTAACTTTTTCCAATACTTTCTCATTTTTAAAATATCGTAGGAAAAATGTAATGAGATTCAGCTACTCGTTTAACATGGCTTACCCAAGTGCTCTGTACATTTACAAGTGGCTTAACCCTATCGTTATATTAAAAGTTTCCAAGAACCCAAACAGAAGAATATCACTTCTTTGAGAAACTGTACATTCTTTGCTTTGTGGTTTACCCTATTGATTTGGTTGGAATATGACCTTTGACATGACTGGAAGCTTGAGGTTAGAAAGCAAAGCAGTTCCAAAAGGTTTTAAGACCAGATAAAAGTTACTTGAAGCCCCAAGAGGAAAGAAAAAAAATCTATGCAAGTATCTCAAAGTCAAATGTAACACTCATTTATTCCCTTTCTAAAATAGTGTCTGTAATTTCAACAAAACTATAAAACCAAAGTATGGAACAATATACTAAGGCAAAGAAAGAGAATGCTGTCTTCAGCTTTAAATTAGGGTAAGTTAGAGGATAAAGTTGTTTACGTGTGACTGCCAAGAAGTTGATATCCCTCAGTACACTAATACTTCCAAAACTTTTATAATCTCTCTACAGCAGATAGATTATTGTCTCGTTCCTGTTTAAAGATTTCAAGGATGGGAATAGATGGCAGCCAATATAATTGTCTTTGGACCCCTGCCACCAAGCTACTGGTGCTGCATCTCATTGGACGCTCATAGTAAACATATACATCAGAATTGTATCTGTAGTCAAAGATCTGTGTACAGCAGCCTACTGCTGAGAATTACACATTTGTTTTAAAAATTATTACTTTTTTTATATGTAAACTGTCAATTATTTTCTTCTGCTACTGTTTTTGTTTTGCTTTTAAAGTTAAGCCTTTTTTAAAAGTACATCTCTTCTTTTCTTTGGGGCTTGGGCTCTCCTGAGGACTCTGCACCCTCCAGCATCATGGCAAG
>JAOYMU010000192.1:88694225-88708126 GCA_025802295.1 Psammodynastes pulverulentus | reverse complement strand
AAAGCAAATTCCCTAAGACTTTTTTTAAATGTTTTTATATATATATAAGAATTATATATAAGAATTAAGGCTAGGGCTAGAGTCAGAAAGAATTGAAAGGTGTTGTTCACAAGATACACGGTTATTACATATCATTAAAAACAGAATTTGCACTCTGAACAGTTCTTGTATGTATGTTATGTTTTTAACTGGAGAATGCAGAAAAATTTGGAGTGTCGGAGCAGCTGAGCAAAATATACCCATTTACACAGTGAATATGACCACAACCATGTACAATTTAAATGTATGTCGGTGATCTGTTGTTTTTTAATTAAGTCATATATATGGCTTTGTTTTTTACCTAATCCATTTTTCTCCACTCTGTTCTGCTTACAGAAAAATACTAGCAGCACACAGGCACTGAGGACAATGTAGTTTAGTCACAAGAAAGAGAACGAAGTTTTTATTTTCTGCATTTATTAATAACATTTTTAGACTTGATCGCATTTTCCCACATGACTGAAAATCAGGATTTCAAAGGGCATTTTCACTGATCTATAAATATCAGATATACAAAGGATCTATTTGGCAATCAAGCCAAACACCTCATTATATTTACATGATTAATGCAGCACTTAGCTACAAAATCAACTTCTTCAGTACAAGGTATATTGTACTCTCTCTCTCTCTCTCTCTCTCTCTCTCTCTCTCTCTGCTTTATAAGAAGGAAATATAGACTTAGTTTTACAATTGCTTAAAATCAGTCTATCTCTAGTGGAATAATGTGTATGAATCATACCCAAGTTTAAGACTAGCTACAAGAAATATTGAAAGTGTTGAGTGTTACATTTGGGTGATAAATCAATAGCTCTAAGGTCAGCAGAAAGTGGTTTCAAAAACATTTGTCTTATAAATTTGACATTTAATTTCTGAATGACTACAGATTTGAACATAAATGAAAGAAATATATGCACACACGCGCACACGCGCGCACACACACACACACACACACACACACACACACACACACAAAGAAACTGCTCTCAAAGGCATATGCCTCACTAGAATTGTAATGCTGGAAAAATGGTTTAATAATCTAGAAGTTGAAAAGTAATATGTTTAATGCAGGAATTTAGTTTGAATTGTTTTGTTGTTGTAATATTCAAATATTCAAATTCTTTATTATAGATCAGCAACCTAAACTGAATAAAACTAACATTTACAATTTATACAAGCTAGAATATACAGACTGAAATAAAATGTACAAGATACTCGCACTATGTTGCTGTCAGCGATTTTGAGTGTTAAAAACTGCAAAAACAAACTTTGCTACTGTAACGTTAGTTTGCACTGAACAATAATTCAATGAAAACTAATAAAAATAAATGTATTGGACTATGCAAAACAATATATTCAGCTTCTAAGGATAAGATCTGATCATTCTTAGTTTTAATTAAGTAATCTTTATGTCAAGGAACATACTTTATTACATAAAGTATAATAATTTATGGAAGCAAAATGCATAATCAGTAATAGTTATAACTTATAATATAAGGCCTGCTGAAGCCAACCTATTATAAACTCAGATCTATTGATCGTAACAGGAAATGCTTAGTTTTCTCATTAAATGCAAACATACTTTTTAAAGCTTTGTTACTTCCTAAACAAAAATGTAAAATACAGTGTACTTAAAAAGTATGACTATAAAGTTAACTAGGCAACTACTCTTAGCAACATTTTTCCCACCCTAACCTTAATGTCAGCACCTGTGTGCTTGTGTGTACATTCATTTGATCAAGTCAACACAGGCAGAAAGTCCAAGATGTCTGTTGGACTTATTCTATTTGTTTCAGAGCTGGCAGACTACTAGGTCTGCAAGAAGAAAGGAAAGGTTTTGTAAGGAACAACATTAGCTAGCTATTTCTAACAAAAAAACAGGCCACCGAGTCCTAAATTCTAAAACACATCCATAAAGAATATTTGTAAAAGTAGAGGTGATGTGTTTATTTGCTTTACTATTACTGATGAATGGAAAAGTCTATGTAGTTGCTGAATGGATAATGTCTAAAGCAAAAGGCTAGACTGTACTGATAATCACTGTATATATACAGAGAACCATTTTCAGACCAACTAAATAGTATGTAATGCACTTCTGAAGTTTTTTCCTGTACACTTCTAATCATAGGAAATTCACTGGGCTGGAGACTGGTTTCATCAGCTTTTAATTGCCAATATTTTATGCTGTGAAAGCCTGAAATAAAACCACTGATCTTTTATTAAAAATAAATTTATTTTATTAAATAAAGTTATACTCTTATTAAAGAAAAATAAATTTAAAACATGTTTAAATAACATGAGAATTGTCCAGGTATTTATTTCTAGTGAAAATTTATACACCATTTGGAACAAAACTACTTGAGTCATCTGCTACAGGTTTTCAACATATTAAGTCATGAACTTTGAGTGATATCCAAAATTCAGGAAAAAAATGCATGCAGTAAGATATTATCAATATGAATGACCTTTCATTATGAAGAGCTAAACACTTTTAATGTAGCATGAAATTTATTAAAAGTTATAATCCTAAGTAGCCTGCTTGGTCATACTCAGCTTAAAGTTCCTAATACAATTAAGCACAGGTGCAGTCTCAATATAATAATACATTTAAGTCTAATTAAGTTCACTGACAAACAATTCACAAGAACATTCATTATTATAGCTTTGTGATCATCTTTGAATCTCTCTTAACATATCTTTAATAGGAAGAGCAGTTTGAGGATAAACGATTCATTTTATGCTTCCATATTCCTTTTTACATCTCTGATAAATTGTAGTGATAACTACTATTATTGAATCTATGGCTAATATTACATTATTATATGAGACTAAATTACCTAGAAGGAAAGATTTCTAGTTAACATGCACAGGAATGTACTGCATGTTAATAGTATCATTCTAGTACATAGGAATACCTTTTTTACATTTACCCATGTCCATATATTGCTCTGGAAATACTTAAATGGCCATAAATTTCGTACATATTTCATTTTAATATGATTAAAATGGAAAGACTAACTATATGCATTGTTTAAGATTCTTGATGGAATTATGATTACATTTCTATAAATATTGCTCAAATATATATGCATTTGCAAGTTTTCAAAATGTATCTCTAATCTAGAGACACAATATCCAGGAAAACATATTTCAATACTCAAAATACTAAAACTTATCCTTTTAGAAGAACTGAAAATAGAATTCAGACTCCTAAGTCATGGACATCAATGATAAAGTGTTTAAGTTTAAGGTCCACATATGTCCTTAACAGTATCTGCTATGCCAACTGTAGCTTTAAAAGAATTTTTCAAATATTTCATAGCACAGATGATGCAACCCGTTTAAGAATTATGAATACATTTGAAGAATAAACTTATTTTAATTCATAATTAGTGTTTCTAGCAATATTACAAGTCTAGTCATAATTTCAATACTTAATTTGCATTCATAACATAGTTTTCAAAATATAATTGAATGTATTTCAGAATAAAATGTCAACAGTTTTTACATATATTTGTATATATATTTATTTTTAAACAAAGCATTATATTATTTTTAATTAATTAAAATGTAAATGGGCACTCATTTAAATCTCAGCAGACTATTGGTGTATCCCATTTAAATTATTTTATCTAATTCTGTATATTATATATAAAATTTAGGTAAATATTCTAATTAGAAGTGCATTATAAACTCAGAAATTGTTATAAAAATCTATACATAAACTTTTTTTCTTTTTATGAACTTTTTTTCATTCAAATTAATTTATAATATCCTAATTCTTCTATGGCTTTGGATTTTACAATGCAGTACTGTGAATATTTACTCAGAGGTAAATCCCCTTGTATCACTCTAGCTTAACTAGTAAGTCCTCATAGAAGAGTATACTAACAGTAAAAGAATCAAAAGATGTAAAAGTCTGCTTGTCAAGTAGTATCTCTCATGTTAATTAAAATTCCAATGATAAATTACACTATGGGCTTTGAACTTCCAATGATAAAACATAAATTGTGAAAATGTATTAAATTCTAGAATTTATCTTAAAAAAGGCTTGTAATCGGGCAAATGAATGAACAAATATGGAAAAAATATAATTTCATCATATATATTTCATACATTTTAATACAGTAATATGATAGGAAATGTATCACTCCATCAACCACATGTTACTTTGATAAAGTTCTATAACCCACTACTTTCTGGCATTTTAAAATGTCTGTTTCTTTGCAGTCTTTAAAAAGGTATCACTAATACAAGTGGTTTCTGGGTTCATTGGTTTAAATGTTCAAGTTCTGACCTCACTGTCCTAGCGATTATTTATATTGAAGTACTGCACTACATTACATGTTTAATTGATACCACAACAAGCAGAGAAACAAAACATTTAATACTGTGCTTTGATTTAAGCAAAAGAGCAACATGTGCAAGTCATTTGGTCAAATTCAAAGCAGCAAACATTTCCGCTTTCACAAGCAAAGTGGGCAAATTCAGTTTGTTATTTCACCACCTTTGACAAATGCATATTTCAGCATGCTACTTTTATTCTATGATATAACACTTACCATTCCAAAAAAAGACAAATTCTCCCAGAACAATCTACCTATTACAAAATTGTCTTATTTTAGTTGAAATATTTTTAGATAGTTTTATTTTTAAGAATATGGGAAGATGTGCCAAGGTTTGGAAGTACAACAGTAACTATCAAGGAAATTAAGATACAGGAACACTATTCACTGCTAATCCTCAAGTACTGTTTTACTTAAAACAATACATTAAAATTAACTTGATGAACAGTCAGCTAAACTTGATGTATTTAAAAACAAAACAGTTTTTACCTTTTCTTTTTTACTTTGGCAATGTCTACTTTCTATCTACCATCAAACACAGTAAAACAGTTTTTGGCAAGCACTACCAACCAAACTATTTTAAAACATTACCTACAACAACAGAATCAATATGCTACAGTATTCTGAATCCATAGCACAAAGCTAACATAAGGTAAAAATATCCATAAACCTAGAGTAGTCCAATAAGATTTAAGAACAGCAAATATACTGAAGTATATTTGAACAACTTCTTTGCATTTTAACAAGCTGATACAACATTCAGGTGCCTTATTTATGCACAAACAGCAATGGAAGGATTGCTATTATCAGCTAGTGAAAAACAAGAAAAATGCCAGGGATAGGCAAACCTCTAAAAGAACTTTCTAATCCAACTGCATTATTCACTCTAGAAGTGTTACAGTACTAAGAAATAACCCCTACCAAAAAAAGTTTTATTTGTATTCACAATTGGCTTAAAAAAAAAAAAGCAAAGCACAGAAATGTTATTTTTACACAATCTCACTGAACATTTTATATTGAGGATGTTTTGTTCAGGGACATAAAGCATATATATTCAATAGCAGAATAACCTTAATTTCATTTGCTGGCAAATGATGCTAAATCACCATGAAATCATCAGCTACAGACAGAACACTTTACTTTTGCACTGTGAGAACATCACCAACTCCTACTGCACGTGAATGCATACTCTTGACAGCATGAGTCATTCTGCTGTGGAAAGCCTCCAAGAGCAAGGATCATCTGAAAGCACTGAAAACCATGGGGAAGGCAGGAGGAGGTTCTCTTTATTTCTTTAGTCTGACTTAAACAGTTTCCTCGAGACTAACGCTGTTAAACAAAGAGAAAACTGAACCCGGGGAGGAAAAGCAACAGTTCTGCTTTCTAGAGCCCTCAGAACAGGTGCTGCATGTAACTGGAGTCTCCCCGCAGCAGCCCAGGGCGACTACAAATATAAACATAGCTTAATATTTTAAACCTAAGCACACTTAGACTGACATAATCTCAGAGCGCCGCGGCAATTCTAAGCTGCGCTGCCTCTTCAAAAATTTCCCGAGGGTGATTTTTTTTCCCCGATAACATTTGTTACCTACCAAAGCAGAAAATAACCCAAAACCTGCCCTCCACAGGATCACGCGCAGGGACGCCGTTTCAGGACGTTTCGAGTCCCGCCTATATTCTCTTTCGCGAGTGATTTACCAGCAAGTTACCGATGATCCAAGAAGAGATTTTGCCGGCTGGTCATTAGGGGGAAATTAGCTGGTGTCATCACTGAGGCGACATGGATAATAAAGAGAAGCGAGATCCAAGGCAATGCCTTTTAGACCTGCCCGGGTTGATGACTATGAGAAAAAGTTTGCTCTCTTTTTACAAATAAGTGTTCTCCCCACCCCGACACCCACTTACACGTACTTGAGGGGGAAAAGCCTCTGGGAGCGTCCGAAAGAGAGGTCGTTTGTCCGTTTCCCCGAAGCACCCCTTTGAAAGAAGGACCGGACCCCGGCAATGCGGCCGTGCCAAACCCCTCAAGACTGCGCCGGTGCTAAAAGTGCGCCGTCTTCCTTCCTTACCTGGGATTGGTGCTGTTCCAGTAGACGGCATAGCGATCGGCCACCGTTTTGGAGCTGGGATCTTGGCTGAAGACGCACGTCCAGAGCAGCAGAAAGACCAGCGTCAACATCTCCACGTGGAACATCACTCCCCGCCACAAGACACGGCGAAGTGGTAGAACAGAGAAGCTGCGAGCGCGTGTGCGTCTTTTCAAAAAAAAAAAAAAAAAAAACAAGAACAAGAACAAGAACAAAGGAAAACACCGAGAGAAGCGGAGGAGGAGGAGGAGGAGGAAGGAAGAAAGAAAAAAAGAGAAGAAGGAAGGACGAACCACAGAAAGTCACAGGACACACACAAAGAGAAAAGTACAAGGGAAACGAGGAGGCTTGAGGAGATCCCCGCCGAAAAAAAGCCGGTCCCGAGGAGAGATCCTTAGTAGGGAGTCTGAGTGCCCCGATAGGGGGAGCTGGGCGACGAGCCGGGCAGCAGCAACAGCAGGCGGCGACGGCGGCGGCGAAGGAGAAGGCGGGAGGCGCTCATTCACGGCAGCGAGTCCTGTGTGGAGCCTAAGGCGAGACATGCACCGGCCCTGCCCCCGTCCAGCGCTGGTATGGGCGGCTCCGCCGCCCTGGCTTCCCCTCCCCTCGGAAAGAGCTGCTCTCCCCCCGCCCCGCGCTCTCCCTCTGTGGGACTTTCTTCTTTCCGCCTTTTGGCGCGAAGGGTCCGAGGGAGCGGAGAAGGAGGCCGACGAGAAGGAGCTGCTGCGGCAAAGCTTCCGAGGCGGCACCAGACGATCGCTCGGGCTCGCTTATCTCTAGCTGCTGCTGCGGGAGGCCGGAGTTGAAGCGCCTGGCTCGCTCTGGGAGGGATGCTCCGTTCTTCTTCTTTGGCTGACGGATGGAGGAAAACCCGGCCGGAATCCACAGACCCAGAACCGGCGGCGAGAGAGGGAAAGAGAGAGAATCGAGAGGAGTTTGCAATCCCAACCGACTCGCTTCTGGAAGGGGTGCTCGGAAAAGAGTGGACCAGAAGCGGAAAGTGGGAGAAAGGACGTCTTCCAGCCCTCGGGGCTTCTTTCGCTGGGAAGGCGAGGAAACAGCTTTTCCGCTCCCCGGGAGGTGGGAGCAGGCGGTCTCTCCTTCAAGCTTCGCCAAGTGGCTCCGGGAGCGAAGCGAGGTCCGAGTCCCTGGAATGTCAACTTTGCGAAAGAGGGAGGCGGCGGTGGGATTAAAATAAAACGGGGGGCGGAGAGAGGGGGAGAAGAGGTCGAGGAAACCCAGCAGACGCCTACATCAGAGGGCGAGCAAGAAAGGCAGGGCGATGGAGGGGGGGGGGAAGGAAGAAAGCTTTCCGGGGCTTGCCCGGCAGGCAGCTGCTCCCCGCTCTCAGAAATCGCCGCGGCGGGAGTGGGAAGAAGCGGGGGAGCGCCTCTCTCCCCAGTCCGCCAAGCAAATGAAAGAAAAGTCGAATGCAGCGGCTGGCAGGCAGGGACCGCGAGGAGCAGCCAGGATTGGAGGAGCAGAAGTCAACACTGCCAAAGAGGAGGAAGGAAAGGGAAAGGGGAGGGGGGGTCTTTAAATAGTCACGCCCACTTTTTTCTCCTTTTTCTTTCTGTTTTTTCTTTTTCTTTCTTTCTTTCTTTCTTTTTTTTTTTTCAACGACCGGTTTCTTCTCCGCGTATAAATCGTCAGCAGTCACCAAGGAAAAGTGTGGATGCTCGCAGGATGGCTGTCTGTGGGCAACAGACGGGCTGCGTAGATGGTCTATGCGGGGACCGTGGCAGACATCCTACATGTGTATGCGCGTCCGGTTTGGAAGCCTCCGTTTTATGTCTGTGCGTGTGCACAAGAAACGGCGCAAGCGGCTGGCTTGGGAGCGAAAGCGCTGCTGGTAGATCATGTGGGATTTTTGCAAGCAGTTTACTTGTGTGGGAAGAGGAGGAGGAAGCGCGGAGCAGCCAGTCAGAGCCCAGATTGTTTACTTATTGATTGCTTTTCCCCTTTTTTCTATCCCTCCAACCCGATTGGACTCCGATCTTATCAAAAGAGGCGTCTCCTTCGCCTCATGGCCCGCCCTTACACCAAACAGACTCGCCCACCTTCGGAAAACCTGACTAATTGAATTACACCAAGTGGTTTCTTGATGCAGCAGGTAACTGTTTCCGCGGGGGGAACCGCGAGGCAGAATTGCAGGGCGATGCCTGGTGCCGGCTGTTGGCTCTTCCCGCTCCGCGTGGAAAGGGAGGTGGAGGGACAACCAAGAGAAAGCCGTTCACCCAGATCTGGGAAGAAGGAATGCGGCATCGGCTGCCGAAGGAAGTGATCATCTGCCGAGATCCGTGGAATTTCACCCGAACCTGCCAGCTTAGTCTGGCTCTTTTGAGTATGATCTGTTTTTACAGGGACGGGAGGGGGAGAAATGAGCTATCTGGCAAATAATTTGCGTGGAATCTTCCGCTCCTGATGTTGGAAGTGGATGCCTTGCTAAAAAGCAGGTCAATCCTGGAGGTTTGCATAAGATTGTTAAAAAAATAAAGTGCTCTTTATTCGATCTGCACCTACATTTGCGGGTCTCCAGGCCTTTCCCCGCTGTTGAGTTGAAGTGCCGTCTCCCATCCTTGGGTCGGCAGAAAACTACAGTACCCGACTTGTCTATATATACCCTGCTCTCTTTTTCCAGGGTTGGCCAGCTATGCTGACTTCCTTCCAGAATAGCAGGTGATAAAGCCTGTTCATTATTTTACAAAGATCACAGAGGACCGGTGCTTTCACTCTCTGATTCCTGGGTGGGGACAAGGCAAACTCGGATGACATGGCAGAAAAAAGTGTGCCAGAGCAGGTTAATGCCATGGTTTGATGCAAGCAGTAATGTCAGAGCACACATGCTGCTGAGAGAGAAATTGTGGACCTTAGCAAGTCCCATTACATTAGCTTTGTTCCCAGGACAGACATCTTAGTGTCTGCAGGCAGATGCATTTGTATGCTGCCCCGCTAGAGAGCCAGCTCAGGTGACCTTTCTCCAGAAAGCAATTTTAATTGTACTTTTATATGGATCCACCCATCACCCCTTCACATACATACATACATACATACATACATACATACATACATACAGTGTGGGGACCAAACTCCCAGGCCAATAACTGTAAAAATAAATGCTGCTCCACAAGTTATAAGTGGAACTTTACTATACAAGAAAGTAAAGAAGAAAGGAAGTGCAATTAATTGTACGCCTTTCAGAATTGCTTTGTAAGTGAGATGGGCAATCTGATATATAAATAAATAAAATAAAATTAATCTTCTTAAAATAATATATCACGCTTTGTGTCTGTTCTTTTGGGAACTTGGGGAAAGACACATAATACATTTTGGGCAGGGGTTTTCCTCCCTGCTTTCTAACAGCATTACTTTTAATTCTGTGAGAAATGTTCTTTCAAGTGTAACAAAATAGTTTTTCAACAACTGTCCCCTCCTCCCCCAGAAGTATGTGTCTTTAACTGTTCTATATCTTTGGCTCTAATTTTTTGAAGCTTCCCAGTTGTTTCAAAGTGCCCATGTTCCCTCTAGTGGTGAATTGTAAGACAACACCTGAGGCATTTCTAATAAGGGATTTCAATCAGTTTTCCTATACCAGGTAAGATATACTTCGATATTATAAAAAAAAATCCACTAAGAGTTGCTAAAAAATATGGAAAAACCCTTTTAGATAATCTAAGAATAGGAAAGGTTTTGAGAACGCAAATCTACCAAAATAAATTTCATATCACGGAGGGGTAGATTCAAAATTAATATAATAGAAATAAATAAAGATAGCAAATATAAAATTTGCTGACTGTATGATACAAACTGAAACAGAAAAGTATGCCACAATATTCCGCACTATAATTTTCCATATTGCTGAAGCTATTTTTTTTCCCCTTGTAGCTATGCCTAAGATGGCACCTATAGAGTTAAGCCAATATAGTGATAAATTATTAACAGGATAACAGGTTACAAGCAAAATGCAACTGTCATAGTCTATTTTCAAGCAGTTGACATTAAAGAATAAACAGAAGGAGTAGGACCATAACTTTGGATCCATTATCCTTTTTCCCCCCAAAGGAAAGTAACATGGCTTTCAGATTGAAAAATGCCACTACAAAACCATTCATATGGGTTTATTGACTTAAATTTGTTCATTTATCTATTAATCTATGTGCCTTTCATTAGGATGTAATTAAACAATTATTGAAGCTACTTATTTTTGCCAATAAATATAACTTTTGCCTATAATTAGAATCATAAGGTACATTAAGAAGTGATTTATTCTGTATGAACATGCATTAAAAATTGAAATAAAGAATTCTCACTGAGGAATACAATACAATAGTTGCAAAGCTTCTCCTTGCCACTATGTAATAATCAACAAATACTTCCATGGAACTTCTTCCTTAGCTAAAATGAAAAATAAACAAAAGGGACCTACTAAAAGAGTAGAGATTATTTTACAATCATGTCTTATATCTAGAGCAACATTGTAGTTGCTATTAGGAAATAAATGCAGAAGTCAATTCTTTTAGAATGGAATAATATATTTTTACAAATTTTTAATGTTGAACATAAAAATGTCTTTCAATAAATTAGTTCATTGATCCACCTATTATTTTTCATTTCTTGAACTGGGCTCAAGATTCACATTTAAGCTATTGTGCTGTTTGAAGAGGGCTTATTGATTCCCATTCTTTACCATTCTAATTAAGGATGCAGAATGGAGAAAATGAAGCAGAGGAAAGAAAAGTTGAGGGCTACCTGCTACTAGCCAATTAGCCCAATATAATCCATGCTTGAAGTGTTCTTGAAAGGGGAATACTTGCCTTTTGACTTTGGTAACATACACAATAATAAACCAGGCCTATTAACACATGGCTAATACCATTGAGGTTGTATGAAGAATATTTATTCTGCTTTTGTATCTGCATGCATGTAAAATTCATTTTTCCAGAAAGGAAGCTGGCAAAACACAAAATGCACATTATGTTTCAAAAGTATATTGTACAATTGACTCAAACAGTCTCAGAAGCCTTTCATTTTGGCATTTATTTTTAGAAAAGTATCCATGTTTCAGTCAATTAAATAGTATCTTAAAGACTTAACATGTTTGATTAAATAATTCTACATAATCTCTTGCCTTATATGATAGGAAAAAATAAAGAAAGATAATATTTCCCATGGCATCCCCCAAAAAAAGGATTGACTTCCACGGATCCTGAGATCAGCTCAGTTCTTGCATCCTCAAATATAAACTTGCAATTGCACTTGATCTTGGTTACAATAGTTGTCTGTGCCTTCTGATTGAAGGGGCAGCACAGTAGGAAAAAAGCAAGTGAGAAGGCAAAGTCAGTATGTTGTTCGCCTTCATCTTGTAAAGATAAGATGAAAGCAAACAACTTACTGACTTTGCCTTCCCACTTGCTGACTTAAAATCTCAAAGGTTGGGGAAACTGAGAAAGTCCTCATTCAGCCCTAAGATGTGCAAGAAGCAGAAGTTATCTTAACACGATTTCCATCACAGGAGCAGGTTCCCTCTCAATATCAGCATGGACTTCTGCAGTGTGTTTCGGCTGCCATGGGGAGGAAAAAAACCAGGTATGTGTCAATCTTTATTGCCACTTTATTAAAGTAAGGAAACTCTTAGAAAACTGCCTGCTCTGGTATAGATTTTGATTGCTTGACACTGAACACTTGAATGTCTTTTTTAAAAAAAGATAAAGACTCCCTCTGGCCAAGAACTGATTCCCAGTTCTTTCGGAATACACAAGGCATTTTGTGTTTGCTAAAGAGGTCCTTCAGAAAATGTCTTGAGGAGAATGTTTGAAAATTAATTATCGGGTGACATGAATAATCATGAATAGCTTCATTAAATTTTTCTATTTATTAATGTATAATAAAGGACAAAACATTACATTTTTCTTGCTTAATGGAAAAAATTTCCATGGGAAAATGACTTATCAAAATCTAGAACAATTTCATTTCTCTCACCAGAGATTAGTAAGCAGCTAGTTGGGAGCTAGGAACTTCAAAGGTATTAAGGTAGAAGGCAGGACAACTCAGCCATACACCATATAATCACATTTCTCCAGGATACCAAACTTCTGTTCTTCTTCCTTTTCAGTGATTTTAGATATTGAAAGGCATCAGACTTCACCTAAGCCAATAATATGAGAGACTGTGGGAGGGAGAGTCATATAAGTGTGCTAGGATGTTTTGAAAAGAGGCTGAATAATTACAGATTTGAAGTTCCACACAATATTGTCATTATAATATAATTGGTTTGTACATCTATTGGGAGCAGAGTGGTACATCCAAGTAGAAGCAAAGATTCTTGTCTGGCTCCTCATACGAATTTCTTTAAAGAGACGTTTCCGATGTACCTTCATTGTTTCAATCATCAGAACATGTAGCAGCTGCAGTGCTGATTCTAAAGCATCTTTCTGAGATGCGTGAACATAACTGGAGCTTTGCAGAACATGAGTGCACAGCCGTCAAGAGCTGCATAATGATTGGTAAATTGTAAAAGAGAAGGCTAATTAAAAGAATTCACAAGTCAGGCATCTAAACGAAAATGCTAGTAACTTTTACAAAATTGCGCATTTTCTTTTTTATGAAAGTATGTATAGTAATATAAATGAAAAAGGATTTTGACTTTACTAGCGTGACATTCTTAATCAGAAGGAGATCTAGAGGAAGCAGGAGAAAATAACTTCAATACAGAGGACATAGCTGACATTAGATATTGCCTATTACACATAAAGTTTTCTGTAAAAGACAACTGATGTTATCTAACATGCAAATAATAGACTTTACTTTACAAAAGGAAATAAAATTATCCTTCTGACAGCCCTATTAAACTTCACTTTTGCAAATAAGGATCAAGTAATAGGATAAAAATAAAATTGGGTAACAATGTACTGAACACTATGGTCTGATCTTAATTAGCATATTTACTTAAAGAACAATGATGACGAGACATTTGTATGGTGCATATGTTACAATGGTCTTTCTTCTCCCTTGTCATTCAAATACACAGAGGAAACTTGCTTAAATAAAATTAGGCTGCTGATCCACCAAACCTACCAGTGTGCTTTATGGTCATTGATCACAGTTATTGCCAGCCTAATTATATAGGGTTGACTCTCAATACCACTTACAATTCTCTTCAGTGCAGTTCAGTGTTTCAAAGGCTTTGCATGTAAGGAACCAAGGGCTATTTTTTATATTTATTAACAAAAATAGCTGGAATTGAGGTATCTGCCAGTGGAATAACAAAGGGCTAAGGTGGTAGCTGCCACTGACACACTGTATGGATATCTCTGGAATATACTATAGCAGTGATGGTGAACCTTTTTGTTGTGGTATGCCGAAAGTGGCCGCGCATGCCAGCACCCACAATGCAATGTGCCCCATTCCTCACGCATGCGTCCGCAACTCCCCC
>JAOYMU010000192.1:88638052-88648387 GCA_025802295.1 Psammodynastes pulverulentus | reverse complement strand
ACTGGTTCTGCGATGCAGGCCTAATTGCTGCTAACGGTTCTTGAGAGCCGGTGAGAACCGGCTGAATTTCACCACTGGTTTTATCTCAGTTCTGTGTTAGAAATGTAGATGTAGATAGAGATATGTAGTTATTGGTGCCTTTCCCAGGCATCTGCTTGGACTAGCCCCTGCAGTTTTCTTGGCAAGATTTTTCAGAAGTGGATTGTCCTCGGCCCTTTCCTAGGGATGACAGAAAGTAAATGGCTCAAGGTCACCCAACTGATTTTGTGCCTAAGGCAGGACAACACTGAGCTGGCCGTCTCTTGAGTTATCCCTTTTTTATAATTTCCTTTAGGAACTGAAATTCCCTGCATATTTGGTAATTTCAATCTATTCTTCTATATAGTAGAAAATTGTACTAGATGGAATGGATGAAATTAATTGCTTATACAGTAGTTGAAAACTAATTCATTTAAAAATGTAGGGTGTTCTATTGCAAAGTATTAAGCAGGTCTACAAACATTCATTTCTTTTACACATTTTTATTATAGCAGGTCTTAATGTTGAGATAATAAGGCATATGACTGCTTAGGAATTATTATCTGAAGCTAAGATACCTAAGGCTCATGTTATCTATACAGCAGAACCAAAAGCTGGGCTTTTAATTGTAAACTTATTCTTTGAAAAGAAGAGGTCCACCTAGTATATCAGTTGCTCAAGATCAGGCCTAGCTATCTTAGTAGATTTGCTGCTCAGTTCTTTTCATATTATCAGGTGACATTTCATTAAGTGTGCAACTATAGGTAGTTTTCAACTTATAACAACAACTGGGACTTGAATTTATATCATTAAATGATGTAGTCATAAAGTGCTACTCAGGAATGAAATTCAACCACTTCGGCCCACATCAGGAGAGGTGCTAATACAGTAAGAATATCTTACTGTTTTATATTGTTTTATGTATATTTCAATTGTTTTATACAAACAATAAAATTTTATAAACAAAAAAAAAGGAGAGGTGGTAATGACAATCGGGAGAGATGGTAGCGACAATTTGAATCGGTATTACAATTATACCAAGCCACACTCACAGCCACACCCACAGAACCGGTAGGGAAAAATTTTGAATTCCCAGGCAATCCCAGTTGCCCTTGTTAAGTGAATGTTCCCCAACTTCCTGCCAGCTTCCCACAATCAAGTCAGTGGGCAATTGAGCAGAACATTGCAAGTCTCAGGCATTCAGGTGAAGGAGGAGAGTAAGCAGGGGATGGTCAAGGATGAAGTGCAAGGTTCTCAGAACTGCTTGGATTTTCAGTGCCAGAGTTGAGAGGGTTCTAAAGCCTTTCTGTTCTGGGGCTGAAAATCCTCTGTACCAAAATCCAAACAGGATCTTTGCTCTGGGGCTGAAAAATGTTCATGCCAAATCCAAGCAGAACTGCCAGCAACGGAGGATTTTCAGCCCCAGAGCACAGAGCCCTTACAAATCTCTCTGCTATGGGGCTGAAAATCCTGCCTGGACTTCTTTCAGCCAGCTTCCAGAGACTAGAGGGACTCCTCATAGTAGGTAGCAGTGCAGCAATGGGATATAACCGGCGCAACAACCAGTTCGGCAATGCGTGTGCTCACTTGAAAAATGAATATGCGCTGCTTCCCAGACCTCAGCTGGGGCTTGCTGTAACAAGCAGTGTCCGGAGATAAAGGAAGGTAAGAATCGGGGCAGGTGGGAGGGCCCAGCACTAGTTTTTGCTTCATGTTCCTCTCCATGGAATGGAGGCTTCAGGTAATGACCGGATTGCACGATCCGGGCAGATCCGGCTAGATCCCACCCCTGTACAGTAGCTTGTGTCCTCGCTGCCGGTTCCCAATTGGCTTTCTGGGGAAGCAGGCAAGGAAGATTCCAATGGCAAGCTCATGATTGTGGAGCACTTGAAAACACGTAATTATGAATGGGTCACCAAGTGTCCAGATCATAATTATCTGACCACTAGTGGCACCGCAACAATCATCATTTCAGTCCTGGGTCATAAGTCTGCTTTTTCACACCATTGTAATTTTGAATAGTTACAGAAAGAATGGTTGTAAGTCAAAGACTACTTGTAGACAGATTGCAAAATACAGTTGCAAGAGTATACAGTTTAAAATTAAAACAATACAATGGTTGATGAAAAAAGTGACTGGTCAACACTGTGCAAAATAAATGAACTGTAAATATCTCACCAGATATACAGATATACAGTATATATCCAGTGTACACTATCCGGGGAAATACTGATGTTGAAGTGTGCAAATCAAACATAAACAATAAATAAATACTATTAATAAATATCATTTCTTCTCATTTTCAGCATACAAGGCAGTTCCTGCACTTACCATTGGCCCCTTCAAAAGTGTTCATCAGCATTTCCAAGTTGAAAGGAAAGGATGGAGCTTTATAAACAGACACTCAGCTTTAGATGGAGAAGGTCCCAGATAAATAAGCACTGGCCACTCTGGGAATATCTGGAGCATTAATGGCAGTCTGTGTAGACAAGCCTGAATTACATGAACCAATTGTAAGAAATCATTAAATAGCTGGAGACTATTTTCCCTCTTCAAAAGAGAGACATCCTTGCTGGACCATTGCACTAATCTGGTATTGGCTACGCCTAAATTAACTTATTTTAATTTCATCAGTAATTCAAGAAGATGCCTGGAGTTAAGCCATATTGTATCTTGAGTCTGAAAAGATGAATATTGGTGCCTTCATGCTGTTATTTTTCTGTTAGAAATCATTTTCTAATTTTTAATGTAAGTGGGCCGAAGCTTGCTGGAGAGACACCTTTGGCAGCTGAGAGCATGTAGTGAGGCTTTTTGTTTAAAAAATGATAATAACTAAAATTTATTCACTCATCCTGTTATTTCTAGCAAAAATCTTCAATTAGGAAAGGAACAGGAAATGCTCAGGACTGTCTTTCATTCCTCAAAATATAAATGCTTTGCTTTATCCATTTATGAATTTTTCTAGGAATTAGAATCTTTTTCACCTCAAGGGCCTAGAAAAACAAACTGTTTCACATTTATGTAACAGTTGTGAGTATTCAGAGCATTTAGTTATATTAGTAACCCTTACAAATGGTTTAAGAAAGCATGCTGGCACTTATTTATGTGCTCGTTTAAGATCTATTAGTCATTACTCTTGAAACTAAAACTATTTTAAGAGCAACAATAACAGAACAACAGCAGAACAGCAGAGTAGAATAGAATAACAAAGAAGTAGTGCCTTGACTATAGAAATACTCAACTTATTCATACTCAAAACTATTTTCCACTGAAATAGTTATTTGCCTATCTTTTTACCAAGCACCTGAGGGCAATTTTTCTATTTTCTCCACTTATGCTCATAAGAACTCTCCTGAATTAGATTCCTTTAAAAAAAAAAGACCAAAAGGATCTGATTTATTTATTTTTCTATTATTATGCCACTTCTATCCCGCTGAGATCATGTCTATCAATTTAACTACCACTATAGCTTACAGCACTAAAAAAACCCACAAACTATAAACAAGCTATGTTAATTTAATTATAATCAAACATTAAAATGAATAATGTAGCAATATTTATTTATCATATATTGAGTTTGTGACTGTCCTATTCCTGTCCTGACTCTGTGTGGTCACCACAATAGCATCCATTCATGGTCCTATCCTATCCATATTCTCACAATTGGACATACTCAATTTATACATCTAACCCAAGACCCATGGGGGGAAAAATGGTTTTTAAACCTTGTTTTTAAACCATGCAGATCTCCAGATGCCTACCTCCTGGATCCCACTACATGATATTGCTTAATTGAAGAGACTCTCAGCAAGCCAGCCCTGTTGGACTGCACTGACAGACACTGCAGAGACAGGTGATATTTCAAAGAAGTAGGTCAGATGCCATGCAGGGCTTTATAGATAATAACCAGCACCCTGAATTGTACCTCAAAGTTAATTGGCAACCATGCAACTCATGCAGCAAGAATGTTACACAGTGTCATGGTATGTGGGAATGACTTTGACATAGCTACAAGACACAGTCAGATAAAAGTCTGCTAAGCAGAAATTTGGGCAGGGCAAGAGACCCTCCTAGTTTGGGGGCTTGTAAAGGGGACTTGAGAGAGAAGTACCTTCAGACTTGTAAGATTCTGCTAATGGGATCTTAAAGTAAAGTATAATTAGCTCATCTAGTTGTGTTTCCTGTCTAATCTACCTCATAAGACTGACACACAGGCACAGCAAGACTTGCCCAGCACCAATTGTGTATTCTAGATCTGCTATAGTTTCCCAGTGATTTTTTAAAAATGTAGATAATACAATAGTCTTATCCTGAGGTGACTTATATATGAGTGATATTGAAGAGGGCTTTGTGAACTTCCTATACTGAGAGAATGAAGGCCAAGAGCATCTTCTTAGGAAGACCATTTCACAGGCCTGGACGCCATCCAGTTGAAGACATTTTTCCATGTACAGGTAGTCCTCACTTAATGATAACTTTTTCAGTAACTCTTCAAAGTGGGGAAGGGAGTGGTTACAAATTGCTGACTTGACCCAGCAACTTGCAATCTTCTCTGCCTTCTTCTCCATTGATTTTTTTCGGAAAGCTGGTAGGGGAGTTTCTAAATGGTAACCAGGTGATAGTGAGGTATTACAACTGGCTGAAACTGATTGCCAATGCCCAGATGGTGATCATGTGATCATAGGAGTACTGGGACATCCAAGGACCACTCATAACCACAATTCATTCAGTACTGCCATAACTTTGAACAATTGCTGAACAAACACTCATAGGTCCAGGAGTACTTGAATAAGGAACCATTGCCAGCCTGTTCTTTGCAGACTCAACAGAGGCAATACAATTTCTATGATGCCTCCACTGCCATAAAGTAAGATCTCAAAATGGCCTGAAAAAGGGCCCCACTCAATCTTCAAACTCTGTCTGCTTCATTGTTCCCAGTTTTTCAGTAAAACAGAAAGCTAAGTCAGGCCTATTTTAAATTAGTGGAGTTTAGGAGTGACAATCCAGGCTTTCTCTGTATTCTATCAGGCTTTTAATGGTACTGCGAACAGTATTTTGAAAATTATCTGCACACCTCAGTCATTTGGATTGGATCGTTTTAATCAGTCTTACGACTCCTGGAGATGCACGCAGCAGCAATCAATCTAAAATTGATCTGACAGTCATCAGTCATTAAATAGCACTTAGAGTTATATATCGCTTCACAGTGCTTTTACAGCCCTCTCTAAGAGGTTTACAGAGTCAGTACATTGCCCCCAATAATCTGGGTTCTCATTTTACCAACTTTGGAAGAATGGAAGGCTGAATCAGCCTTGAGCCAGTGAGAATCGAAATGCCAAACTGCAGTCAGCTGGCAGTAAGCAGAAGTAGCCTACAGTATTGCATTCTAACAATGCTGTGCCACCATTGGCTCAAATGCAGCTTTAATATTATGGCTATTGTTTTACAAAACAATGATCAACTATTTCTGTACTATTGCCCAAAACCCCTAGATGGTCATATTTATGAAGTCACTATGAATCAAATTTGGCAACAGGTAATTTTTGACCAGACTATACTAGCATTAATTGTTGCATTAGAAATAATGACCAAGGACACTACCAAATGAACTTTTCTACGTGTACATGTTCGGAAGCCTACCCCAATTTGAGATCCTCCAGATATGGTACATTCCATTTTTCCTCTTGGCTAGTAATTATGGGAACTGAATGCCAGCACAACTGAATACATTAAAACATGATAACACTGAAAAAGTAACTTGTCATGAGAAAATGTAACTGGCATGAAAAAATCCTGTCTGTATTGAGAGATTCTGGCAACAGACTATATAGTTCAAATTGCAGATATCATATCCTTCACTGGACAATTCTCCCACTGTTGTTTGCTCTCCCTCCCTTTTCCAGGAAAACAATTACTAATCATTATCTTGGATATACGGTATATACTTTTATGTAGATAGATAGATTGAATATAAATCAATATCAATATCAGATCAATATAAAGACAGAGAGTTAAATTGAGTACACACACACAAATGTGATAGATAGATAGATAGATAGATAGATAGATAGATAGATAGATAGATAGATAGATAGATAGATAAGATAGATAGATAGATAGATAGATAGATAGATGAATATAATTTAATTTGAAGTAGTTTATGCTAAACAGCTCAGTTTAATTTTCATTTTATCTGATTTCATGCATTCTGTCTACTGGCTAAAAAAGTAACAAAAGTGAAATTGTGCAGTGAATCTGCACAGAGCTTACAAACATGATGACATATATCATAAGAGAATTTGACCACTCTGTGTTTGAGTTAACAATAATTCCTTTCTTTGAACCTGCATTCCTAAAGCAAATGTAGCTATTTGAGGTGAACTTTATTGCCCCTTGCAGACAATGCATGTTGAAAGAAAGGCTGTCATATTTTAAGGAAGAAAGGGAAACGGCAGCAATGATTCAGGGAGTCTTTCACTGTCTCTTCAAACACATTACAGGAGGCATCAAGTTACTAAGACTTGCTATTTTCAAGTAACGAAAAAGAGACAGTGTGGTGGGGTCCCCTGTGCATAAGTTTTGAAGTTCATAAGGGGAGCTGACCTGACTTATCCAGCTGTTGTTTTGCTTGTTTAATTGACTGCTACCCGAGCAGGTGCTGATGCAGAATGAGGCTGTTTGAGATAACTTACATACTTTTTTTCACAGTTCAAGGAGCAAAAACAGGGGGAAATGTTAGGTACATATTTTCTGTAGGCAGTCACTGTAGATGTCAGGAGTGAAGGGGCAGCAGCGTGTTGGAATGCTACATTCTTTAATAAAAATTTGAGAACTTTGTACATTTCCAGAACATGATTAAAAGCCGCTACTATATTGTCATTGTGAAAACTGCTATGTATCTGGCTTATTTTCTGCTAATATTTCTAAATAAAGATGAATGGAAGAAGCTTCTTGGATGAGAAGCAAAATGTTTTCAAAGGAAAAAAACCCAAATCCAGTTGCTTTTGGGAAAAGCAACGTTGGGACAACCATGACCCCAGATGATTGAGAATCTCCACAAACTAATATTTCTAAATTTACACACTAAGATGATAACAAAGAATGTCCATTTTAAAATTATTACATCGTCTGGTACATAAATGAACATCACAAGGATGGCTAATAAAGTAGAGAGATATATTAGGAATGCTAAAAATAAATCAATAATGGAAGATATACAAACTAACCAATATTCAAATAAAAATATTAAGATATTAGAAATGTTAAAATTATCAGTGCTTCAAACTAATGCGTAGAAGTAGTTTTGGTGGAGGCTAAATAACAATGGCATGTAGCATTCTTAGAAGAAGAAAGAAAATGCCAGTTCCTTCCCTTTCCTCTTTTCCAAAACAGCACTTAAACGAATATTGAGTCTTTTTACAAATAAAGCTAATTTCATTCATTTTCACTTTTTACTATAAAGGGTGTTGTTGATATTATATGGCTTCACTAAAGAGTTGGATGAAAATAAACAAGATGAGCTTCTGTTGGTCACCATGAAATCTGCCTTCTCTGGGCTAAAATTATTGGCTCTAAAAAAAAGGTGTTTTGGTTGTTACAGAAGCAGAGGTGGTATTCAGTAGGTTCTGACCAGTTCTGGAGAACCAGTAGCAGAAATTTTGAGTAGTTCGGAGAACCAGCGGTAACCTTCCCCCAGGAGTGGGGTGGGAATGAAGATTTTACAGTACCCTTCCCCTGCCACACCCACCAAGCCATGCCCATCGAACCGGTAGTGAAATTTTTTGAATTCCACCACTGTTCAGCAGGTGTTGTTTTGGGGTTGTTTATATTGAGGGCGGGGTGCCTTTTATAGTTTACCCTTGCCTGCAAGAGTTGAGAGAGTATGAGTGGTCCAATGTCACAGAGCTGGTTATGTCTCTAAGGTAGAACTAGAATTCACAATCTCCTGGTTTCTAATCTGGTACCTTAACAGTTTGATTATACCATACTGACTGTCTGAGAAATACTTGCAGTCAGAAAATCTGGTTTGTAATACTGGAAAGCTCCTTGGTTCTAATCCATTTCAGGTGATAGTCCCAGCAAGTAGTATGTTTACATAAATGTATTTTGTATGTCAGTACAATATTTCCTGAATCTAACAGGTTTGGTAATGTTTATCTATATCAAGGGTCTTCAAACTTGGCAAGTTTAAGACTTGTAGACTTAAATTCCCAGAATTCCTGAGCTACCATGACTGGAGTAGAAATTCTGGGAGTTGAAGTCCACAAGTCTTAAAGCTATCAAGTTTGAAGACCCCTGATCTATATCTTTGTCACATCACACTTAGACTACTGCTACATACTGTTTGCTATGTGTACACTTATTCCATCAACTGTCAGAATCTTCATCTGATGCAAAGTCAGTTTACTCCTACATTGACAGATTTTCACTGGTTGGTAATTGTTCATTTTAAGCTTAAAAACTGAAAATGTCTGGGTCTTGTTATGAATCAATCCAAGGTTTCATATCTTCAGGAAATACACTTCTTAAAATGTCATGAATAGCCCTGTTTCCTTGGTACAGAAAACAACCTTTTTCTTTGATACTATAGCTAGAAAATAATTCCTTCAGAATCCTTGTCTGCTTTTAGGGAATGTGCTGACATTTTGGGGGGGGGGGTATTATGCCCTTATTGCTCTTTGCAGTGTTTTAGGATGCTTCTTTGGATGGGGTGGGGAATTTTTGTACATTGTACTTGTACATTTCTTTGGCATGTACATGTGGGTTTGGTTTGGTTTGGTTTGCAGAAAGACAATATAAAATATCTATAACCAATTCAATTAGCCTAGTCTTAAAATTAAATTATTTGATTAAGTAAGATAAAAATGGAGTAAAGATTTCTTTGCAATTCATAGGATTTGTGTTTGGATCCCAAATATTCAGTCTGCAAAAAGAAGAAGAGCTCCTTTAATGTAGAAGATTTTATTGGATTCTAAAAGGGCTCTTTTAGCACAATCTCTCCTACCTTTAGTAGAAATTATTTCCGTTAAAAGAAAACATAGGAGCAAAGTTTTTGCAGTAGGTGTTTATCCCTCTAGTTCTGGGGTATCACTCAAGGTTCGTGCGGGCAGGATCTGGCCATCCTAGAAACAGTGAGGGACCAGCCCGTGATGCCTCTGCCAGTGAAAACGGAGCTCGGGAGGGCTATGTGTGACAGAGCTCAGGAGGGCCATGTGTGGCTCTCCCGAGCTCCATTTTAGCTGGCAGAAGGTTGCAGGAGGCCATTGCAGCAGGAAACAGAGTTCAGGAGCCCATTTTTGCTGGCAGAGCACTCAGACCACCACAGGCACCCCTGACACGAGTAACATCGAGCTGGCTACGCCCACCCTGGCCACACCCACCCCAGCCCTCCAAGGTCAAACACAACCCTGATGCAGCCCTCAATGAAATCGAGTTTGACACCCCTGCTCGAGTTTATAAAAATTCCCCATTCTTTTCCTGCAATAGATCAAATTAAGCAGCATTTCATCTTTGTGGTCTAATGGATGGTAAGAAAAAAATAGAGGCAATATCTTTATTCAGAAAAACAAGTGCTGTGTTTTATAAATATTTTGATGTATTCCTCCCATGTGGAAGAAATACTCTGAATCTTTGGAATTGTGAATGTCATCGCTCCAATTATCCAGATCATTTTTATCTTGAAAAGAGCTGTGCATTGATAGAATGATTGGATTGCTTTAGAAAACTTAAATTCTACTAACTCCTTGCCATTTCTTCTCTAGTATAGTCACCAATTATTACAAGATGAACTAGATGAAATTGGATGGCTTCAGCCATTCACACTCTTTCTAGTACAGGATTATAACACTGCTTTAAGATGAATTGTTTTTTAAAAAACAATTTCGAAAATGAAATTCCTATGATACATAGATATTACCATGTTGCCTGAAATCTATCACTTGAAATATGCTACTTCAATAGTGTTCCACCATCTATGGTTATTTCTTTGTTTTTGAGTTCAATTTAAAGACCGCAACAAACAACTGTACAATAGTTCACAAATCAGTTTGTTCCCTATATACCAGGTATGTTGAACCCACGACCCACAGGCAGCATACGGTCCTGGACAGCTAGTAATGCAGCTTTACAAGATTGTACATTAACTATATTTTACATGCTACCCAAGACAATTCTTCTTCAGTCAGGGTGGCCCAGGCAAGCCATGCTATATACCAACTTAAGGTATATTAGGTCTCTTAAGGCAGGGGTCTCCAACCTTTCAGACCTCAGGGATCACCAAATTCATAATTTTAAATCCCGTGGACCACTAATAGGAAT
>JAOYMU010000192.1:88617240-88629740 GCA_025802295.1 Psammodynastes pulverulentus | reverse complement strand
GACGGACCACATGATCCGGACTCCGAAAAGGATCCGGAACGCAGTTCCGCCCCGTTCCCACAGAAAAAAAGCCCTGAAACTAAGTACTTCACTGTTACAACATGGTTAGATTAACTATTTAAATGGAATATTTGGGAGCAGGGCAATAGTGCACCCCTTGGCACCTGCAATAAAAGTGCTAAGAAGTCAGCCATGGAAATCTTTCCATGAGGAGAGCCTTGATAACAAATGGCAGGATTTCAGTTATGACCAAGGGCAAGTCTTAAATTATGAAAGGCAGACAAAACCCTGCCTCTAGTTGCCTGTCATGAGACTATATGGCAATGAATCTTTTTGTGATTTTCATCATGTTTATTTAAAAGAGAATTCAAGTTATTTCGAAGGGTAGCAATCAGACCGGCATCAGAAACTCTGGGTGAAGAAAGACAAAGGCAACTATATTTAATTGGAAAATGTAACTATTGGAAAAAGGACATAAAATGTTTGATTGATAAAAATTTGGTGAAGCAACAAAAGAAGAAAGAAAAGGAAAAAAAATTGAATTTTGTGCATAAATTCCCCAACTAAAACCAGAAGTATTGACTGATGAGTATGGAAGATTTGTTGGTGTGGAAGTTAATTTGTGTGGGGTTAAAGACTTTGATACTGGGAATTTATATCTCAAATGAGGGCAAAGAAGTCTTTTAAAAACATTGTTTTATGGAGAGATTAATATTTTTTTCTTGTGAAAATTGGTTTGATGGGGAATTGGAATGGTGTGATTTCCCCTCAACTGAATAGTATCTCTGAATAAAATATTAGAATTATTCAAAGCAAATGATCAACAGGTGGTTTTTTTTTAATCTAATGGACAATTTAAGGCTGGTTGACACATCAAGACCAAAAAAATGACAATTTAAGAAAGTATACTTCCTTTTCTGAATGGCATAAATCTTTTCATACATTGGACTTCAAATAATTTGGCCACTAAAATTTAAAGTAGAGATATTACAAAGATTTTGTTCAGTTCATAGTCCTATGAGTTTGATTTATTAAAAAAATATCTTTTCTTTTAGATGAAGACTAATGAACTGTTGCTACGGAAAGAAGCAATACTGAAGGTTTGAAAATAGTTTAGGTAAAGGCACTGACTTAAGAATGGTTTGGGATGCAAGTAAATCTTTTATTTGAAATCATTTTATACAATATAACAATGACTTTAAAAAGAAGAACCAAGAAAAAAACATGCTATTTTGAATGAAATCAAGAGAAAATAAGACCTAAAAAATTCTCCAGAGATCACAAGTATCTCTCAACAAATTAAACTTCTACAATGGCAATTATCTATAGTATGTTAACAGTTAAGATAAATGAAATAAAAATGAATTATGTAAAACAAAAAAAAGAGCTTCCAATTTACCAGGGAAGTGGCTAGCATATAAATTATGAAAATAAAGGGAAAAGAAATGATATTGAAATTACAAGAGGGAAATGCTGTATTGATGGACAATGCAGCCATACAAAGTGTATTTCATCAATATTACTCTATTTTGTATAAAGGAAGTGACATTTCCCTAGAGAAAATAGATGAATATCTAAAGAAAAAAAATATTGAGGAATATAGCAGAACAGAGACAAAATATAAATGGAGCTATAACAATACAGGAAATTTCTGAAGTTATGAAGATTAAAGTAGGAAAATGATCAGATGCCCAGGCAATTTTGGATTCAGAGACAATGAGAATTTGAGTGAATAACGAGATTTTAAGCTTTATTATTAACTCAAGTAAACACATTTAAAAGCATAACAGAAAAAGCATATATAACATGCTTTGGGTAATAAACAAATCTCTTATAAGCTGAAAGATACTCCTGAACACAGAGATTCTCCAAGAGTGGCAGGTTCCACAGGAACCAGTGCTAGGTTCTGTGCAACAACTTTTCGTTTAAAGGCCAGGACTACGGCTTTTTCAAAAACCTCCCACAATAACTTCATGACCTTGCTTCAATGGACATGAGACTGCACAAAACACACCGATTAACTGTTAGCATTGAAAGCAAGCCAACTTTGTTACAGCACTGGGGACTAGCATCCAGTATAGAAGATGGATAGTTTCCCAAAGAGCTAGATGCCTATGCCATGTATGGCTTTATGAATGACACCCAAAATCTTGAATTATATTCAGAATCCAACTGATTACCAGTGAAGTTCAAATAGCAGCCTGTTATATGTGTATAGTGAGTCTTTCCCTGCTTGTGTGGCCACATTCAGGATCAACTATAGCTTCCATATGATCTTTAAGGGCAGCACCATATATAAAGCACTGCAATTGTCGAAACACAAGATGAGCAAATCACGAGCGACAGCGAGAAATGCTTCTTGATCCAAAATGGGCATTTTGTTAAGGGCCAAAACTTGATGATCCACAACCACTTGGTCTTGCTAGCATTGACCCCGAGTCTGTTCATCCCCACCCACACTTTTATAATTTTCAGGCTTTGGGACAAGACCTTGAGAGCGTAATTTACACAGGCAGGGACTAAGATGTACTGTATAACAGCATTAGGGCGTGTCATTTAACGGGTGAAAATTAATTTTTACAATTTTTTTAGTGAGGGGTAATAAAAATATGTGTTTTTACATCAATAATTCAAATCTGCCGTTATTTTTGCAATGGTACAATGTTTAGCTTGGTATGGTAAATCCACATCTGATCATATACCCAGCAAATACTTTATCTTCTCAAAATTACACCCTGTCCTACAAAAATTAAAGGTTTGTTTCTGCATGAATCTTATCTAGCTAAGCAAAAAAGAATCAATGCAATCATAAACTAACATCAGAAAGCAATTGTCTGAATTACAAAAATGTTTAAGTGAGTTTCATCAAGTCATGTTTTGATTCGTTCTTTGACATCAGCTGCCGACTTGCTTCTTAGCCTCTGATATAACGCTCACGTTTCTCATGTGTATACATACACTCTGCTTGCTGCCTCTGTGACCTGTTTCACACATCTCTCTATTGATTGGGCATGACAGGTCCACTGTGGTACTTGCATTGGTTCGTCAATGAACTTCATTTCTGCTTTATTGCATGTCAAAGGTGGCTTATATACACCTTCAGACCAGTCAATCAGCTCCAGCAAGTGGATGTTCTGGCTTAACCTCTACCCAGTGCATGGCACCATCTTCACAGCCAGTATTAACTTTTGTAGAATCTCCTCCAATGGCCTTCAAGCTTTTGTCAATGCTTCATGAAATACACCAGATTATCTGCAATCACTTGAGCAGGTTTTCCTGTTTTTGAGCCTTTCTCTGAAGTGAAATGGTAAAGATATCTTCCACCCGGCTCACTGCACATAGAATATTTTTTTTTAATGGTACTGGGGAGTTGTTTGCTGGGGAATTGCTGGTTTGAAAAGCTGTGATATTTATGTAGTTATTTACCAACCACATCTAAATTATATTAAAGTAACCAAAGTATCTTTACAATCTCCAAGGCGTGTCACAACTTTTGAGCACCCCTAATGGTTGGAATTGAAAGTTGAAAAATTTGACACGCCTTACAAGCATCATCAGCATACTGATTATGGCTTTCCCTGCCAGCCTCATGTAAATGCTAAACAAAAAAAAAGGCAATGTAGGGCTCTGAGGTATCATGTAGATCAGGGCCTTTAAGCTTATCCTCTTTACTCCTACAACACTGACTGGAATTAGTCATAGAGAAATTAGGACAACTATCATAACACTATATTTCCTATTCTGACTCCTCACAGCTGGTCCAGAAAAATACCCCGGTTGATGGCATCAAATGCTATTGAAAGGTTAAGGAGCCAGGCCCTGCTTGACCCAATCTCAGCTCCACCATAATCTTCTCTGTATTGTGTCCAGGGTTGAAACCCAACTGAAAAGAATCCAGATAATCAATTTCTTCCAAGATCTTTTGCAACTGCAACCAAATCATCTTTTCAACAATTATCCTTAAAAAAAAAAAGAGTATTGGGTGAAAGTTGTTCAGGACAGATGGATCCACTGCCCCCTTCAGAAGAGGGAGAGACCAGCCCCATTGCATGAGCCGAGCTGCATGTTAGTTTCTGAATAGCCTTTACAAATCAGAAGGAACATGAATCTAACAAACAGGTAGCTGGGTTAACAGTACCAGTTCGAATGACTACTTTCTCAAGAGTTCCATGTTCAAACCACTCACAGTACATGATCATGCCTTGGAACTTTGACTGGACTAGCCTAAAGCCGCAGTTATGAATGGATGTGGTCTTATTGAGACAGTCCTAGCGTTCAACATCAACAACACACCAATGCCAAAAAAAATTATCTGTCTTACAGATACCTCATTAAATACATCCAAACTAGAGAGTACTACAGATGATTTTGCAAAATCTTTCAAATTATCTTTTCTAGTTTGCTACAGTAAATATGTTTCTAATGCTACAGAAGCTACTTGAGATTTATCTCAACTCATCTCAAGAGACAACAGTGCTGCTACTTTACTGACCAATATTTATGACATCATATAGTCAGACATTTCTCATATTTTTGAATAAATATGCTATGGCACTTACAAATTTAATATGTGAAATATTGGCGTCTCATATTCTTACAGTTCTGTTCAAATTGATATCCTGTGCTTTCAGCCTACGTAATTTTTAAACATAAATAAAATGTCACTGCAGGGTTGATATCAATCTCCATAAACAACTGCTGAGTCACTAAGTATTTCCCATTGGTCTGGTCTGATCCATGACAGGAAAATCATAGAAGAAAGTTTTAGTGGTTTGCCGAACTTTTGCATATATTGACATATAAAATAACTCCTGCTTGACTTTTTCTTATTTTATTGCATCCCCTTGTTGGAATAAATAAATAATAACAGAAGGTTGCAGGGAACAATGGTCTCATTCCTTATGCTACTTTGAAATTACTTGGCAGACTTTACTATACAGTTATATGTGCTTCCCTTTGCTTTAATACTAAATCAGGCAATCAATCATTCCTGAGCTTGTTAATGCCATCTGAGCAATCTTAGGCCTATAAACTCATGAAGTTTATAGTACACATATAGTACAGTACACATATATTTGGTTATTTAATTCAAATATTGTTGAAAATGAACAATGAACAAAAAAAATAGTTATCAAGTTGGTTTACTTAAACATGACAGGACCAACTGGAAGTCTCAAATAGGACGTTTGAAGAAAAATTAAATTCATCCCAATAAAATCAAAATAATATCTGATTTTTTAAATTGTTTAATAGTGTGTACAACATGCCAACATTACTATCGGTAGTAAGAAATAGCAATGTAGGAATTTAGCACATTACATTAGATAAACTGTTGCTTTGCATATTACCTCTTTATCAATTGCTTAGTACTTGGAGTCTTTGTATCATTAATCTGAAATATTAATATATTGTTTGATTAATTATAAATTAATTTTCGGACTTTCAGAATGCCTAAGCCAGCCTAGTAACTTGCAGTGGGAAGGTCCAAAGAGGCAGGGTCGCATCTTCTTTATGAGCTAAAGATAGCATTTGATTGTACTTCTCATGCAGAGTTCATAACCACCCCCATTTTTACTTGTGGCTTCATTGAAATTTACAAGAATGTAGCAAAATCTTGCTTGATTGCAATTGCTATTAGAAGCTCTTGGATTGATTGTTCTGCTTAAAGGACCATACAACTAACTAAGTAACTTTTATTTGCATTTTTATTTTATTCTATTTTTTTTATAAAGAGCTATCATAGCATTAGCATCATTTGACTTCTATAACTTGCATCTTCTTGTACACTATTTTTTGGGCTCTGAATATAAATGAATAAATCCAGCGGTCATGTAAAAAGCAACATAAAAAGGGATTTTCTCTTTCAATATTGTATGTATAAAACAGTGTTGAACCATATATTAAATAATAATTTCTTTTGTTATTTTTAATATTAGCTTTTTAAACTCATCTTGAGTGCTTCATACTTCATACTTAAAGGCTTTTTTTGCCTTTAATGTACTCTTTAAAGATACACTTTTCATACATAGATGGTTACAGAATATTTTGCACTATATTACTCTATCAATGATTTATTTTTCCACTTTAATTCTAAACATCTGACAGCTATTTTTCAGTTCAAGATTCCAGTAGCAAACCACTTCAATATCACTGCCATGATTTTTTTAAACAAAAATCCAGATCATTGGCCTAAGTTTATCCTGTTCCACAAGAGCAGCCATACAGTGTGCGAGTTTGGAGATTACAGATGTTATTTGGATTGCACTCAAATTGTTTAATGTATATGACATTGGTGGCTATGAACATATTCAACTGAAGCTATTATTTCAAAGCATGAGTCAAAGCTGGATTAGTCGTTAGATGGTATTTTGATACTGTTTTGAATGAATGGTAAGAATATGGAGGATTTATTGATCCATGTGTGCGCATAAAATCTGTTTCTTACTCAGTCTGCACCTAGTTGTTAGTCCCATGCCAATTCTCAGTGTGAAACTCTGCTACAGAAAAATGATAGAGAAGTAGATGATTGTTACAGTAGGGAAGATTATAGGTTTAAATAAAAGCCTTAATTCTGACAGACATTTTAGAGTTAAGTACATGTTCCTTTCTACTAATCATACTTACCATGTAAAATTTGCATATGAATATTTCTATTAGGGCACATTTTTTATTTCAGACTGTGTTATAAAGCTAAGCTACACTAGCATATTTTATCATTAGTCATTGCTGGCACAAAGCTTCTACAGTTGGTAAAAAACTTACTTGCATCGCGATTCCACTTCGATAAGTGTTTTTGAAAGCTTGTATAGGTCACTGTATAGGTACATTCACAATTTATTTCAACTTCAGTGACCTCTTATACAATTGCTACTGAAATATATATTCTTTAAACCTTTTCTACATATATTGTATTGGGTAAGATCTTATAAAATTACTTATTACTTACTATTAAGTAATTTTCAAAGTGAACATTATAATAGTTAAATCACTGTTTTTATCCCCTTTTAGTACTTGCATCAAAGAAGGAAAACGGAATATTTTACTTGAAAAATTGCATTAGTGAGATTTATCACAATTCAGAGACTCTAAAAAAGAAACAAGACCCAAAATATAAATGCTATTTTCTAAATTATTTTGCCTGAAGTCGTCTGGTTTAGCCAGACATTTTGAGAAAAATGACAACTTTCAGGTCAATTGTGAATATTTGATATTATGGATTAAAATGCAGTAACCTTTAAAAAACAAATTCAGTGTTACATCTAAAAAAATCCTTTATTAATTTGTTACATTCTAAAGGTTATATACTATTCTGTTTTCAGTGTATCTTTGTCAATTATCCTGAAATGTAACCTTTCGTAGTAACCTAATATACATAAAAATAACCTTCTCTTGTATATATTATAGTGATTTTCTATCTATATTCAGTTAATCAATTTGGGGAGTCAGAGGAATTCACATAATAATAAAAGAATGCTGATACTATGAGATGCAATAAAAATATGAAAATTATCTAATTTAATTACAAATGATAGGGAAGTATTTGATTCCTTAGTAGATAGCAGTCAAGAATAGGAGACCCTTTGCTAAAGTTTGGGTGTGTACCCAGTTAATTTCCTTTCCTAATTGAGAAGCCCTTTGATCACTGATGCCCTGGTCATTTCCCAGGTGGACTGCTGCAATGTGCTGTACACGAGGTTACCCTTGAAGACTATCTGGAAGCTGTAACTGGTGCAGAATGTAGTGTCGTGAGCAGTTGGCTTCTGGGTCCAATTCAAAGTTTTGGTTATCACCTTTAAAATCTGTCATGGCATGGGATAAGATACCTTCTTGTCACAATTACATGAACCCATCATACCTGGTCAAACAGGGAGAGCATGCTGTAAATCCTATCAGTTAAAGAATTTTGACTGGCAAGATCTAGGAAAATGGCCTTTTTTGCTGTTTCCCCTGCCTTCTGGAACATTTTAGCCCAGAGATAAGGCGAGCGCCCACTGTTCTAGTTTTCTTGGCTGTGCCACTTAGCATGAGGATTTAAGATACTTATGCAACCCTGGGAATGGCTGGTGGCTTGAAGGTTCTCCCTCTATCTAGTTTACCTTTTTAGCCTTGTGAATTTTTAAACTTTAATTTTCATTTTTAACTTATATATTTTAACTTTGGTTTTAATTGTTTTTAACTACTTTGTTTTTAGTCCTATTTTATATTGTTTTATTATGTTCTTTGTAAACCACCCAGTTACTTATATAAAATGAACGGTGTAGAAATTTGTAAGATAAATAAATAACTACTATGCCTCACTAAAATGAATTCTAGATCCATTTATCTAGAGTCTGATTCTAGATAGAAGTTTCTCATCAAAAAAGATTTTACAACAGTCAGTACCAAGTATTTAATGTAATCAAAATCTTCTCTTTACCTTACTGCAGCATTTGATATTCTATGTTGAATGAAGAATAACAATGTCATTCTATATACATTTGGCCAGACTGAATTCCATAAAATTTATTCCTAGGATTATATAACATGGTGGGATAATAAACTTCTTACTAAAGGATGATTTACATCAGTATGGTGCTTTATGGTTAACATGAATGCAGATACATGGTCATAAAAAGATTATTTTGAGCAAGTGGTTTTATATGCTGTCGTTTTTTTTTTAAGTTGTTAAGATTCCATCTGAGATTACATATCTCATTATAACTTGTCATTATAGTTGTAAACCTGAGTGAATGACAGCATAAAGATATTTATGAGTTTGGCCTAATTTGTTTTTATAAGTACAGCAGTTAACACATGCAAACATTTTTACTCAAATCCAAGGTCGATGAATAGACTTGCGTACTTCCTACAGGAGCTTCCATGTATTTTGAAAAAGTTATCATATTGGCATGGATGAGAGAATGCTTTATAAAAATGCATTATGAACATTAGATCTGAATCACAGAGCAGTTGGGCATCATAGAAAGAGAGCAAAACAATTCATTTCTAGTTTGAAATAAATTATGAACATTTTTTGGGAGAAATACATCTCCAAACATCTTTGTTTAACTTATATATAAAGAAATAGGCCAGAAACAGATACTATAGTTTGATTCTGACTAGTTTGACTTAACCGTACTTTCAATTAACTACAATTCCTGCAGATTTAGATATAACAGGAAGTTTAAGTGGAGGCAGATGTTTCTTTCCTTCTCTCTTGAGATGCTACAGAAGCATACAGGAAATGCAAGTCTGACAAACTGACGAACCCTGAATCCTTAGATACGCTATTTTTCACAGATCTAAATAATAAAAAGTGCTGAAAATTAAAATGAAGATGTACAAAACTGGAAAGTGTAAAAGATGTAGAAATGTAATCAAGGAATATCCACTTAAATACATACATTCACAAACAACTGAAAAATATTATTTTAGAGACCAGTCAGATAGTCTGCTTAAATTGCCATTATGCTTATGTCCAGCATTTATTAAAGAGTCCATTCAAAATAAAATTTATCATAAAAATTGTTATATGTTTGTACCTTTGTAGATTTTCATAAATGTGCATTTCAAAAAAGCACAAGAGGTTAGCAATATCTGATCTGATTTAAGATTATCTATTACTTCTAATTAAAGAGGAATTCGGGAAAGGAGTTGCAACATACAATTTAAAAAGAACTATGGACTATTAATAATAAAGAAATAGCATGAAACAAAAAGGCATAACAACATATTCCAGTGCTGAAACTAACCTTAGAGCTAGAAGAAACCCACTTGAGAAGTTAAAACCTAAAGTTCTTAAAACAACAAACAAACAAAAATCTTATAACACATCTCTAATGAATTGTTTCTATCATGAACATATACCTTGAAAAAACATCCAAAGAATATTCTAGTTTATGTAAACATTCAATTTACAAAAAAGGACAAGCTCTCTGCAAAATCTTACTGATTTGCAGATTTTAAATTGACAAATAAACGTTTCAGAAAAATTAATATCTGACCATATTTTTTTTGATATTTCTATTTAAAGACTGAATAAGACTTTTGCCATACACTCATGCTCTCTCTCTTGCATATACAAACACCAAACATATATTTAACAAAAAACAAGAAATATTAATTAAAAATCCTTAACCATTTTCAATTGTTCAGTTTAAATCTCTTTTTTTAATGCCACAGCATGAGTTAAGAGGCACTGGACATACTGGGTATCCAACCCATCTGGTATGCCCGTTCCAAGGTCCGCTTGCAATCTTGTAGCACTGTACTGAAGGTGATATGTGGATGTTGCTGTACCAGTTGTTCCACAGTTACTTCACTCACCTATATGTAAAAGAAATAATTTTATATGTTATTTATCACTAATACTCACTCTAAACAAGAACAAGAGAATGACTATTGTTCAAATACAGAATTGTTTGTATTTAAAATTATCAGAATTTTTTTGGGAGCAATATCCTTCAAACCATTAATAATTTGCCTAAAATTAAACCAAAGTAAAACAAGTCTAACATCCCAAGCAAAGAAGCTCCAAAGTATGAATAAGTATGGACATGGGTAGGTATGGTGAGAGGCTGAGAGTGGGCTGCTCCAGGGAACATGAGCTCAGCACCTTAGAAGAACATGAATCTAATAGGTTCATAAGATGAAGGTACACGTATTGGACCACAAGAACCAGAATCTTGAATTGCACTCCTACCCAAAGTCAATGGATTTGGAACAAGGTTGCTGTAGTATAATCTTATTAAAAGACAATTTGCCCTCTACATCTTAGATGCATTGGGGTTTCTGAATTCTCTTTAATTGCATCTTCAGGTAAAACTCATTGCAATAACACTTTGATCCACTGTAATCATAACTAACATCTCCAGAAAAGGGCACAACAACACAAAAATGGTTAATATAGCAGCCACTTTGGCTTCCAGCAGCAATACTGGGTAGAAAAATGTCTCTAAACTCTGAATCTTATCATTCAGAGTGATTGTAATGCTGTCTAGACAGGCTGTATTGTTACAACGTTCAAACAAAAGGTAACTATGAATCTGAATATATGAATCTGAATCATATATTTTTAGCTGTCAATGAAAATCCATCTCTTCATGGGAAGGGAGGGCAATTTTGCCCCTCTCCCACATTTCTCATTGCAAAAGAATTAAAGTCTTGCCTCTGTAATAACCACAATCATCACAATCAATAATTAAAATGTACAGCTTAGAAGGTCAGAAATATCTGTGCTAGACCTTAAGTAGAGATATTACTTTTATTCCTCGATCATACAAAGTAATCACTAAGGCCTAATTAAACTTAACATCTCTACAACTGATGTGCTGTGAAGGGATTAATTTGTCAATTATTTTTAAGCTGATTGTAGTTCATATCACAGACCGAGACAGCTTCCATCATTCTTCAGATTAAAAAGCAAGATTAACCTAAGTACATGACTTCTAGGTAACTTTCCTTAGAATTTTTTATTGAATTTTAAAATACATCAATATTTAATTTCAATACTCTTAACAGTGACCCTTTGTTACAATTGTTCACTTTGTACTTTATTGAGTCCAGCGTTGAACTAAAATAAATTTACATATCCAAGGCATTTTCCATTCTTACCACAAATATATATTTAATTGTCTTAAAAATCCCTGGGCGAGGGCATGTTAAAGAACAACAACAAATGCTCTTCAAATATCTCTTTTCTATTGTTATTTCCTCCCCTGTCTCCCCCAGTCCCATTGCCCTGAGCAAACACCAAACTGAAGCAATTGTGCTAGGCAGTGCAGAGAATGAACAGTGATTGCATTTTATGACAGGGATAAATGACGGGTTTAATCTACAGTTCTTCTGCTTTGATAATAGAAACATTCAATCTTCATTGGGAGATTTGTCAACTGAAGAGCAACTTGGATAGAAAATTGGTTTAACTTCTATTTCAAGTACACAGAGACCCTGCACGCTCTAAACACTTTTGTAAACAACTACATTATAGCAACACTGAATGTGTCTAAAAAACAGGAAGCGCCTTTTAATCAATCAGAATGAAATCTGTAGTGGTACAAGCTCTATGGCAGCTCAGACATATCAGTAAATCACATTTTAAAACTGACCAGAAATGTTACTGCAATATGCGGATGATCACATAAGGCCTATATTAGCCTTTGCCAATGTTGGCATCTTCCAGCTGTTGAGACTGCAACTCCCAGACTTCTATGAAAACATGATACTTTTGTACACTGAGCAGTATTTTAACAACTATATTTATTGCTTAGATATATATGTGTGAGAGCCCTATCATACAAAATAGTTGCAAAAGGCCAAAGAGATATTAATTAGATAGGCCTACATACTATATGATCATCTTGAGTAAGTATCAAAATATTGTGTGTACCTACTAGTTGACAGTACATATGCAATGATCTCCTAATTTGCAAAGTAGTCTCTAAATTAGAAATCTTAACTTGCATAAAATAGTGTAAACATATTTCAGATAAAATTGGGTTTAGGTTGAGTGTGTGGAATAC
>JAOYMU010000192.1:88549620-88565376 GCA_025802295.1 Psammodynastes pulverulentus | reverse complement strand
GAAGCGCCGCCCGCGTGAAAAAGGAGGCTGCGGAGGCCAACCTGACCGCCCAGGCCGCGGCCTGGTGAGCCTTACGCAGAGTCACCTCAGCCCGTCTTTCTTCGGGTTTTAAGGCATCCTCTGCCTCGGTCAGTGACACTGATGGAGTGGTCAAGGCCACGACTGGTTCATCCACCTCGGGGGTAGCCAGGATGTCCGTCAGGTCCGACATATTAAAAAACTTCTTGTCATAGGTAGTGGGACTTGCATAAGAGCCAGGGATCTCCAACTGCTTTTTGATGATTTGTAAAAAGAGTTTGGAGGTAGGGATAAGGTCTACCGATTCCTTGGCCTCTGCAAAGAGTGTCTCAGACGAGTCCACGGGACGTTCCGGAACCTCTGTAGCGTTCAGCCCCAGGCCCGTGACCGTCTTGGCTTTGGCCTTGAACATATGGGGCTTGAACAGTCCCTTAAACTGAGGTTGTTCCTCTTGGAGGCCCTCCTCGTCGGAGAGCTCCCCATCGATTTCGCCCTCTTCTTCCTCCTCCTCGTCCTCTGGGCTGGAGCCAATATCGGAACCCCCAGTCGCAAAGGTGGGGGCAGAAGTTGGGATCGAAGGCCTGGGTCGGACCTCCTGTTGAGGAGGAGGGACGATCTTCATCGCTTGGAGTGAAGCAGCAGTGTCCTGTCGGCCTGCTTCGTATGCCTGCCTCATGACCTCCGAAAACATCCATTGGAAATCCATGGCAGGGTAGACTGGCATGGGTGCTGTCGAAGTAGAGGCTACCGAGGGCATAGGCATTGTAGACCAGTACATGGGATGAAGTATGCTGGGGTTAGGTGAAAGGCCTGATGGAATAGTTGAGGAAGGCCCTGGGCCAGCGAATGCAGTGAAAGAGGCTGTCTGCTGCTGATCCAAAGGCCCCGAAGCCTCTTGTGCTCCACTTCTGGCTCCTCTAGGTGAAATGGAGTCCAAGGAGATAGGCCGGATCCCAGAAGAGTCCCCTTGATCCATGGGTATGAGCAGGCCTGCTCTTTCTGCCTCTTTGGCTCCCTTCTCAGCCTGCCTTTCCACGGCTTTCTGCAGTCTGAGCTCCGCTTTCTCCTGAGCTTTTGATACTCTAGCGTGGGAGATGGCCTTGGCCTTTAATTTAGCTACCTTGGCCTTAGTGGCCTTCTTGTCCTTTGCTTTGCCAGCAGCAACCTCAAGGGAGGGAGAGGCCTCCATCTGAAAGGGGCTGGTGGACTGAGGTAAACGAAGAGTTGGGTCCCAGGTCCCTGGAACTCACGCTTTGATGGTTAGCTCAGTGCCTCCGCTGGGCCACCTCCTTGGTCCACCTGATCTGTCAGCCAACAGTTGAAAAGTAGCCCCAAAAATTTTTTTTTTAGCTCTAAATCGTTCTCTGCTCTCTCTGAACCGTTCCTGTGTCAAACGCAGTCGAAACGGTTCTAAAATGGCAACCAGCCCTGTGCTGTCACTCAAGGGCCTTCTAAAATGGCGGCCGCAATGCTTCATCAAAGATGGCGGCCGCCCCTTCAAAATGGAGGTTGCAATGCCCTTTCCAAGATGGCGGCCGCAATACCACAACCAAAATGGCGGCCGCAATGCCCCATTCAAGATGGCGGCTGCGATTCTGCCTTCAAAATGGCGACCGCAATGCCCCCTTCAAGAGGGCGGCCGTGATTTCGCATTCAAAATGGCGACCGATCGGCGTCAATCATCCTGGAGCTCTTCATTTGGCGCGCGCCTTTGAATCCACCGGCTGCAACGATCCACAACGTGAGAGCCTACCTGGATGTCTCTCAACTAGCGGTAGGGGCCCGTGTTCGGAAGCCGGTCGCTAGAGTTTAAATGTCCAGACTTGCTACCAGCAGGCGCAAGTCTGTTAAGTAAGCAAGTGAAGTTTTCCATTCGCCAGCATGTCGCCCCTGGGCAGCAGCCCTTCTTGGGCCTTAAAGTCCGTAATAGGGATCGTTGGGCAACGGGATCGGGTGGGAAGCCCTTCGCGCTGCCTATCTTGCCTCACAATGTGTTTCTACAAGGTACTTTAACTAAAACTCTCCAACCCGACCCAGGAGGATCGGATTGGCCGTCTATTTTCTAGGTTAGACAGAGCGAAGCTGGGGGAAGATGGAGGCAGGGGGCATGTCCTCAGTTTCAAAACTCTGTCTAAATCTAGGAAATAGAAGAGTCGACCCAAGTCTCCTGGATACCATCGAATCACACAGGAGAATTGTACATTTTTTAAACTGTACAAATATACTTATGCAATTTTTCAAACTATAAAATAAATGTGTGATTTCTTTCCCAAATACGCTTCTCTGGTTTATTATGGAAAAATTAACTGAAAATACTCAAAGTTGTACATTTGTTGCTATACAGCTTTCTATTAATGTAGAATGCTAAGAGTGTAATTCCAACCTATAACATTAATGGAAGTTTATTTCAGAGTACATGCCACAAGAGCTTTGTTGGTTCATGAACTTGATCTAAGGATCATTCTAGGAGGAGAAATGTATTAGCTTATGGTGATAAAAGTAAGAAGTCTAATACCAATAAACTTGGTTTTTTTTTTAAAAAAGTAAGAAGTCTGATAGCACTTTTTCAACTAACAAATTTTGATAAAAGGCATAAATCTTTTGAAGCGTAGTTCACTTCATCAAATGGCAAGTAACCCCCCCCCCAAAATAAATAAATAAAGAACTAGGTTCTGGAAATCAGATATGAATATACTGTGTCATGCTTTTCTGTCTATGCTGATGTTGACTCAGGATGCCTTTGATCTTCAAAGATGCTGGGAACTTCACAATCAATGAACAAAGGAGAATACCCATAGTCTACATCTATGCATGAAATCAGCAAACCAGGAACACAGTCTTTTTTATGCTTTATGGTTTGATCTACTTGAGCAAAAACCCTTTTTGGAATTCTTGACTCTGAATGAATTTTTAAAAAGCCAGAATGTTATCAATTTCCTTGGTGTGAAATAGTGTTTACTGAATTATACATTACCATGCCCTCTGTGGAAATTGTAAATTTGAAAGGACAATGTTTTAACTTGCTGGTTTGTTTGTTGTTCTCATTCTTGTTTGTCCAGTTGAATTTTCATGAATTCTTCTGAATGTGCATAAGCTCTCTTGTTGATAATCTGTGTTGTTGATTATTTAAAATGCATATACCAAAGTAGACAGCCAGGACTTTTTAAGTTTCCCGGATGGCTTTTAGTTAGTTAGTATTGGAGGGCGGGGTGGTGGGTTGGTAAACCAACGAATCACAGGCAAGCAAAACTAAACACTGTGGTAAATCTGTTGGTTTAATCTTCACAATAAATATTGAGGTAAAAGTTGCTGCTGACTGTTTGCAAGGTCTATATTAAGAAAATACTTCCCATTCAGCTTTATGATTAATGTGTTAAGGAAGCTCTTAAAGAAGAAAAAACTGAATGCATTCATAGCAATGATATGATAGTTGATTGACAAGAAAACAAAAGTGGTTTTTCACTACCTTCTCATCAGAATATTTTAAAATATATATTATTTCTTCCTACTTTAAAAAAAAAATTCCATCAGAAAGCTGCAAATATAAAGTTGACTCATACGGGAATACTTAAAGAAAAAATAAATAAAAATAGGAAGTAAAGGAGTAATGAATTGACTAAACTGCTGAATGGTATGCTTAATGGATTGCCAAAGGAAAATAAGAAAATCAGAGAGAAGCTGAACATCTAAAATATACTAAATCCTATTATATGCTACATTTATAAAATGACTTCTGCAACAAAAAGACATACATAAAATTTGCATTTCAACACTGCAACAACCAGAAAGGTTGTCAGTGTGTTGTATATAGATAGTCCTTGACTTACAACCACAAGTGGGACCAGAAATTCTAATTGTCCAGCAATCAAATTTTGATCACATGACCACATGTAATGTGCAAGAACTAGCTGTAAGTTACTTTTTTCATTGCCATGTATCTTCAAACAATGGCTGAATGAATTGCTGTAAATCGAGGACTATCTATATATCTGTCACATTCTCATTCTAATAACAAAGACAAACTATTCCAAAATGTTCATAGTCCTAACTAACATTCTTTGTTCATCATCTAAATTCTTCAAATTATTTGTCACAGAAATTCTAATTATAGCTGATCAGGTCTACTTTCGGCCAAAATAGTTCCATGGCAATTTTCAGGTGATACTATCAATTGGAATCTAAGATAAGGTAATGTTCAAATAGAGCTGCAAAAACAGCAAGCACCCTCTAATGCTATCACTTGTAATTTTGATTTTAAAAGCTGAAAGCAATACAACTGTAGAAAAATCAAGGTAACATAGGTAAGATTGAATTATGGTTTTGCTATGGATATTAGTTTCAAGAAACAATAAGTCTACACCAGATTCATTTGGATTCTGGAATCAGAACTGTAACAGCCAATTTTGGTTATTCTGTGAACAATTAATGTTGGTAAGATGTTGTATAATGGGAAGTTACATGCTATGAAAAAGGAATAATTATCAAATATCACATCATCCTAGAAGCAAATTGGGAGAAACTAAATTATAACTTTACATGTTTTGCTGTGCCCGGGTGGCAATATATGAATTATGGAAAATATAAAACCTTTCAATTATTTTGCTCTCCAGGACTAATCAAAACAATGAAGTCCTTTAATGAGACACTGGTTATAGGCAACTTTTCATAACCAGCTCTATCTTAAAAAGTAAATACATTAAGCATATCTTATAATTCAGGAGTTCAATTGTATTTATCAAAAGGGACTTATACTCATTTAGGATTCAAATTACTCTAATAGCGCCCCCCTCCCCCCAATATGTGTGTATAAAATCAGAGGGGAACAGAATTCTGTGCAGATAGAATTCTACTCTATTTTTTATTTTTAAATATGTTTGCAGCTGTACTTTGCGCTGTATTTCATTATATCATCTAATTTGGATTGTGGTTCTTCACCTGATATCTTGTTACTCTATGGAAAGGGGACCTGTTTGAAAGGGAAATAAAGAACTGCTATTACTCTAATCTTTTGTTATAGGATATAGGAGAGGTAAAACAAGACCCTGTGACTTTGTCAGAGATTGCTGATTGGTTTCCAATTTTCTTCAGTGTCTGATCCCTTATTTAAATATACGCAATAGCTCAGAAATTACTGTCAAGTCACAAATGCCTAACTGCAAATAAATAAATAAATAGTGTACACCAGTCAATTGACTAATGTTTTAGGATTTTTTCCTCTATTTTAAAAGAAGTTCCAGCTTTCAAGTAAGCCCATCAAAGGGACAGATGGACGTAATCTATCTTGGGGGAGTGGGGAGAGAGAAGCACTACTGTAAATGGAGATGACAATGGAAACATAGCTATATCGCAAAACATGAATATTATTGTAAAATTCCTTTTTAAAACTATAACACTAACTGCCAGTAGCTAAAAATTCCTTTCCTGCTTTCTGGTTATAGCAAAGCTAGTATGAGAATTTATTCTTAAGTCTTTTGATGTGTGAACAGAGAAATGTTAACAAATAAAGAGAGAAGGGCTATGTCATCCTTATATCAAATACTTGTTTCAGGGCATTTTTAAAGGCGGAGGCATTCAAGGACCTCTTTAGAACTTTGTATGAAATGTTTAAGTATGAAAGGATACTACAGAAAACAGACAAAGAAACTCAATGTGTATATACAGACCTAACATTAGCTAGCCAAGATTTAATTTCCAAAATGACACAGAGGCTGCTCACTGAACAATGCCTGTGTTTAGCTCGTCATACTGAGACAGTTCTTGGGCCAACTCACTTAAGTTTTTTGCAGGGCCACTATTCATTAGAACAGATGCCAATATACTTCATTTCCTATAAAGTTTGAGACAGAGTTCATTCAGCATAAGATGAATATTAGGCTCAATCAGTGGAGTTCAAGGAAAACATGAAGTGATTTTTATGTGGTTTTCATCCTCTGGCAGGGTGTGCTACTATAGAAATGTTTCCAGTTAATTCTACTTTATTTAAAGAAGGGAATTTTTAATTAACTGGAATTATTGTTGTTCGTGATATTTTATTTCCATTACTTATTATGGTGGAATATTATAAAAATGAATCCAAAAGCCTTTTAATGCCATTTTGTATATTATCCTACGCTAAAAGGAAAATGATATGCTTTGTTTCACAGTTAAAAATGAAAAAGAAGACAATTTTGTTTAGTTCAAAATATAAAATGCCACCACAACAAATGAACAATCAGGAAATGCAAATGGCTGAAGATTTTGCCACTGAAGATAATTTGCCTATTTTCAAGATTGAGAACTTCACTGCATGACCCCAGCCACCTATCATGACCCGGTGTATCATTTCCACAAGGCAGCAGAGAAAAGTATTTGATAAACTGGTAGTTGGTTTAATCATGAGGATCTGCCCATCTCATTAAGAACTGCAGGAACAAACTACTTCCAGATAATCAAGGCAGAAAATGCCTAGCACATTCTTTACAGCAGCCCAACAGACGACCTTAATTTATTTGATTTAGGAACTGCCCAATTCCAACTGATCTTGGATGGTGTACAATAAAAGCAACAGCATAAAAACTGAATACAAACATTAGAATAAAATAATAAACATCAGGAATCCATGGCAGATCCAGTCAACTCCATCCCACACACAATCTAGCGGGAATCCCAATCACTGTAACTCAAGGCCTGAAAGAACAGTAAATCCTTAAGGCTTTCCAAAAAGCCACCAGGTAGAAGGTACATGGATATTGGAGGAATCTCATTCCAGAGGGCAGACACAGCAACAGAATAACCACAATTCCAAATTACACTACTTCATTGTCATCCATTGCTCTGATGAAGTATGTTGGCCCACATGTTTAGAAAACTAAGCCAACAATAAGCAAACCCCGTGTTCAAGACCTGAGTGCTGCTGTGTGATGGGGTGAGCTACCATCATTTGTTTCAATTCCTGCCCATTTAGTAGTTTGAAAATGAGTGATCGCAAGTAGATAAATAGGTACTGATTGCTTCAGTGAGCAATCAACAGGGATATGAAAGGACTCCCCCAACCAGGCATCTCCCAGGCAACAGCGATATTATCATCTAATCCTTTCAACCTAAAAGCAGTACCTGACCTATTGGTTCATAGCTATAAGTTGTAATAAAATTCATAAGGAATATCCTGTGAATGAAGTTTTAAAACAAATGGCTTATTTACAAACGGTATACTATATATTTAATTAGTACAAACGTATTAATACGTTAGAAAAGTTTATTCTAGGTCTCCTATAACTAGAAGTGTATTATATTGCTAGTTTTATGGCTTAGTGATTTCTGGAAAAGAAGATACTTTTGGCCATTCATATGGGTAAATAGTTTGCCAATATAATCCTTGTAGTTTCTATAAGAGTGCCAATTTATGTGAATATAAAATTCTGATTCTCTTCTTTATGTATTAATTATAACTTACATAGCTCCCTAAACAGCATTTAAAGTACAACAAATTGAAAACAATATTATCTTTGCTGACAGGACAGAAACCTAGCTAACTGCTTCAGAAATTGGTTTCCTATTAACTATTTTAAATATTTTGTTCTCTACAGGCCTCAGGAAAATGTTCTAGCTCTCAACTACTGGATCATATAGAAGTGGTTTTATTTTCTTTTTTAATTATCCTAAGCTGGTATTTGTCAACATTTAAATGCAGAGAAAGGACAAGGAGAGATAGGGAATTACATCGTTTTCATTAATCATTTTTGTATAATTATTCATTTCTTGTATACAGATTCCTTTTCAAATATTTGTCTCCTGAATATATCTTCCCGAAAATATAAGAAATAATTTCCATTATTGTATCACCTTCCACTGAGATCCATTGGCCAAAGTATATGTAGTGGTCTACTACGTCTAGTTCTTCTCCAGATATATATACTTTTCTTTCTTAGATGAATTTATTAAACATACAGTATGTTATAGAAGTGAGTACACCCCCTCACATTTTTTAAATATTTAAGTATATCTTTTCATATGACAACACTGAAGAAATGACACTTGGCTACAATGTAAGCTGTTATACAGCTTGTATAACAGTGTAAATGTGCTGTCCCCTCAAAATAACGCAACACATAGCCATTAATGTCTAAACTGCTTGCAACAAAAGTGAGTACCCTCCCAAGAGATAATGTCCAAATGGGGCCCAAGTAGCCATTCCCCCTCCCCAGTGTCATGTGACTCATTAGTGTTACAAGGTCTCAGGTGTGAAGGGGGAGCAGGTGTGTTAAAATTGGTGTTATCACTTTCACTCTCTCATACTGGACACTGGAAGTTCAACATGACCCCTCATGGCAATGAACTCTCTGAAGATCTGAAAAAACGAATTGTTGCTCTATATAAAGATGGCCTAGACTATAAGAAAATTGCCAAGACCCTGAAACTGAGCTGCAGCACAGTGGCCAACACCATACAGTGGTTTAACAGGACAGGTTCCACTCAGAACAGGCCTCGCCATGGTCGACCACAGAAGTTGGGTGCCCGTGCTCAGCGTCATATCCAGAGCTTGGCTTTGGTAAATAGACGTATGAGTGCTGCCAGCATTGCTACAGAGGCTTAAGGGGGGGGGGTCAGTGTTGAGACTATACGCCATGTGCTGCATCAAATAAAAAGTCATTTTCTTCCTTCCTTAGAGTTTGTAGCAAAAGATTTTAAAATTAAAATATTTAGGCTCATTCCACATGCCAAAATGTTCCCTGGACTTATACCACAAGCATACCTGGTTGTCCTTAATGGCAAGCCATAACATGATATTCATTCCAATTTCCTTCCATACTCCAATTATCTTTTGAACTTTTAGCTCTATGCGAATTTTTTCAAATTATGCTCATTACCCTGCATTTTTCCAGCTTTTAGTAATTTTATTATTTTATTTAATTACTAGCCCATTAATGCAATGAGTGTTTCTTTTTATTCTAGAATCCCTATAAATTTTATATATCATGGCTCTCAACCATGGCAATTTCAGCAATTTGTGGACTTCAGCTTCCAGAATTCCCCAGCCAGCATGGGAGTTGAAGTCCACAAGTCTTAAAGTTGCCAAGGTTGGAGATCCTTGTTGTAAATGGTCCCTAACTTTATAATATATACCAGGCATGAAAGAGATGGGCGGATGATGGTCACCTCAAAGATAGTTCTCTGGTGGAAGAACATTAAGCAATATAATCTACCGTGGATTAGTTTTGTGCTAATTCATGTACTACTGTCCTAAAGGACTTATTTTCAATATATTCAACTTCAGGACACCATCATTTTGAACTAAAACCTAGATGTCATTCAACAGTTGGTCAAAATATTATAATAAATAAAAAATAATTTAAATATATGAATATTTTATCTCAACATTGCTTACAAAGTACTAATAAAATTGAATAAAAATGAAATAGAAAGGGCATGTACTTTGATGCAGAAAAAAATTAACAGTTTCAGAGACTTTGTTGAAATAATCCCAGTCCCCACTATTCAATACTTAAATTAGCCAAGCATTTCCAAAATTCAGTTGATTCATTGATAAAAGAGCCTGCACTTGTACTTCAACACTATCTATAATGTGACTAATATGGTTTTTCTTGTGCTAAAGCAGGAGCTTCCCTACCCTGAGTTTTTATATAGCATAATGCTTTTATACAGCAGCCAATGCAAAAATACTCAAAATGATACTGCTTAAGCAGAAATTTAGGACCCAAATTTCTGAAAAAAGCAACACAAAGCTTATGAGAAAGAGACAAGGAAATCTTGTTCAAATATTCATGACAATCAATAACACAAAGTAATTTCTCTGTGTATACCATGTCTCACACAAAATTTTATAGCATGTATATAAAGACTGAAAAAGATACCAATAAACCCTGCTTGCCAATCCTTCACTTAATTATCAACAAGGTCACCATTAAATTTCACTGATTGATAGCAGATATAGTTCACAGTAGAAAAATAACACTTTATAACAAAGTGTTCTGGGTAAATATGCCAGATACATTCTAGGAAATTCTAGGAAAATAAGTACGGATACACTTTACTGGAACTATAATTATATTCTTTAGTGAAGCAAATCAGTTATTACTCATGAATCTGTGTGTGTATGCAGCATGTATATATTTACAATTCTAATACATACATGTAGTTCTCGTTATGATCACAATTAGGAATGGAATTTCTGTTGCTAATTGATGTGGTTATAAAATGAGAACAGATTGTAGTAGACCAGTGAAATGCTGTGGATATAGTATACTTAGATTTCAGTAAGGCATTCAACCAAGTAGACCACAACCTATTTCTTGATAAGCTAGTAAAATGTGGGATAGACAGCATTACTACGAGATGGATTTGTAACTGGCAGACAAACCATACTCAACGTCGTTCTTAATGGTACTACATCTACATGGAGGGAAGTAAGCAGTGGGGTAAAACAAGATTCCGTATTAGGCTCAATACTCTTTAATATCTTCATAAATGATTTAGATGAGGGAATAAAAGGGGGATTCATCAAATTTACAGATAATGCTAAGCTAGCAGGAATAGCAAACACCCCAGAAGACAAGCTCAGGATCAAAAAAAGATCTTAATAGACTTGAACAATGAATTGGCCCTATTTTTTTTTAAAGGAAATTTAATGTGGAGAAAGTAAGGTTTTACACCTAGGCAAGAAAAATCAAAGGTACAAATACTTATTAAATGAAACATGGCTCATAACTATGAGAGGGACCTTGGAGTGCTAGCCACTTAAATATGAGCCAGCAGTGTGCGGCAGCAGCCAAAAAAGTGAATACAATTCTTGGTTGTATAAACAGAAGCATACAATCAAAATCATATGAAGTATTAGTATTGCTTTATAAAATCTTAGTAAGAGCACACCTGGAAAACAGCATCCAGTTTTTTTCACCACATTACAAAAAAGATGAAAAAAGGGAAGAGAAGAACAATTAGGATGATTAAAGTCCTGAAGACTAAAGCATATGAAGAATGGTTGCAGGAACTGGATATGGCTAGTCTAGAGAAAAGAAGTAGTAGTGGTGACTTGGTAGCAGTATTCCAGTATTCGAGGGCTACCACAAAGAAGAGGGGGTCTTTGTCTTTATTTTTGAAGCACCAGACGGCAAAACAAGAAACAATGGATGAAAATTAATCAAAGAGAAAAGCCACCTGGAATTAAGGAGAAACTTCCTAACAGTGAGAACAATTAACTAGTGGAACAGCTTGCCTTCAGAAGTTGTGGGTGCTTCATCACTGAAGGTTTTTAAGAAGAGACTGGACAGTGACTTGCCTGGAATGGTATAGGGTCTCCTGTTTGAGAAGGAGGTTGAACTAGAAGACCTACCACAGGGTTGTCAAATTCCCGGCCTGTGGGCCAGATGCGTCATACGCTGGCCATGCCACGCCCAGTTTAGTGAAGGGGGGAAACGTCACGATATGTCACGTCATGCTACCATCACGTGAGTTTGACACCCCTGACCTACAAGATCCCTTCCAGCTCTATTTTGATTGATTGACTCCCTCCCCAATACATCCTTCTCTGTCCCTTCTGTGAGGTTTGTACTCAGGAATGATCATACTCAACACATTTCTTGTTCCCATAACTTTTAATTCAGTGAAACAGTACCTCATAGATTTTTGAACCAAAGTACCTCAAATGGGCTAACTCACAGAGTCCAAAATCTGGGTCTCATAACTCATATGGAACTGAAATTTGACAAATTTTATAAAACGTTATGACATAAAATTATGCTAAAATAATTTATGACAGAATATAAACTGTAATAAAACATTTCCTATGCTGATGTTTGACTGTACTATACAGTTCCACATGGGCTATTTTCAAGGCAGATACATTTCTGAATACTCAACTTTTCCAGTGAAGGCAGAGGTTCTGTCATTGTTGAAAAATATCTCTAAAATGATGACCCAGTGGGTCAGATTTCTAGTAACCATTCATTCTATATTCTTATTCACAAATGAGTATTTTAACTGTGGCTAATATTCAGGAATGGTACAAAAACATTTATGTATATTTGCTTTTTCAAATGTTGGTTTGTGCATTTTTATAATCCTGCCTTAATTTTTTTCTCCTGTCACATCTACCCTCTTCTAACATTCGCATTATACTTTATTATTTTTTGGGAGCTTCCATGCTCTTCTGAACTGGCAGATGCTTAACATCTGTCTTATTTTCTGCAGGTTTATCCTTTTTTATGTTATATGCTAAATGTCTGGCTCCATTTCAGACCATAAGCAGTTTGTGTCTCTCTGGTAGGCTGGACTTGTCCCAAATCATTCCCAATTGCCCAATAAACCTAAACTCTTCTATCTGGCATATTAGCGTCATTCACATATAGACACTAAGCAAAAATAATGTTTTCCAGTATCGCTGGAAACCTAGATCACAGATATTGCCTTCTCCCCAGCACAATACACTATTTTTTTCTAGATGGCATATGATACCTATAATATTTATATAAGCAGATTAATCACTTGCACTCTGCCTGCCCATTCACCAACCCACTTTTGTTTGTGTGACATTTTTCTCTCTTGAGGAAATACTCTAGGTGTACAGGAGAGAGTCTCTTCCTCTTTTACCCTGCTAAATATCTCATTAAAAACTCCTGTCCTCATATTTGTATTACAAGTAACTAGTTTTCAGCTCCCTCTTTCCAAGAGTGCTGGAAGGGATAAAACCAATAGTCACAAATGTAATTCAATATACTAGCTAATCGCTTGGGTCTTATATTATCTTATCTTACTTTGATCATTTCTAAATGTCTGTCCCCCATTTATTTATGTCATATATAAGTCACCTCCATTCAACATTCAAGATGGCTCAAAATGACATAAACAAAAACATCAAAGCAATAAAACACAATAGTTAACCTATAAAATCAGTGTGTAATAAGTTTAATAAAAAATATCTCCATCATCTTATAAAAGTAATCGTTCCACTAGATGAAAATGATCCTGTATAGTGGGTACAGTGATTGTTTCTAAGAGAGGAACAACTAAAAACTCCTTAAGAGATAAAGGAGCAACTTTCTCACTCAAAGAAGAATTAACTATTGACTATCCCACTTTAACAAACCAGAAGGGACATGGATCTAAAGATCAAGAGGCTAAGTTCACAGTCCTAAGGACTCTGTTCACTTCCTCAGGTCCAACAGGTTCAAACCATTCCCAGATGACCAAGCTAGCCTTTTTGCCAGACCTCTCCTCTGGACCTGCAATAAGGTTAATGTTCAACTGTGAGCAAATCCAAGCACATTTGTCTAACAGATGAATAAATTCCTCTACATGTCCCTAGAAGAGGTTCTCTGAACCCCCTCTATCCAAAAACAATAAATTTCAGATCATACAGACACTATTTCAACTGAAATACAAGATCTGATGTATGAACACTATCCCATGTCAGGATCTGGATGATCTGGGATATGCCCATGGTTGTCATGGTTACTATGAATTCCTGAGTCACCTCAAACCTCATTCTTATAGAAGGCAGACTGAAGTTTCTCCGGAAGTCTATGGAAGTCTTTTGCCAACCAGAATGGAGTCAAGAGTTCAGGCAAAGAGGGTGCTATATAGCAGGGCCCAACATAATGAACAGGGTCTCATATCTGGTGACCTGTAGCGCAGAGCCCTTGAAAACTGTAAGAGATTTCCAGATGACAATCATCACACTCCCCACCCCTAACCCAGATCGTGATTGATAGCATATTCAAAACCCATTTGAGCATATTTCCAAAATGCTTCTGCCCTTCCAGTTTGTTTTCAGTAATACATGCTATGTTGGCCTTTTTATCAATAGTTAAATCATTAATAAGACAGGTCTTATTGCAGTATGACTTGAAATTCAGTAGCAATAGCTGAAAGTCAGAGTTTCAACATCTGCTGACAGGATACAAGGGCTGAGACCAAGGAATTGGAACGCAAAACCAGTATAAAACAATGGAACCATGTTATCCAACAGTAGTCGTCTCTATTTCTGACCATATCCATCATCCATATGGCTCTTCTCCATCCCCGAACAGCAGTTCCATTCCCAAATCCATGCGTCCTAGGCTCAAGACTGAGATCTTCCCACTGTCCTCTCCAACCATCCCTGGAAGGGTAAACTGGGCAGCCAAGGGCACTTTAGCTTCAGTAACTCTCAGCATCATCAGGGTACTCAGCCATAATTTCCCATTCATATATAGTGCATTAATTCATACACACCAACGTTCATAGATACCTTCCTCCTCTGCTGCTGCCACTGACTGGTTGGGGGCTCCTTCCGCTCACCCACCATCAATTCTCCCTCTGAACGTAATTGTTTATTTTTTTCATCTAGCTCATAATACCTATATTGTTTGTTCCAATTAATTATGGGTCTTAAGGTTCATTTAATTATTTATAACAGCAATTAACATGGGTTTTTGCTCTCTGACCACTTTTAAGGCCAACTTGAAAGGACATGTAGAGTTATCAACTTTATCACAGTATTCACAATTCTGTGGCAAAAAAGGAACTGAAGAAGCTTCTTGGATGAAAAATAAAATATTTTCAAAGAAAAAACCAAGACAGTACTTTGGAAAAGTACCTTTGGATCTATCACAAAGACTTCTGCATACAATTACAGGTAGTCTTTGACTTACAACTGGTCATTTAACAACTATTTATAGTTATTAAGGCCTTGGAAATAGAACTTTACAGCCCATAAAGCAAATGTTGCATCCCGACCCAGTGACATGATCACATTTCAGGCTCTTGATAACTGCCTCCCATTTACAATTATTTGTAGCATTCTGTGGTCATGTGATCGTGATTTGCAATTTTTTTTTTTTTTGCTGGTTTCTGGTGCTTTTTGCCAGTTTCTGGCAAAAAATGCCCATATGGAAGAATGGCTCATACTTATAATATGGTTCACTCATACTTATAATATGGTTCACTTAATGACCACCTTAAAAATAATTGTAAAATAGAGTCCAATCATATGGGTACATTGACTTACAGCCATCATGAGTTATGACCAAACTCTGGTCCAAATTATAGTCATTACATATAGGAGCACATTGAAACCTGTCCCTGTTGGAAGGAAAAGAGAAATCCATAGAAAATGAATAAAGTATTATTCTTAGTCAAACACTACAAAATCGATAACTATTAATTGAGATGATATATCTTGCAACTGAAGCATTTAGCTACTGATGCAAATTTAGAGTCAGGGACAAAATTAAATCTCAGCAAACATACTGGGATAATGAGAGAAAACATGTAAAAACCAAGTAGGAATATGAAGTTGGAGCATCTGCTATCAGTATGATGCTAATCAATTTTTAGAAGTAAACTAACTATGAATATCCTATTAATGGCTGTAAACCATAGGAGCAAAGAAATCTAGCATGCTAAAAGTCTTTAACAGGTTGCAGATGTTCAGATACAAAAGGCAGCGAACTAAGGGATAATTAAAATGTAGAAAGTGGTTCTCAACATCTGGTAATTATGTCTTCCTAGTGACATCTGCAAGGGAAAGGTGGAAGATGGTGATGGCAGAATACACAATCCAAGCCCTACCCCTTCTGTATTTATGTTATCAGTTAAATTTGAACACAAAGGGTCAGGGCTTCCATCATGATGCTGCAACTGCTCTCTTTTAGAAAGTGCCCCCTCACCTGGCCACTGGCTGTTCCAACAATATTCTAGAACAGGGGTGGGCAAACTTGACAGTTTTAAGACTTGTGGACTTCAACTCCCAGAGTTCCCCAG
>JAOYMU010000192.1:88499017-88510740 GCA_025802295.1 Psammodynastes pulverulentus | reverse complement strand
TCCAAAAGTTTAGACACTAGTCTGTGTGGGAGAATTGTGTTAAATGCAGAACTAAAATCTACAAAAAGCATCCTCACTATAGCATGAGATTTAAGAAGGATCAAATTACTGTAAAAGGAACCACCTGGATAGATCAAAAGGACAACTGATTCTCAAAATGTAGTAGAATTTACAAGAGATATCAGTGTTGGTCTCTTTTTATAAGTTGTAATAAATTAGTTTTAATTTGAGAACTAATAGGAATATAGCACTTGTTTTGCTCATCTAGAAAGAACATAAAAAAGAGCTACAAAATATTTGGGAAGTTCAAAAGCTAATACAGTGGCAATATTTAACCTGCTTGGACCTAGAATTTAATATTCAACATTCATGAATGTCTCTATTTTAAAATTTAAATATAATGAGCAACACAATATCTTGCTATCCTAAAAAAAGTTCTAAATAACTGAATATGTTTACAAGTTTACTTCACTACACTGCAATATGGAAATATGGGGGGAGGGGGGAATCAGAGTACAGCAAACTATTGGACCATTTTCAAAAGGAAGATATTTCACAAATTCCTTTACTGGTGATATAGTTTCCTGCAAAAAAATTACTGCTGACAAATCCACTGATATTTTCAGAATCTTCTAGCCAAAGAACCTATTGAGAATCAATCTAATGTAACTTATAAATCCTTGCGTAGGTTGGGGCGAGAGCACAGAAATAATGTATGGACAATTTCAATTTCAAGTTATAGCAGAAAATACTTACTAATTTGTTTTCCTGCATGTATATTCTCCGTAACTTCTGGCATCCTTTAGCTATAATGGTCATTCCTTCATCTGAGATCTTGTAACACTGCCCAAAGTGAATGTCTTTCAATTCTCTGCATTCTGAGCCCAACTATAAATGAAGTTAAAATATGCATTAACAACATACTTAAAACCATTTGTACTCCACTTATTACAATAGAACTACCAAAACAATTTGGAATAGGGGAAACTATCCAGCAAGAAAAAGAATTCCATTGAAAACATAACAGGCAGTTAGCAACCTGTATATTTTTGCCTATGTGCATAGGCACATTAAATGGTTAGATAACGAGACTTTAACAATGTTTTAGCAGCAGTCTCCAAACATTATCTTCTATTGCAGTATTCACTGCAGTGCATCAGCAGTTCACAGTAGTTATGCACCTCTGATTTTCTACAATCATAAAAGAGACAGGCTTATTAGATTAACTATATATTTAATATGATCTTTTGAAATTGTCTTCAAGATTACTCCCAAGAATGTTGTCTGAGGCAAATCTTAATTCCTAATAATAAGTTCTTCATATCACATTTAAAGTATTTGATAAAGCCATCAGTTCTACTAACTTACCGGTAATCAGCACAATTCAGTAATACAGTATATAAAACTATAAATATAATACTAAAGTTGCATACAGATGTTTCAGCTTCCATTAAGAATTCAGTGCTAAAGTTTTTGTATTAACCTCTCTAAAACAGGGGTCTCCAACCTTTCAGACCTCAGGGACCACCAAATTCATAATTTTAAATCCCAAGGACCACTAATAGGAATGCAGCATGCCGCTCGCTAAAGCGCCTGGACTCGCAGTGACAGGATGAGGTCCTTCAGGCACTTAGCTTAGCTGCCTGTTTCTGCAACCTTAAACACTCAAATAGCCATTTGGACCCGTTTCCCACAGAAAACAAAACACCGGATCTGTCATCTCTCTCTCTCTCTCTCTCTCTCTCTCTCTATCTTTCTCTTTCATCTCTCTCTCTGTATCTCTGTCTTTCTCATCTCTCTGTGTGTATCTCTCTCTCTCACACACACTCATCTTTTTCTCTCTTATCTCTCACTGTAGCTCTCATCTCTCTCTGTCTCTCTCTCTCATCTCTCTCTGTCTCTTTCTCTTCTCTCTCTTCCAGAGCTCTAGTCACAGGACTGGCCCGTTGGTCATCCTGGAGCAGTTCCTCCACCTGGGTGAGTTACGGATCACCAAAATTTTCTTGCGGACCACCAGTGGTCCCCAGTTGGAGACCTCTGCTCTAGAAGGTAAATAGTAATGTTTATTACTAAGTGAATAATAATGTTTTTTTACAACTAGAACCGGCAATATTATCCTGATATAAATAAATTGATATATGTATTTCTTTCAGATAAAATATAACTCCATTCAAAACTACCGTATTTTTCTGACTATAAGACGCACTGGAGTATGAGACACACTTCAGTTTTGGGGGAGGAAAACAAGAAAAAAAATCTTATCTTGGCTTCTGGCTCCCAGCAATTTTTCTCCTTGCAGCAAGCAAATATTGTCATTATCTTCAAAAGCATGTTTGGGCAGAATTATCCAAATCAACCAATATGAGTTAAATAAATACTTAAAATATTCTACTGCAGATTGATTGATTTATAAATAACAGAAATCAATATGGAATTGACAAGACCAAGTGTTATCAATTAATCTTATCTCATTTAATTATTTGTACCATCTTTACTATTTTTACAAATAACTCAAGGAATTAAACATATCCAACACAGCTTCCTCCTATTTACCCCACAATATAACCGTGATAAGATTTTAAAAATGGGATGAAACTGCTATTTAATAGATCTTCATCATTATTCTCATCATTCTAGCCATTATCTATCCACTGCAGAGTAAAGGCTTCTTCCGCATGTTTCCAATAAATACGGTCTTGAGCTTTCTTTAGCCAATTGGGCCTGTAATACTTGCTGATGTCATCGATCCATCTTGTTTTAAGTTTCTTTTGTGGATGCTTTTTACCAAGTGGAATCCATTCTATAACTGCCATCTGCCATCAGTTCTTCTTGCTATCCAGCCCATTTCTATTTCAATTCTTTTATTCTCTTGATGATATCGTACACTTTTGTTTGTCCTCTAATCCATGTGCAGGTCTTTCTATCTTGACTTGTGATGCCAAGCATGTATCTTTCCATGGCTCTTTACACCAGTCAAAGCTCTTATACTGATTTGAATTTAATAAATACAAATGCAAAAATATGCTCTTTTAAAAATGAAAATGATGACAGTGATTAGAATTGCAGTATTGCAGGTTATTCTGCCCACAGCCTAGAGTTCAATCTTGACAGGCTCAAAATGGACTCAGACTTCAATCCTTCCAAGGTTGGTAAAATAAGGAGCCAGATTGTTGGGGGCAATATGCCGAAATCACCCAGATATTGCTGTAAAGTACTATTAGGCAGTATATAAGTCTAAGTGCTATTGTTCGTGCTATTGCTAAAATCAAAAGCACAGATAGATCATAGAAAGTATCTGGCATGTTTGTGAATATCTTGGAATTATAACCAATTAGAAATTGGAGGAATTAAGTTGTGATATGGCAGCAAAAAGGATAAATGCAACTTTTAGACTGCATTAATGTAAGTATAATTTCCAAACACTAGGATTTTATCCATTATGCAGAATCTCTATCAGGTTCTAGGCATTTATTTTAATTAATTTAAATTAAAATAATTTCTAACTTTCTCAATAGTTAATTATAATTTATGTAAATAAAACCTTGAAGAATGATTCTGTCAAAATAAAACCCTCTAATTTGCTTATATATTTGCTTTAAAACAGCAGAAAGTTATAAAAATTGAAATAAAATTGAAATATTATATAAAATATATCCCGAAGTTAAATTTATCTTGAAAACATCTGACCAATAATTCAAGACCATTTGTCTAGATTTGGGTCATTTATTTGTAATTGGAAATATAATTGAATTTAGCAATTGAAAAAGCTTTCCATAAACTTTAAATTGAGATGAACACAGCTCTGAAGACTACTGTTAATAGCATTGTTAACCTATTCCAATGTATAGTGTAACGAGGAAGAATGACAGACTTTCATATTAAAGAAATAAGATTAGTTATATAATTTTATAGTATATCTACAAACTTAAATAATTGTCCACAATCAGCAGTATCTCACACTGTGCCTTATTTAGTACAGTAAATTTACTTTCAGAATGCCATCTGAAACAAGTACAAAATTCTAAGACCAGAAAAGATAGGGCATCCTTGATATAAATCATACTATATAATTTTAAAAAATAGTTAATATTTTTAAAATACTATGTATATTAAAATCATGTAATCATTCATGATACAGGAGGCAGAAAAGTTATATTTATCCAATGTTCAGAATTCTGTGAGAACCTGCAAGAAATCAGTTTATTTCAAAAGTTTCCAAAATGCCATATTAAAAAAATTGTATGCAAATTACTAATAACTGTTGTATTTTGCATATTTTGAATTCATTACATTAATTATATACAAAGTTTAATAGAACTTATGTGGTCCCATATAAAACAATCAATGGCTGAATTCTAAATACAACATACAACAGAACTTAACTAGTATGAAGAAACTTACCTGCTTAAGTCCTTCATCAGTAAGACGATCTTGGTTGCCAACATGAACTTTCTGAAGCTGAGGACATTGTGAGGCAACAGCAGACAGAGATGTATCAGAAAGCTGTTTACACCTATATGCAGTATATTTTAGAAGTCCATGACACTTAGATGCTAGCATACATACACCAGTATCTGTCACATTACGGCAATCAGAAATGTTGATTTCAGTTATATTCTGGCTTCGCGATGCAATTCTTTCCAGTAATTCATCAGTGACCTGTCAAATAATAGCCAATATATAAAATTTCACTTTTATCAAAAATTATACGAACCACATGATGTCAACAAATATATAATTTCTGACTTTAGAACTGACTATTCAGTGTAGATAGTTGGTACTTCACTGTAAATTCCTCTATTATGTAGGAAAAGGCAGTTTTTAGATAATCTATATTTAATTCTTTTAGAGGCAAGATCCTATATTATTAGTTCTCTATTCTTAGTCTTTGTGATACGAAGAATTAAAGTGGCTAATCTCAATCACAATATAAAACCATGCCATGGCTCTTCATGCTTTGGTTTGAACAGAGATACTGGTTTACAAATACCAGAACTCCTCATGTAGCAATGACTCCATTGCTCCATTTGGCTTTCCAATGTCTTCAATCACCACCTGGAGCAATTTGGAACACCATAATATATAAATTATATAATAAATTATTGGACGGGATGCTCAATTTATAAATAAACAATGGTTTATGTAAAAGCAGGGATCAGTGCAATCATGGACAATTCCTTTATCTCCAATTGATCCACTGCACTTTTGTACTGCTATCAAACCAAAGAAACACACCCAAACAAAATAGAAGCGACATGCAACCACAGCAAAGAGCTAGGTGCAAAGATTACTTTGACATGGCTACCTTTTTAGAAAAGAGGCAACATATTCTGTATCCAATGGAAGAAAATATACGTAGCTCAGGGATGAACTGTGCAGTCAATGTTCTCTGAGCTTGAATGTATTTGCAAATGCTTCATTACCCAATTAATTATCACTAATGATATTATCTAATCAGGTAATGAAACATCTACAAATAAACAACCAAACTCAGAGAGTACCAAGGACTCTACATATTTTGTCTCAATAGCAAAACACTTCATGTCTCTTTGAAGACATGAAGTGTCTTCATGTTTCTTATGATAGTCACTACAAAGATTCTGGCGCTGATGAATAGTTAAGAATGAAGAGAGTCTCCTCTCAATCTTTTCCAACAACATGCACCTCCAGTTCTTGTGTTTCAGAAGATGACTTGTAGGAGACTCCCAACTTTCTCCAGGAAAAAGTGAAAAGGTTAGAAGAATGCAACTGTTATGAATGTGTAAAAACATCTTTTAGCTTTTCCAAGTGCCACAAACCACTGAGAAAATGTTACAAAGTCAGCAAAGGAAAACAAGAATCATATCTGTTCATTTTTAGAAGTGACAGGATCATATGGCTTCACTAACATTTTCATTCAGCTAAGCATCTATTTGAACTTACATACAATCCTAATGGGTGGCATGTTGCCTGAAGAGGAACATCTGCCAAATTTGCTGCTAGTGACTCACAGTCTTTTCAAAGTACATACTATAGCACATAGCATAATAACCTGTGCTTAGTTTTACATATGAACATAAGTATAAATTACATTTAATGCTCAAAATTATTTACTACCTAAGCAATGATCTGACATAGCATATGTCCATATGTTCATCTTTCAAGCATCACTTTTTATCTGAAGAAAAAGACATTCATATTTTAATATTGCCTACTCCATACCTGCTGACGACTACTGAGGTCCAATTGTTTCCAAAACTGGAAATCTAAACAGAGGTCACGCCAGTATTTACAAACCAATGATGCTGAAAGACATCGCTCATTCAAAGATAAATTGGAAAATATCTATGAAAATAAAAAGAGAAAGTCATATGCCTTCAAAGTTCCTTTTAACAACATGCCAATGGTAGTATTTTAACAAAAGATGCAAGTGTCATCTTTTTCAAAGAAAAATGTAATCCTAGCTGCACATCTTTCATAGCTACTCATTAATATGCAACATCTACTCCAATGGTTGCTATGCTGGCTATGAAAAATCATTAAAAATTAAAACTTGCACACATTCAATATGTTTATTAGGCTAGTGATTTTTTATAATAGTTGCAAGCTTCTGTCTTTAACCCATTAGGCTAAATTTACGGGGGAGGGGAGGATTATAGATAAAAAATGTATCTGTAGCAATTACATTATTAAATGAGAAAGTTTCTTTGCGGTGCGTGAAAATCTGAGATGGAGTGGTACAACAGTCAGAAATTATGTTAAGTTACAGTAGGATTTGTCTATCACAATGATGGAACAAATTCACAACCATTTAATTTACTTTCTCCCACATTTTTGTAAATACAGATTCCACACCATTTCCATTAAGAGCCAGGATACACAACCTTGATGGAAAAGAGGACACAAATTAATTGGAAAATATCTACATTTACAAATCCTTAGATAATGCATCGTTTGAGCTTCAGATGAATAAAAAATGGGTACAAATACCTAGTGTTGAAACAATATAGTAGACTTAAATACAGGTAGTCCTTGACTTACGAGTACAATTGAGCCCAAAACTTCTGTTGTTAAGTGAGACATTTGTTAAGAGAACTTTGTCCCATTTCACAACCTTTCTGAATCCTTGCAATTATTAAGTTAGTAACACAGTTAAGTGAATCTGACTTCCCTATTGACTTTGCTTATCAGAAGCTTGCAAAAGGTGACATGACCCCAGGACACTGCAACCAACAAATAAAAACCATTGCCAAGTGATCACATGACCTCAGGGATACTAGAATGGTCATGTGAAAAACAGTCATAAGTCACTTTTTTCAATGCCATTGTAACTTTGGTCACTAAATGGAACAGAATAGAATAACAGAGTTGGAACAAACTTTGGAGGGAGAATCCAACCCCCTGCTCAGGCAGGAAACTCTATACCTTTTCAGACAAATAATTATCCAATCTCCCCTAAATAACTTCCAGTGTTGGAGCATTCACACTTTCTGGACGCAAGTTGTTCTACTGATTAATTGTTCTGTCAGGAAATTTCTCCTTAGTTCTAGTTGCTTCTCTCCTTGATTAGTTTCCATCCCTTGCTTTTTGTCCTGCCTTCAGGTGTTTTGGAGAATAGTTTGACTATCTCTTCTTTGCAGCAATCCCTGAGATATTGGAACACTACTAACATGTCACTCCCTCCCCAGTCTTCCTTTTCATTAAACTAGGCATACCCAATTCCAGCAACCATTCTTTATGTGTTTTAGCCTGCAGGCCCCTAATCATCTTTTTTGCTCTTCTCTGCACTCTGTCTAGTCTCAACATCTTTTTTTACACTGCAGTGAAACTAAAACTGGATGCAGTATTCCAAGTGTGGTATTACCAAGGCATTATAAAGTGGTATTAACACTTCATGTGATCTTGATTCTTGTTGTCGTTAGTTGCAAAGTCGTGTCCAACCCATCGTGACCCCATGGACAACATTCCTCCAGGCCTTCCTGTCCTCTACCATCTTCTGGAGTCCATTTCTATCCCTCTGTTAATGCAGCCTATAATTGTGTTGGCTTTTTTGGTAGCTGTTGAAAGTCAGTCCTAAATGAACTGTTCTAAGTCAAGGACTACCTGTAGTAGTCAATTCAAAGCAAAGCCGGTGCATTTATTTTCTGCCATCGTTAAAGCATAATGTAATGCTATCCAAATTTTAAAAAAGTAAAAATAAGTAAAGAAATGTTTAGAATGTGCAACTATTACTTTGGTAGCCTACTACTTAGAATATCGTTTTTAACTATTTCACTGCAGGTTATCCACAGTAATAAGCATTTATAACTTGAACATATGATAATTGTTAGGTTCATTTGGTTAATAACTGTTAATAACAAGTTGCTGTTTTAAAAAATTGGAAGGCAGTACCTCTACTCTATGAAGTAAAGTTATCATAAATTCTGTCATTATAGACAGCAATTACAAGTTTAGGCAGAATTCTTTGTAGGGTCACTTAAGGGCTTTTTGTTCATCTATTTCAAGAAGAACTGAAGTAACTACAATAGTGTTGGATAAAAAAACAAATAAGGCAGTTTTGTAAAATATCAAAGATTTTATACTTCACCAGCAGGTAGACACATAATAAGGGTCTTTAGATTGGATCTTTACAATACTCCCTGGTTTCCATGTAGAGAGATGTGTGTCATTTTGGTATACAGTCTTCCTGAATGCCACCTATGCATTTTACATAATACTTTATTCTGCTTGATTCTTCTCAGACTATTCTCAAGGTAGCAGAGCGCCAAAATAAAATCATCTAAAACTTTCAAATATATGCCAAAAAATAGACTTAAATTTTGGGAAATGATATCTGTGAATCATCTGGTATTAAAGTCCCGAGCTATCTGGTTATTTATTTATTTTTTAAAGCAAAATGAAGCCCGGCAATATAAGAAGCAGGTGAGCAGCTTCCAATTTCAGACTTACTTCTTCCTGCAATTCCGGTATAACAGAAATGAAAGCTGCAATTATCAAAGCTACACCAAATAATTCACTTTAAATATCACCTGTTCATATGGAATAACTTTATTTATTGAAAGATATTGTTTATAAACAGAGCAGGAAGAGGAATTTTCCACTTCAAGCTGAACAGTTCTGAATTACTGAGTATTTACCTTATGAAAAGATAAAAATTATCTCCTAAAAACATTCATCATCCTCTCAAGACAGGGATTGAACTTCAGTTAAGATTCCTTGTCAGCATTGCTTTCAATAAACCTGTAGCTCGGTGCTTTAAATGGATTAGAAAATGGCACAGACCTCAACACAAAGTCTTCATCCCCCATCTTTTTGGCAAAGCAGCACAGCAAAAGCAATCTAATGACAGGTTTGCAACCCTGCAATGGAATTCCAGGCACTGATGCCACTGATTGCTTCTAACACACAACTGACCCAGAATGAGAAACAGGTACGTAGGTGCGAGGTAGCCAAAGCAGAATGCAACACACAGGTATCTAAGAAATCAGTGAACAGCAGTTCTTGAAGATCAGGAGGAAGGAAGAAAACTTAAATGATAGCTTTTTTTTTAAAGAAAAAAACAAGATAACCACAGCATACCTTGGAAGTCTGCGTATCATAGCTATCTGACAGCACCACCCTTGACAGTCCATGCCCAGCAAACCCACCTTGAGAAGGATGGAGGGAGGCAGCTGGTTAATATCCGGCAGCGGTGGCTGCGAGTCTTGGCAACAGTCCTCCGGGTTTTCGGGGGGTTCTTCACAGTAAGGTTCGCCCGGCTCGGGCTTCTCTCTCCCATCGAGCTTCGGCAGGTGCGAAGGAGAGCTACTTGGGATTATCTCTTTCCCATCCTCGACGACGGAGTCCTTAAGCGAAGCTTCCCTGGCACAGTCTACGGCGCGGGGAAGAGGGCAGAGATGCTGCTCTGGCAAGAGCACCTGTTGGCATTCGGCGGGGTCAGTCGAGGGCGGCGAAGGGGCGCCGGGGCCCGCCGCATTTCCCCGGAGGATGGTACAACGGGGCTGTTTCCGCGGCGGATAGGCGCGCAGCCCGATCCCTTTGCGTTTGCACACCATCTCCACGGGAGCCTCGCTGCTCTCCAGCGCAGACCCGAAGAAGCCCCGGCGCGTTGGCGGCGGCGGCGGCGGCGGAGGAGGAGGAGGCGTCGTCGTCGTCGTCGTCGAAAAGAGCAGGCTGGAGAAGAGCAAGCGGCGGCAGCGGCGACCCCGCTCTTCCCAGACCGACACGGGAGGCCAGCGCAAGAGGCGCCGAGTGTGGCGGTCGCCGGGAGGCTTAGCAGTCGTGCAGAAGAAGGAAGGCGACGGCTGCTCGTTCGCGGCGGGTGGGCTGGCACTGTGGACCAGAAAACACAGCATGCAGGGCCCCCGGAGGAAGCAGGTCCGGGTCCGTGGCGGCGGAGGGACCTTCCCCCTCAGGGGGGCGCGGAGGTGATTTTTCTCCGCTTTCGGGTTACTGCCTTTCCTCGAAATAATCTGGCCCATATAGGAAGCCGAGCCACCGCCACCCTGCTCGGCAGGACCTTTTCTAAGCGGCCTCAGCGAACCTCACGACATGGCTCCCAGCGCCTATTCCTTTACTCTCGCCGGGGCCGGCAACCACAACGCCTCAGCTTCCGGGACATGGAAGGAAACAACCAAGACTTCCGCCTCTCTGATCCGCCCCAAATTAGCATTCTAAATATAACCACAACAAACCAGGGACTCCATGGAAGCCCTCACTTCCGGTTCCGCTTAGAACCTTCTCACGTGATGGAGGCATGTGCTGAAGTTTAAACGTTAAACGCCCGAAAACGCCGGTTCTAAAGAGCGGGGTGGAACCTAGAAATGAGTTAGTCTTAGGCTTTGCCCTCGCCCAACTCATATTAAATCGGATTAAGTGTTTTTAAAAGGAAAGGGAAGGCAGCAGTATTTTAATTATTCATTTAAAAACAGACTTCAGCGTAGTGCAGAATGGATGCCCAGTTATTTTTTCATTAAAAGGCATTGTTTTCTTCCCAGCTTGGCCACGCACACAGAGGCTTCTAGGATCTAGAAACGGGTATTTTGGGACAACATTAGGATGTATTTCATATTTTCAATTTTTTTTGTGTGGGTATTTTCATTGACAGAACAAGGAAGGTGTGACAAGATGCGAGACAGTCAGCTCCATAGTTGTTCCCTTGTTAATTTCGCCTCTGTCCCAATTCAAATGAGAGAAAGATCTTTATTTCTTTTAAAGAAGGTATCCTACACTGTAGCTACAAAATATGAACTCTCTGGAAATGGCAACATTTTCTCAGCCCTCATGGTTATTTCCCTAATGCTTTTGAATGTTACTGACATTTTTTTCCCTTGGATTTAACTCTAGAAAGGTAATCATTTGGATGTCAGCATTTAAAGAAATATCAATGATTTGTTCCTTGTAATCAGGGAAAGCACACCATTAATTAAATTTTAAATGTTTTCAGACAACTATAAAAACTGAATTCCAAGACATTCCAAAGTAAAAACTAATATTTGTTCAGAGTCATCCAATTCTTGACATATAAACAGTGATGTTAATAGCATAACAGTGATGTTAAAAGAAAAAAAAAATAGAATCTTGATGAGACCAAGATATATGTAGTGGTGACTAGGGCATGAGTGACCGTCCGTAAGGCGTCCCGATCTAGAAAGGGACGCAACTGGAGTATCCGGCGCACCTGATACATTGCCCCCCTGGTTACGGCTGTAATATGGTCTTCAAGAGACAGCCGTACATCCAGG
>JAOYMU010000192.1:88411441-88422959 GCA_025802295.1 Psammodynastes pulverulentus | reverse complement strand
GGGGCAGGGCACGTTGCATTGTGGGTGCACACGCTTTCGGCACGCCACAAGAAAAAGGTTCGCCATCACTGATATAGTTCATAGTAACTATGCTTAGAGAAATAAATCCATGAAAAAGCAAAAGTGATCTGTGTGATTTAAATTGCCCAACTATTACAAATAGCTCTTTCACATAAATTAGTTAATACACACAATGACCTCAGATGTAGAAATCTGAGTAAATAATTAAATCTGTGCAATATTCCTATTACTGTAATCTGCAAAAAAAATCCTCTGTTGATAACATTTTTCTAGTATTCAGATATTTTGCTATATGGACTTGAGTTTTTGTTGTTGATATAAGACTTACAGATTAGAAAGTTTGGGTATTACAATTATTGATGCATAGGTTTTAAAAGAATATGTAGGACTGTTAAACTGCATGATTATTACTTGAGCATTTATTAATTTTAGCAATTAAATAAAATTTATTTATTTTACTTGCTATTTTAAGGGAATATTTATTTTAAATATAAACTATATGTTCAAAGACATACTATTATTTATGGCTACTATATTTTTATTGATTTACAGAATTTACTCTTGAGTTTGCAATTATAAATGTGATATATATGTAAAGAAAATAAGATTTAATTTAGAATGGCAGAACATTTCTAGCAAGAATGACTACTTTATAGTACTTTTAGAACCACTCGGTTCTTTAATAGCTCCTTCCTTCTGCCACTGCAGTTCTTTGCTAGATTTCTACTGCTGCAATTGGAATTTCACAGAAAAGGTAACAGAATTCTAATATACTGAAGCAGTAAAAAAGTATATTCTGTGGTAGTTGATTTCGTTTCATTTCAAAAATCTAAATGTGATTTACTCTAGCAGACTAAAGTGGAAGAATCTGTGCTTTTGATTTGATATCCAGAACTTTCATACTTACAGATAAATTTCTTAACTGCCCATCTCCAGCAGAAAATGAATGAATGAATGAATGAATGAATGAATGAATGAATGAATGAAGAATGAATGAATGAAAGAGAGAGAGAAACCATTACAACACAGAACAAGACACTACTAATGGGGCAGGGGAAGAAAAATAAAATGTAGATATTGAACATTTACATGATATGGCATAGTTATGCCAGAAAGTATGATATTACTATAAAGTGGTATTGGTTATTCAGCTAACCTTAAATTGCTATAACTTCCATGGCCAATGCATCTTAACTTATAATTAATCTACCTAATACAATGATTTGTGATGGGTAGCTGTTACTCACTGCAACCACAATTTTGAGTAATTCCTTTTTTCCCCTTTCTCCTGAGGAAGGAAAATCCTAGGATTCATCAGTTCTTTGAGTAGGTTCTTAAAAATTGCAATCGGGTAGTTTGAAAAAAAAAGCCTAATACTTGTATTGTTATAATTTTTTTTTACTAAAGGACATCAGATATTGAACAACAAGAAATAGAATTTGATACATCATTATTAGAAGAAAATGAAAATCTTCAAGCTAATGAGATTATGTGGAATAATTTGACAGCTGAAGGTTTACAAACTATGTAAGTAATTTAGCCACTTTTTTGCTTTTCAATTTTGGCTATGTAAGATATAAAAATTGTGATAGCCATTCTCTGTCTCCCCATTTTTCTTAATAATCAGGTTGTATATAAAATAAAATATAAATCAAATTGGTCATGTTGTCAAAAATTATTTTGCTTTCTTAATTTAAGTTTTGAGAAATGTGGATCTATATTTCTTTTCCAAGAATTACATAAAAGAGTTGTGTAAGATTGTTGCTGGATGATGGGTATCTTTAGAGAAAATTGGAGAATAATGACAGTGAAACCTCACTATAATGGGCCACTTAGGAAGAGGCAGTTCTGTTACTTTTCAATGTCCATTTAATATTAAAGTATATCATCAGGACTACGTAGGATATTTCATAATGATGCTGTGAAGGTTTCTGTGCAGTCGCTCGCCAGCTTGTTCACACTGTAATTTGTCAGATGCCATTATGCAAATGTCAAAAATTGTGTCATTTGCATCAATTTATTTCAGACACAGTGGACATTCGTTATTTAGAGGAAAGATCTGGTTGAAATTTGGTTGATTACACTTCAAGTCTTTCAAATGGGATTCTATTAAATCAAGGTTTTACAACATCTGGGAAGAGAACTCTGGGTACAGCAATCCACACATCAGAAAGAACATGTGCTCATAAGACTGACAAAAATGCATCTAAAACTGGACCAGCTTTGTATCAAAACAGTGTCTTAGTGAAATCATTTTTGTAGCTCTTTCTTCTGTCTGAATTATGTAATGCTCTGGATAGCGCTCTTGTTTTACAGGAAGGCTCAGATTGTCTGTCTTGTTTTGACAATAGACTAGCTGTTCCATATGTAAAAACTAACTTGTAGTGAGAAGCAGTTGGATGTTAGAGGATATGATGGAAGGAAGACTAAATTAAAAGATGTTGAATGGGAGAAGTTGGGAAGGGAAAAGGTAAGGTTAGTAACAGTGGAAATAAGATGAAATGTATTGGACCTATGTCTAGTTGGGGACGCAAGCTGGACTGGAGTTGACTTTGGATAATGGCAGACGCTTTGAAGAGTAAGCAAAGTTGCTGCTGGTTTATGTTTTGCAGAGACAGCTGCAGAAGAAAGAGAGAACAGAGTGATAACTGCCATTGGTGATCAGGCAGTCATAAAGGAGAGGCATGGAGCTGGCCCATCCAGAAAAATACTTAAAATTTGTGCTGGAACAATATCCTGGCAAAATCTGTGAGAATGGTAGAGACCAGGACAAAGAGTAGAGAATTGTTTGCAAGGTTTAGAGCAAAAGCCAGAAGAGTAGAAGACTGGAAGCTGTTATGGCAATAGGTCCTAAATACTTGTTTGGCTGGAGGAAAGAGAGAGAACTGAATGAAATAAACAGCCAAGGGCTTTGTTTTAAAACATAGCTTGTGGACTGGTGATGGGCTATATTAGATTTCTTGGCTGATGTGCTGCAAGGATCTCCTTTGAGTGAGAAAATTGAAGAGGAGGCCTTGCTTTACTTAATAAGCAGGTAGGCTCTGGATGGTTTATTTATAATAGGTAGTTGATTATAGAGAGAAGGAAAAATGGAGATGGTTATGTCTCATTTTGAATGTGAACAGTAGGAGTCTAAATGTAGTTTAAGAGTTTATCATTATGCCTTGTTAATCTCCATTATGTTGAGGTGGTCCAAGTGCTATATGAGATTGTTCTAAGTCACCCAATTTCAATTGTCAAATCCTTCTGTTCTCTGGATATTGGAGGAGCTTCTGAAGTAAAAGGAACTGAAAAGATGCCAAAACCTATGGTGATATAAATAAAAAATGACTGAGACCCAAATGGCCTTATTTGTGTCTACATAGTGACAATAAAGGCAATAAAACATCTGTTCTATACATTTTGTCAATGGAATCAACAGCCATGTTCGGCATAATCACTGGGGTTGTGGCAAGAAGACTTATCCATTTTTGTTATAGCAACAATTGGACCACAAATCCTTGGTAATTGTAACTGTTGCATTGATCAGTACACAGTTGGATTACTACAGTCCAAACCATACCAGGTTGCCTTTGGTAATGACTCCAAACTTGGAGCTGGTTCAGTGTAGCAAATGACTGGAAACAGAACACACTACTGTAGATTTTCATGTACTTTGTGGTCTCTTGGAACTGTTACCAGCCAGTTTTGGTGGCCAATTCAAAATTCAAAGTACTATTGACTATAAAGACCTAGCATGTTGTTAGAACATGAGTCAGCCTTATTAAACATGATTTTATTCTTTTTAGTGTATACATCTAGAGAGCCTACCTGAAATTTTCCACTGCACCAAGAAAAGGGATATGAGCCAGAAATTTCTGTGGCAGCCCACCCAAAGAGGTGCTTTGTCCCTTCTCTTGTGATGCTATGGAAATCACCAAGACTGTAAAAACAATTCAATAGGCCTTTGGCCCAGAAAGAGGAATGATAAGAAACTATCTAGTTTGGAGCTATGATTATTTTAATGTAGATAAGGGTGGTAGGATTTGGGTTAAATTTTGAATGACAGACCACCTAATAATATTAATAATTCTATGTCAGAAAATATATCTTTGTACGTAGGAGTGTGACTGTAGACAAATAATCATTGTTATAACATGATAGCACCTTACATTTCTCCCATGCATGTGCAGAACTTGCCTTCATTTATGTAAGAAGGTTTCTCATTTCTGTACTATCGTCAGGGTATAACCCTCACAAAAGATGTGCAAGGAAGTTGATGAACTTGTCATTGCTGCGAAGTACCTGAAAAGAAAAAATAATAATTTCCTGTTTGTAAGTGAGATTAACTTCTACTCACAACTTTCAATACTTAATTCTTAAAAAGGTCTTGCCACTGTGATCATAATTTCTTATAATAAAATGCAAGACTTCCAGACTTCTAATCACCATTAGAACTTGTCTTTCCTCTTTTCAATTGCATGGGGAACAAGATACTGCACTGTACCTAGTTGCTTTGAAATAAGATTTGTGTAGCATAAAATAGAAAAAGAAAGATTGTTTGTTCTCTGGAAAAGATCTGTTACATGAGTTTTTAGTTATGATCCCTCTGTTGCTGAATAGTGAAAGCAAAGAAAATTGGAAGTGGTAAATTAATAAACCTAATAAATTAATCTGCTCTGTTTAATTTGACATTGTTCTGTGCTACTATATTATTCAGATTCTTGAGATAATAGATGGTAAGTTTTGTCCTACTATTGGACAGTTTGGGGAAAATTAATGTGTCTCAGTGCAGTTAACTGACTTAGTGAATCTTCCAACTCTTCATTTCTGTGGAATATTGTAAGTGATATTTTTTTAATGAAGGGTTATTCTTGGCATTCTTGGTGTGCAATTCAGAATTGAAATATTCTCAGGTGGGTATAAACATCTTAAAAGGCCAGTGCATTTTTAAAAAAACTGGTCATTAGGAATTAATGAATTTATATTATCGTAGGACAGTTATAGTTTTCATATAACAAGTTTCTAAACTGTTAATTGTCCTTATGGCAAATTAATTGTGTTACATTTAAATGAACTTAATTAGTTCATAACGAGGAAAGTTCCAGCAACATATAAATAAATGCAATGACTTAAAGAAAATTGTTTTTATATGTAGTAAAAATGTATTTGTGGAGCTTTATTGCATATATGTTATTTGAAACTATATTACAAACAGAATAATCTCAAAATGAAAACCATTAAATTCTAGTTTGCCATATGTTTAGCATACTATTGTTCCTGTTATTGTGCCTTTTTTATGAAAGTACTTGATTTTTTTAAAATAGCATACAATATAAATATTGATAAATTTTAACAGCCTGAAAAGTTTCCACAAAAAGTATAAATTCTTTTTAGCTTCCTTTTATTTATGAAATTTATAGGTTTTTTAATTTAACCACTCTAAACAGTTTACAAATATAATAAAATTAATAATCGTAAATAATAAAACGGAAAACTAAATGTGATTATTATTTTAAAAAGAATTCTCCATTAAGAAATACAAAGAAAGTGCTGCTAAATAGTCACAGATTATATTTGTTACTATTCATTTAAATCATAGGTTGAAAACTGTAGTAGAAGAACTGATTCAGACACAGCAGACACTTCTAAATAAGGAGGAATTAGTTCTGGAATTAGAAAAGAAGATTGAAGAGTCTTCTAAGATCTATGAAAGAAAATCTGAGTGAGTAAATGGCAGATATGGAAGTGTATGATATATAAAATTAATTTTCCAAGTTATTGATATAATATTCTTGAGTAAAAACGAAATCCAGATGATGGACTGTAACACATTTGCTAAGATCATGCTTCGTTGTACCCTCTTTGTAAGTCTAGAATTATTGACTGTATTTAATAACTGATTGATAAGCTAATTTAAAACACTTTTTAAAAAATCTTACATTACTTCTAACAATATTTTTCTTTAATTCTTTTATTGTTTATTTATTGAGTCTGTAATGCCATAATTTATTTCCTATCCCTTTGATTTAGTGTAATGATTCTAAACTGTATATTTCTTTAATTCATTTATATGGAATTCAGGAAATTTGCATGGATGTCTTCTTTTTAAATTGTTAATAAATATATTAACTTTTCCCTCCACATTAATTTTTAATGCAGCCTAAACAGATTCCTATTCTGTTCTTCCTTAGATTAGTCAAATAAAGCTTTTTTGAGGGGAAAAACAAGTGGATAATTAACAACCACTCAACTCCATCTAGTATTAATCCCACCTTTTAAGATCTTAAATCTGCTAAAGATATATTATTCGTTATGGTTTTGAGAAATGTAATACATGCTTCCATTTTGCTTTTAGTATAATTTTGACGCTGTTCTTTTCAGCATTGTGCTTCTGTTAAGCCAGAAGCAAGCCCTTGAAGAATTAAAGCAAACTGTTCAGCAGCTGAAATGCACTGAAGTCAAATTTGCAGCCCAGAAAGAACTTCTTCAACAAAAAGTGCAAGAAAATGATGGGAAAGAGCCCCCACCTGTTGTAAATTATGAGGAGGATGCCAGATCAGTCTCTTCCATGGTAAAATTTACACTTATTTAGTAAGTTAGGATACTGTTGCTAATGTTGCTTTATTAAGAATTGTACTGTGTGTAACTAAAAGCAAATGTCGTTTAACAGTAATTGAATTGGAATTAGTACAACTGGGTGGGGGAAGGTGTGTTGTGGTACAAGTGTGTCAATACTGGGCCTGGAGGGCTTGGTGTAGTGTGGGTAGTAATCAAAGTCCACACCCATCCTGCCAGTCATGGACTCCTCTCTTTCTCCTCCTCAGTAGAAAAACCAATGGGAACAACTGAGCAACTTACAACCTTCTGCTGACTTCCCAGCAGAAGCTTTCATGGGAAAGTGGCAGGAAAGATTGCAAATGATAATCATGTCACTTCAGGATGCTGCAGCCACTGTAAATGAGAGCCGGTGGCCAAATGCCCAAATCACAATCACATGACCACAAGGACATTGCAGAGGCTGCAGTTTTGAGGATTTTCTTAAGTCTCTCTCATTGAGTGCCATCATAACTTTTATTGCTGAATGAATGGTTGGTAAGCGAGGACTACCTCTAGTACATTGTATGGTAGTCCTATTTTCTGACTGTTAATTGTAACAATATTTAAGACAAAACAATGTTTATTGAGAATCTTGGCACTATTTACATTGGCTTTAATATGGATTCAGAGGTATGGGTAATCTAAAATAAGACATGCTTAATATTAATAAACTGATCCCAGCTAAACTATAATTGCTAAGTTCCTATGTTGAAAGTGGACATTGATTTGGTGCTATCAAAGTGATGTTGACTATTAGCAACCAATTGATGGACCTTCTCTAAGATGATTTCTCCTTAACCTGACCCTACACATCTGCCAATAGTGCACCTATCACTGCTATAATCAAGTGCATCCATCTTGTTGCTGGTTGTTGTCTTTTCTCACAACTTTTCCAGCATTACTGACTTTTCCAAGAAGTGGATCTTCTCATAAAATAGCCACACTATGATAATTTGAGCCTGATTGTTTGTGCCTGAAGTGAACATTATTTCTTTTCTTTGCTGTCCATGATGTTCTCAAGAGCTCCTTTCCACAACAAAATGAAAACATCAATGCTCTTTTTATCCTGGAAAAGTAAAAAAAACCCCACATAGTACTTATTTGTTATATTCATAGAATTATACATTTTGTCTCTACAGCAGGAAAAAAATTTGAAAGAGGTTAATTTTATCCTTCATAAATTTGCCTCAAATTATTTATTTTTATGCCTTTGAGTTAGTCTTGACTCTTAGTGACTGCAAGGACAAGTCCCTGCAGTTTTCTTGGCAAGGTTTTTTGGACGTCGTTTGCCCTTGCTTGTTCGTTTCCTTAGGCTAAGAGAGAGTCCAAGGTCACCCAGCTGACTGTGCCTAAGGCAGGACTGGAACTCCTGGTTTCTAGCCTGATGCCTTAACCACTGCACCAGACTGGCTCCTTGGCTCACTGCCTCAAATTACTGAATAGGATTAAAAAAAAATACATACAAAAATTTTATGCTTGTGTTCAGAGAACTAAAAGTATTCTTATTTTGAAATCTTGATATCAAAATCCAAATCACATATTTATTTGCAAGAGAGAATTTTATACTTTTGGAGGCATATCTTCATGAGAATATAATACTGTAAAAAATTTGCATGTAAATGAGAATTGATCATTGTAAGAATTTCAGGAATGCTGTGGTTTTCTGGATATTGTCTTATAACTATATTACTATATTTAGACACATAAATACTACTTCTTTCTTCTCTTGATCTTTCTGTTTATCCCATTTTTCAGACCTGCAATTATATTAATTCTTATGACGATATACTGTCTTGGCGTACTTAGTATCTATGGTAGGAACTTTTGTTTACAAAATAAATAAAATATAACACATTTTCTCTGTATGTGTATGTACACACAGTTTTCATTTGTAAAATAATAAAGATAAGCTTTCTTGTAAGCATATTGCCCCCAAACAACCTAATTATAGAAGCAATAAAACAGCTGAAATTATGAAAAAATTAGGTGCCTGAGATTTTATTCAATCTATGTGCCAACTTGTATTTTTTTTAAAATGCAAATTCCAAATTCTAAGATATTTATTTGTATAACATCTTTTATAAGCTAGAGGCTATATAAGGGCTATGAGGCTATGCCTTATGGATAAGTAGACTTTTAAATATGATTTGTCAAAATAGTTTCATCTAATTCTATAGTACAAACCAATCTACCTATTATTTAGTATTGTTTCTTATCCATGGTATTGCCCATAAAACCTGAGCTGGCATAGAACTGAAAGAATTTAGACTCTGAATTTGAGAGAGAAATTTCCAATACTTTTGAAAAGTACAGAAACAGGTGATTACATAATCTATATTTCAATGTATGATAGGCAACAAAAGTAAAGACAACAAATCGTTGGTGTGCAATAAAGGCTTCATTTTTTAAAATGTGAGAAAAAACAGACATCTTAGATAAAATTCCTCAAGTTGCAAATGTATATGTCTTGAGGTAGCTGATGGTCCCAGAAACCCCCTTTGTCTTTTGTAAAATATGTTGCATCTCCTCCTTTCCCACCAAGTTTGTTTCTTTCTTAGCTTTGATCAAGGACTTTAGAATACAGTCCTATTGTTTGATTATTCTCATTGCTGTTCCTGAAAAAGCTAGTTTTTGCACATCAAAGGATAAAGCTTTAGCGCAAAGGAAAAACATGATTTCCTAAACCCAAACCCTAAAATTCTACCTAACAATGGTCGCATCTCGACATTATTGTTTCCTCTTCTTTTGATGATTGAAAATGAAATATAACACAGGTATTCATTAATTTTAAGCAAATTGTGTTCATTTAAACAGATGCATTTTTAAAATTAATTTGCCTTGTGTTGGGGCATGGATTTAGATACGCTATCAGCAGACGTGTTCCCCAAATATAATGCAGATATGGTAATTTTTTTTCGCCTTACTATTTTTTAAAAAACCACATAGCATAGATAGGATTAAAAAAAGAAGAAAAATTTAGAACTAAGGTATAGCACTAAGGTAAGTATAGTTTCAGGAATAAATTGCAAGTTTCAAATGTAATCTTTTACATCATAATTCCATGATCCACTCGCATTTCTAGTGACACTTGTTTGCTTAGTCATTTTTACTGACACTTGCTTTTGCTTTGTAACATGGAGTTCCTCTCTTAATTAAAGAGTAGTACAAATGTCTTTCAGAATTTGTACTGCTAAGACTGTATTTTTAAATAGTGTGCCTCATTTAGTTCAATTGCGTTTTTTGCATGGCAGTTTTACTGTCGGTTTTTAACATATATTTTATTTTTGTATTACTGTTCATATCTGTCTGAACTGAGGTTTTTAAAATAGTTGTAAATCAGTGTTCCCCTCCCCTCTCTGTTTACTTGTTATAACCACACACTTTTCAAATTTAGAGCCCAATTCTTCTTTTTTCTGTTATAGTAATAGATAGTCATGCATACTAGCTATATTGCTCAAAAGCTATGTCTTGCCCTTTTTTATATTTTAAGAAAAAAATCTAGTTTAAAAATATAAATATTAAAAACAATAAATGTCCATCATGGGGGCAGACTGACAGGAATTCTTTATCATTCCATGCTGTAGCAATGGCAAGTTTTATCTCTGCTGCAGTTAAGCTGAGGCAGCAAGCTTGTACCTTTTGCCTGGGACAGCAGGCAGGTAGTCCTATTCCAGGCTTGAGGTGGTCTACCCGCTCTGGGCCCCAGAGCCTCCTGTGCATAAAAGAGTGTCTTCCTCCAAAAAAGAATTAATTTCCCTCCTCCCAACGATAAAGACTTGATTGTATTCTCTCCTCTCTCCAAAAATAATTGTAATTAATACCTGTCCATTTAGCACTGCACAAAATCCATGATTGCTGTTAACTTTACAGGTAGTCCTCAAATTAATTCACAGTTGAGCCCATGTAACCATCTTGCTCAACTACCCCAATCCCTGTTTTCCTCTGTTCCTGTGTACGCCTTGTGCGCCCTCACTGCCTTCCCCATGCATTCCCTTGTCCCCATTTGGCAACCACCACTTACGTGTTTGATCACCTCGTGCCAACATCCCCATTGACTTTGGTTGTGGGAAGCCAGCAGGATGTCATGTTGCTAACAACCATGGGATTTGGTTAATGGAGGTACCTTGGACTGCAAGATCCCAATTACTCTGGTAAATTGAGGACTATATGTAAACGCTAATATCTTGTAGGGTGGTAAAAAGAATATAATGGTACCGCTTTGTAGGCAACTTTGAACATTAATGGAACTTGCCATTTAATATATCCTACACTGTACAGATTTGCTGCAAAGAATAATGGACATCAAAAATTGGTTCCATTGATGGAGCGGTCTGACCTTATACCTTCTCCCATTGGATACAACCTTTTGCATGCCACCTTGAGCTCCTTGGAGGAGGTTTAGCTTCAGATAAAATAAATTTTGTGAAGAGTTTGAACTGACCTTATTAACCTTCAGGGCAAAAGCTCTATAGGGAAAATAATTTTTATATTTTTATAACTGTTGCTGTATTTTGGTTGAATAATAAAATTAAATTTTAAGATCCTTGCTTAAAATCCTGATTTTTCCTTTTGTTTCCTCTTATGGAAATGAATTCAAATTTAAAATGTTACAGCAATCACAGAAAAGATCCATAGAACAAAGAGAAAATCTATAATTTATATGGCTAGCTAACAATATTAAAGCAAAAATAATAATAGATATATACAAAAGTTACAATATATAGCAGCTAATAAAAAACAGAACAATGATTATGAGTTCTTTCACAAACTTAGGTCCTCAGACCCAAGCACAGAATCAGGTCTTTAAGGCCTTAACAAAGGCCAGTGGGGTTTATGGCTAGTCGAATCTCTAGGACAGGGTCTCCAAACTTGGCAACTTTAAGACTTGTGGATTTCAACTCCCAGAATTCCTCAGCCA
>JAOYMU010000192.1:88344371-88354445 GCA_025802295.1 Psammodynastes pulverulentus | reverse complement strand
GACATTGTCTTTCTGCTTCTGCCTGCTTTGGAATCACTTGTTCTATTACTTATGTAAACAGGCAGATTTTCAATTACATATTTCTACAATATTTGAACCCAATGAATACTTTCTCAAAATAGCAGTCTACTTATGCTGTTTAGGCTAACTATATACATTACACTTCAATTTTGGCAAGTTCACTGAATTCATTAGTCATGTATTTTCCTGGCCCTCATAAATCCCCTTCAAATCAACACCTTTAAAATGTGGGCTATCCTAAATTCAAAAGTTAAATGCTTCTATTTTGTCTCTTTCCTCTATTGGACTATAGACCTCAATCTGGTTTGTAGCACTGTATAACTCTGAGATCATGATACTAGATCCACTTTAGTCATCTGATATTTTACAACAGATATTAAAATTACAGTAAGAAAAGCAGAAGTTTCTTGGAAAAGAGGAAGACACCAAATACCTTGGGCATACCGTAATCATTTGTATTATAGTACTATGTTTTAAAATATAATTCCTTTTATAGATATATTAGGTATTGCATTTATGGCAAGATTCCTAATTGTTAATTGATGCTGTGTTTCAAAATAACGATACTGATGCAGTATTATTACATAGATAAAATAATTGTGTTACATTTTTTCTTTAAGAGGATACTTTTTAGAATAAAAACACACCGTTCAAATAAAGGTTAACATTTGCTTTATTGTTTCCTTTTATTCCTATTAAAAGTCTTTATAAAAAGAGACTAATGTGGATCTAAATAACAAAAGCTTTTTCTCCATATAATCATGATTTAAAGGTCAGAGAACAGGAAATGGATAGATTCTCTAGAAGTGATAAAAGATTCAGTTATTTTGCATTATTATAAATGTCACAATTTCTGAAAGAATCATTCATAACACATTTTCTCTAGATTCTTCAATATTATAAATCTGCTGTTTCTTTTTTTGAAATAGCCTAATTTAACACTATACCTCTAAATTGCTTTTCATAGAAGATACATATAATTCATTCCAGCAAGTGTTAACAATGTTTTTCTTAAAAGATTTGTGTTATATTGAGAGGCACCACTGATTTTGATACTTTATTTTGCTGTTATATTCCAACTCTCTACAAATGGCTATTAACAAGTTTTTCGTAATATGTCACCAATACAATCCTAATTATTTTTTTTCCAGAAATTGGCTTTTCCATTTTGAAAGTGGACATCTAATTTTGAGTTAGTTACTATAATTTTATTAGATTTTTATCATGAAATACTGGATGATATTTAAGCTTTGAGTGCTGCAAATTTCCACAAGTGTTCAGGCTGTACTAAAGATATACTTCTCTTTTTTCCAATAAATTGTTCGTAATAAGACTAAAAATAATGAGAATTAAAGAATAGTTAGAATTAGAATATTTAAAACTACATTTTATTGCCACTATACACATGTGCAGAATGTTTACAGTGTTAATTGAGTACTTTGGGGGAAATTAAATTAGGAAGAAGCCAAAAAAATATATTGCAGATAATTCTTCTAAGTTTAACAAGGACATTAATTATAATTAGTAGATATTTTCACTGAAGCTTTTATGTTGCATAGTAACAAAATATTCAACCGTTGTTCAGAAACTCTTCAATTGTTACTTAGATTAATCAATATACATGCATCCCCAAAATCTCAACTTTTAAATTAATTATATAAGCAGTGACACATTTTGTTCCATAGTAACTGAGGGAATTCCAGTTACATGATCTGGAAACAAAGACCAGAAAGTATTGTGCATGTGCACAAATATGTGCTTCTCCCTTAAAATTAGAATGTAGTATTTGTATGTTGCATATTTCATTCTTTGTAAACCAGCAGATTTCACTAGCCCAGACAACATCTAAAAACATATTGTTGGTTCACTCATGAAGTTCTTCCTGTATGCTTACATATAGGGAAATCCTTACTGATAGTAAATTATGTTTTCTACTCATTATTCCTCCTTTATTGGAAGGAGATCTGCCAATGATTGGTTATGTCAGGCATCAGGTTGTGCATCAGGCATGAAATGTGAAATTTTTCCCAAGAGGCTCCGTGGGGGTGGCTCCATGGGCATGGTTCTCTGGGCGTGTCTTACTGTTCTCTTAAGAAACATACCACTGTCACCACAGAAGCTATGTAAAAACTATCTGCAGTTATGAAGATAAGTCTAGGCATTAAATAAAACACTTTTTAAAAAAAATTGGGCATTTATTTATCTTTCTAATTTCTCTTTATGAGAAATTTCTAATTTCTCTTTATGAGAAAAAAGTTAACTGTGATAAAAGAACCTATATTAACAATAATATTTAATAAAGAGAACCATTTATAATTATTTTACTTAATATTTTACTTAAAGTTTCTTCACCTATTACATTTATAAGCTCTAGATTTAAAAAACAGCTGAGTTGATGACAGTGTAAACTCGTGTGTGTGTGTGTGCGCGTGCGCGCGCGTGTATGTACACAAACAATCAGAAAAGGTCTAAAAGACAGAAAATAATTTAGTATATTACAAAGACTATTAATCCAAATCTCTCAAATTACTTCCAACATATAGTCAGTTGGTTTACTATAAAATTATACTGTTGTGCATTTAGTTAGATGGTAGATGTTGAAATGAATACAAGTCACCTTCTGATATTCTCCAGAAAGTAAAAATTACAAATATCATTTGTAGCTGTTTTTCATCTGTGAAGTAAGTTATGATGCTCCATAATGAGATTGGTCCACTTTCATTTGGAGAAGCCTGACTTACATTTTATTGTCATTATCTGTGGCAACTCGAAAACAGGCATAGGAATGCAGAACCCTGACAATCTGATTAATTTGCATGCTAATATGTGTCTACTTTCTTGGCAAAATCCAGTTTAGTTTTCTTCGTAACCAACAGTAGCTGAGAACAGATCTGGGCAGCATAGTCTGAATCAAAACTAGGGGCCTCTGGATGTTGTCAGAAAAATATTCATTGGGAGATTCAACAATAATATTCTAAAACAGTTTAGAACAGGGGTCTCCAAACTTGGCAACTTTAAGACTTGTGGACTTCAACTCCCAGAATTCATTAGTCAACATTGATGTCTACAAGTCTTAAAGTTGCCAAGTTTGGAGACCTCTAGTATAGAAAACCAACATTTTTACCCATTGCGCTCTTTTTGGACAATCCTAGGTTTACACAATTATTATGCTTTTAAACACCCTGTGCATTCTTTCAGTGTCATTCATCAGTAATGAACTCATACAAGACTATGAGTAATTAGGTGCTGGATGGGTTCCTGCTACAACAACCCAACTAATTACTGTCACTCTAAATCAGGGATGTCAAACTCACTTGTTTCTATAATATGAAACTATGAAAAGTGTTACATTGTAATATTCTAATAATTCTCTATTCACAAGTATTAAGAAATGCCTGGCTTCTGTTAACAAATGATTTGAAGTAAAGTCTTCAATGAACTATTACTATGTTTACTTAATTTGGTTCCACTAACTCAGGGCCAGATGTGTCATGCGCTGGCCACACCCACTTTAGCGAAAGGGAAAAAAGTCTCGATACATCACATGATGACGCTGTGTCAACGTTTGACACTCCTAAATTAACTGCACCTTATTGCATTCATTTTATTTATTTATAAAATGTATAAGCCACTCATCTTACCTCAACGTTAACACTTGTATGTATTCCAGATCTAATTTACAGGTAGTCATGATTTACAACCAGTTTGAAATCAGAACTTCTGTTGCTAAGTGATGCAGTTATTAAGGGACTCAGCACCTGAATTTGCAACCTTTGACCACAGCCACTAAATAAATTATGCAGTCTTTAGGCAAATCCAGTTTGCCCCATTCATTTTGCTTGTGGAAAGCGACCTGGGAAAATCTTAAATAGCAATCACATGACTCTAGGACCCTGCAACCATGATAAACACATGCTAGTTGCCAAGCACCCAAATTTGATCATTTGTCTGCAGAGGCATTGTAACATCATAAATGCATGGACCAGTTGTAAGTCACTTTTTTTAGTGCTGTCACAATGTTGCTAAAAATGATTGTAACTAGAGGACTACCTGGATATATTAATCAGATTTAGCTGCATTCTGATTAAATGTTCTTGTTTTTTAGTTTACTTGCAACTTGTTTCAAAATCCATGTGGTCTTAGACTTGATGCATTCTTTATAGCAGTGTTTATTTCTTGTTTTTACAAAGAAGATTGCATTTTTTTAAAAAATAAATATGTTCCTATTAAGAAAATGTGTTTTATTAAGTCGTTGTTTCTTAAATTTCTCAAATACTAAAACTGCTATTTCAATAATGTCCAATATATCCTTGGCTAAAAAAAAAAACTTTGTTCATTGTTCATCAGGAAGATGAAACAGGAATTATACAGCCCTTGCAGCTTTTTGTCAAACTCAGAGGAGTAGGAGATGTAGTCTTCAGCTATCTTAACTTTAATTAGATCCTGGTGTGATGAAAGGAAGTCATCACACAAAGCATGGAATATTGTTATGATTGTTCAAATAGATGTTCAGATTGGATTTACTGTTTTTATCCAACTTATCAAGTTTTTTTCCAAGTACCCGAGATAGGCAAATATTGCTCTATGCTATTAAAGGTGTCATTTCCATATGTAAGCTGTTTCAAGTAAAGCTGCCTTTTGCAATTGACTTTTGGTGATTTAGTCAATACTGATTGTGTTCCTGTGGTCCTCGAGTTGTTTTGGGATTGCACCCAAGGCACCTATTACTGTTGGTATTATCGTTGCTTTCTTTTGCCACCGTCAATTCTACTTCTATTTGTAGATCTTTGAATTTTGTGATTTTGTCTAGCTCTTTCTCCTCTATTTCGCTGTCTCCAAGTACTATGCAGGTCTGGATAGGGAAGACTCAATTTTGACTCAACCCTGACAAAATAAGGGGCTGTGGATTTTAGGTCTCACCATATCCATTTACTTTTTATAATTAATCCTGGGTAGTGATGCACTTCCCCCAGTCAAAGTCAATGTACAAACTAGGAGTTTTCTTGGATTCACAGCTCCTAGTCAAAGACAGGTGATAGCTGTAGCCAGGAGAGCTTCTGCACAAATAAATCTTGTGTTCCCGTTGCATGTATTCTTCCATCATGAGGCACTACACAAGTCATTCATATCTTAGTCATGTCTCAATTGAACTGTTGACAATGTGCTGCATATGGGAATAACCTCAAGTATTTGGAAGCCTCAGCAGGTCCTGAATGCAGAGAAATGTATAGTTTTGGGAGAACTATCACCCACCCATGTAACACCATGTTAAGTTAGCTACAATAGACTTCTGAGTACAATTCAAGAAATTGGTTGCTCCTTTATGAGCCCTACATAGCATGGACTGGGTGAGGCTCTTTCCCAGGCATCGAGAATAGGGCATTACTTTGGAAACTCCAACATAAGCACAAATGTGCAATAATTTGTACTTTAACTGAGCCTCAATATCGTTTTACTTGTTTTTTGTCTTAATATAATTCTTTGTTCTTGTTCATTTGCTACTCAGAGTTTCTTGTGTGGCCACATAAATTGGATGGATAAATAAATCAACTAGCAAATCAGCTACAAGGAAAGAGATCCACAGTATCTGTGATTATGTCTTAATATAATATCATTGTAAATAACGTCTTCACAAACATAGTGCTAGATTACTGAAATGGGGCAAAGATAGGACATGTTTTCCAATTGCACAAAACAAATGTGTTAAACATTTGTTTCAAGATATAAATGAATTCTAGGCAAAAGCTCTATTCATATTGTAATCTCACATTTTCATTCAGCCCATTGCAAAAATCATAAGGACAGAAGAAATTATATAAATCAAGAAAGAGAGATTTTTATATGTGTGGAGAGAGAACACACAAAATGTATTAAAGTGGGTAATAAAATTGCATCAAACAGCTTGAAAATGCTAAGCTACATTACCTGGAGCAACTTCAGTCATAAGAAAAACAAAACATTTGAGAATATTTCTAAATACCTTATTAATCTTTGTAGTGTAACAGCAGCTTCTTTTAATTATATGAGCAGGTACAACATACACCTCTACTCTGTTGTTTTAGTGTGTGTAAGAGTGAAAAGCATTTTCTTAATTTACTGGTGCTAATAAGTGTGAGAGCATGGATGGAGGACATAGGATGCAACAAATGTGCTGGAGATACAGATTTCTAGATCTCAGAACAGTAGCCATACTAACTAGGGCCATACCCCACACATCTGCTTTGCCTTGGTCTCCCTCCATACCAGACTCTACAGGAAATATAAAATCTTGCTGCCCCCTTAAGGATGCTCATGGCAAACATTCAGAATAGATCTATATTGAGTTATTGTCTGCAGAGATTTAATAGGCAACATTCTAAGCAACATGATTGGCAGTTCCTTTATCTGAAATTTCAGTGCCACCCATCATCATCCACCATGTTAACAGCCTTCTCCAATTGACCTCAACTACATTTTTTCTTTTCTCTGTTGCTCATTAATTTCTTGAACTGTTAATTCTTTAGATAGTTGACTATTTGACCTAATGACCACTAGATGGCAGCAAGAGTCCTTCTCCTTTTCTTATTCTTCCTTCCATGATATGAGATAGACAGCAAATAAATTTCATAAATAAATCTATATCCCACTTTTATTCATTTTTCAATCAACTTTTAAAAGTGGCAAACACATCCACCTTCCTCCTCCTATTTTCCCCACATCATCAACTGTGAGGTTAGTTGGGCTAAGAGAAAGTAATAGTTATCTAATTTCTGAAACCCCTGAATGTAAGAAATCACAATACAGGTAGTCCTCGACTTAGGACCACAATTGAACCCAGCATTTCTGTTGTTAAGTGAGACATTTGTTAATTGGGTTTTGCCCCATAGTTGTTTAGTGAATCACTGCAGTGGATGAGTAAGTAACCTAGATGTTCAGTGAATCTGGCTGTCCCATTGACTTTGCTTGTCAGAAGGGCGCAAAAGCTGATTACATGACCTTGGGACACAGCAACGGTCATAAGTATGAACCAGTTACCAAGCATCTGAAATGTGATCACATGATCATGGAGATGCTGCAAAGGTGGTGAATGTGAAAAATTATTACAAGTCTCTTTTTTCATTGCCATTGTAACTTTGAACAGTCACTAAATGAACTATTGTAAATCGAGAACTACCTGTACTGACTTTCATAGTTAAGGCAGGACTAGAATCCACAGTCTTCCGGATACCATCTTTTTTGTTTGTTTGGTTGGTTTGGTTTTGTGTTGTTAAGATATGATCAGTGGATAAATGCTAGAGTAAGGAAAAAGATTAGCTGTCAGGATCAATGTGGGAGTTGTAAACTGTTCTAAGTATATAATATGACGAGGAAAAGCAAGCAGCAATTACAAAGTACAAAACTACAGAAATATGACAGTTGCATCTTGCTAGTGTGCTCTCAGTTTGAAAGGTTAAGCCAAGGATATGCTAGTCAATTTCAAGGCTTTGCATTCTGTAGATGAACCATTGAACATTCTGACCACGAAATGGCAGCAAAGAATTATCCTGCTCAGCAGTATTTGAAATGCAGTTGATGGACTGCTGTTGAAGATCTGGAATTTGAAAGAAAGGTTAACCCTGTAAACCAAAAAAGGTTTACCAATTTTAAGAATACATGTTCTGCGGTATCCCACTGGATAGCACCATTTTAAAGAAGGGGTAGGATCCTACAGAAGCCAGAATTCCAATCTTCTTTGATTGATCCCCACCAGTTTCAGGCAGATGACCTTTCCCACAGTTTCTCCAGATGACTAATGAGCACCTACTAAGGGTCCCTACATAACAGATGATGTGACAAAATCGAGTTTGATAGTAGGCATACTCGGTGGCAGCTCCCCTCCTGTGGAACAGCTTGTGTCCTGAGAAAAGGGTGGTTTCCACTTGTATTTTGTTGTTGTTAGCTGCGAAGTCATATCCGACCCATTGCGACCCCATTGACAACGTTCCTCCAGGCCTTCCTGTCCTCTACCATCTTTTGGAGTCCATCTAAGCTCATGCCTACTGCTTCAGTGACTCCATCCAGCCACCTAATTCTGTCGTCGCAGTCTTCTTTTGCCCTCAATCATTCCCAGCATTAGGCTCTTCTCTAGTGAGTTCTTCCTTCTCATTAGGTGGCCAAAGTATCTGAGTTTCATCTTCAGGATCTGGCCTTCTAAAGAGCAGTCAGGGTTGATCTCTAAGACTGTCCAGTTTGATCGCCTTTCAGTCCAAGGGACTTGCAGGAGTCTTCTCCAGCACCATAGTTCAAAGGCCTCAATTCTTTGATGCTCAGCCTCCTTTATGGTCCAACTTTCATAGCCATAAATTGCAACTGGGAAAAACATAGCCTTGACTATACGCACTTTTGTTGGCAGGGTTATGTCTCTGCTTTTTAATATGCTGTCTAGATTTGCCATAGCTTTCCTCCCCAGGAGCAAGCATCTTTTAATTTCTTGGCTGCGGTGATCTTAGAGCCCAGGAAAATAAAATCTGTCACTACCTCCATTTCTTCCCCATCTATTTGCCAGGAATTGAGAGGGCCGGAGGTCATGTTCTTAGTTTTCTCGATGTTGAGTTTCAAGCCAACTTTTTCAAATCATTACAGGTTAAAAACCTGTCTTTTGCTTCAGAGGGTCTCACGTAACCTCATTTGATTGTGCCTCACCCAAGGTCAAGACTAAGCCATGAGAATAATTTTGCCCTTATTGGTGCTTTCAAACAATGGTTGGGCTATCTTTATTTTTCAATTTTGAACAGGAAAAGGGGAATGAGATGGCTATGCTTCACTTCTCTTCTGAGGTTCCCGCTAGCAGTTTCAATAACTAGGAAAGACTTCGGTATGAACAAGCACAGGCGTTTGAGCCATTTCTTGCTATTGGAAATGCCAGATCAAGTCCGCAAAGCCTGAGACAAATTGTCTCACCTTTTCACCTCAAAAGAGAAAATCATATTGTCTTCATGGCGTGAACATCTTTGTCAGGACAAATTGAAGCTACCTTGCACAGGCTTAACAAAATGGTCTCCTCCCAAACTCAGTTTTGCCTCGGCCTCCAGTGGCTACTGCTATTAAAATAGGCTGCCAGTTATACGTTTATATTCCATTGTAATTGTACAACGATACAGCCCAATATATCACCTAGCAGCATTATTCTTGCATTATATGCAAGACTTCTTCTTGTCTTTCTTTTCATTAAAAAAAAAAACAGCAAACAGAGCTATTTTATAATCATCTTGAAGGAGAAAATATATACGAAAATGAGAAATTGTAAAGTAAAGCACCAACTTCCCCCCCAAAAATATCTTTTATTTCCAGAGTGTCTTTAAACCCTAAAAGCATTATTAGAAAATAAAAGGGACAGGCAGCTGCACTGCAGAGCTTTGACTGAGCTGTCACAGATGCCTAGAAAAAGGACCGAGTTAAACAGGGATAATAGAAAAGCTGTCGGTTAGCCCTTCAAGGAAGGCAAGGTCAAGAAACAGGAGCAGCAGGGGTCTCACAAATGCTTTTTATTGCTGTGAAGTAGAATAAAAGAATCTTCAAAGCCCATCAGTGTTCCTCTCGACTCTTACCTTATCAAAGAATATCAAGATGGGCTATTCTGGGGTTCTTTATCACACTTTCTGCTTTCTCAGGACTGAACTATTTCCCCCTCATCTCTTAATGGTTCATTTCTCTTCCCCCACACACACACCCATTCCTAAAGTCAGATCTACACTCCTTTCTACCTTTAGGAAAGAGAGCCACACAGAATAATTTTCGGGTAAATCACTGGTGCATTCTCCATAGTATCCTTTCTGTGAATGGAGAAGGGATCTCGCTGGCCCAGCCTACTCAGGCATGATTCAGTAAGTCTTCCTAAGGTTATCCCAGCTTCCTAAAGAGAAGGTTATCTAGCCTGGTATCCAGTGGTGGGATTCAAATCATTGAACAACCGGTTCTCTGCTCTTATGACCAGCTGGTAGGCGTGGCTGGGTGATCATGTGACTGGGTGGAGCTCAGGCAACAGTAAGTCTGGGCGTACTGCCAAGAACCGTTAGCTGTTATATGGGTTAACCA
>JAOYMU010000192.1:88326524-88340900 GCA_025802295.1 Psammodynastes pulverulentus | reverse complement strand
AAGCCGAGGGGGTGCTTTTTCAGCACAAAAAATGTGCTGAAAAAGTCGGCTTATACTCGAGTATATACGGTAAATGCCCTTGGAATCAAAACCTTTGCACTTTTAATAATTTGGAGCCAATGAAATACCAGGCTTTGAGCCCCTGCCTTTTACAGCAATTGATAGTGCTGATGAATTCCTAAACAATGAGATTTGTAAACTAATAGAAGAGCCCTGGAACCTGAGCTTGGAATTAAAGGTGTACGGTATCTGGAAATAAGTAATGGACATGAAATACTTCCCACTCTTTTTATTTTATTTTTTAAAATACATTCTACTTTAGAGAAAAAACACAATTTCCTTGGTTGGTAGTCAGCTGCTTTTATTTTTACTACTTTCTTTTATTATTTTTTTACTACTTTGCTTTCTGTTACACTTCTACCAAATGGCTGTAAAAATTACCTTCATTTCAGCTACACAAAACGTAATAACTAAACCAAAAAGTCCATTACTTCTGTGTTCTAGAAATAATACTGTAGGGTCTATAGTTTCTTAGTCTGTATTTTTCTTTATTTTAAGTAGTTATTTATTCCAAAGAGGTCTGTCCAACTAAACTGCAACTACTGTTTCTTTGTTAATTTTATATGCTTCCCATCTCACTATCCAAAGTGATTCTGGAAGGCTATTAAACTTATTCAGTAGTCTTTGATGAGGTTGTTTGTCAAAAGCTTTTGGAAAATCCAAATACATGTCAACCAAATTCCCTATGATAGCATACCTGCTCACATGTATATACCTCTCAAGTAGGACCTACTTCTCTAAACATTCTCCTGTTTTCCAGGTATGGCAGGCAGGAAATGAGATGGAAGGAGAAAAATGTCTGACCTGCTGCTGATGCTGGGTCCACAAATATTTGGGTCCATCACCAAGCAATGGGGAGGGGCATTAGCTTAGGCAATGGAAAAATGGCTTGTCTGGGAGGTAATCATTGGGCCCTGGAATACCTCCTCTTTGTCCCTTGGCCACTATTGTCAAAACATGCTTTTGGTCCACTGTCCTCAGTGTCTGTAGCCCCACCAACATGCTGCTCATTTTTCATTACTTGTCTGATCTCATGGAATTAGATTGCAAGGGAATGAGGCAAGAATATGTGCAGTTGGTGATTCAGCCAGGAGCAGAAAAAGCAGAGCTGGCATAAGAGATTGAAAGTGGCAGCAGATTGTTGTGAGAGGGAGGACCCCTCCTTTGGGGGGGACACTCCCTAGTCCCTGATCCCTTAATTTAGCCCAAGGGTGTGAGAGCTTAGAGGGTGAGCACTCCCCCCTGGCTGTGGCAGGCAAGAGATATTATCCCATAGACAGTTTCATAGTAAGAGAGGAGGAGAATTGCCAATGGCACATGATCTTTCAGGGGATCTGTATTAGGAATGATGGTAACAATGACAGCTTCCGACGCCAGTAGTCTAGATGCCTGTGTTTAACACAAAAGCCACACGGCTACTGGTTAGTTTTATGGCCACAGAATATACCTTTGCAGCACTGATTGGTTGTATCTCACAAAATAGCAGCCATTAAACCAATTAATGTGATGTGTCCAACCTGTGACTGGGTTAATGGTTTCTGAGTTAAAAGAATTTTGAGAATGGAATGCAGATACTTGAGTCAGTTACCCAGTTGGAGTGCTATAACTTTTATTCCTACTCCTAAGAAAAAGGGGAGAGAAAGTGATTGGGATGTGCAAATCCAAGAAACACCCCCAATTTATCATAAAATAGGAATTTTTAAAAAATATATCTTTTTGCATGTCAAAACTGTTTGCCACACCTTTCTTATTTGTATTTATAGGAAGCAGTACCCTGGATAAGAATTGAAAAAAGTATTTGAAAATATTATATATGGAATTTGGCATTTAAATGCATATTTTATTTCATATCTGCATTACTGAAACCTTATTCACAATACTTGGAAAGTTATTTTTGTGAAATTTGGAATAAAACGCTGTCTCCAGTCCAACAGCAATTTTTCATAGTTGCATAAAAGCTCTTGGCAAATAGTTATGCTCTCATTTTTCAGCACAGCTTTCTCAATTTTCTATGGCCTTAATGCATATCGCTAAACTTTGAGCACCAGCTTCCTTTGAAGGTTCCTGTGTAGTAGCTTTCCATTGGGTATTCCTCAAGATTGCTGTGTTTGAGATTTTTTTAAATTTAAGTGCAGGTTGGGGAAGGTTGTCATATACTGAGAAAGGTAATTAATTCCATATAACTTACTTTTTCTTAACAAAACAATTGTTTCTAATTGACGTTCCTAAATATTTTAAATAAAACATACTACGCTATTAGATGTTAAGTCCCAAGGGAAAAAAGATGTAGACTTAGACATGTAATCGCATTTCTAGCAGCACAGTGAATGCTCATAATTGCTCTCCACTTACCAGGTAGCCTAATTTAAAACAGCATGAGATATTTAATTTGCAAATAAAACTTTTGAGAGTTGGAACACTGAATATAACTTTGACTATCAGTGTCACTTATGTTTTTCATTTATATACTGGTGTATTATAGATTTAAATTGTAAGTTAAATATTTAGCAATTGGAAATTCTAAAAAAAAAAAGCCCTGTCAACTCAGAGGTCATTTTCAAAAACAGTTATAAATTATTGAACCTCTCGTGATAATTACTTCCATCCATTTCTGCTTTGCTATTTTTGAAAACTGTTTAAAACCTCCCTGCAAAAAAATGAATAATTTGGTTACTGTTCCAGCAGGCCATCTATCCTAATAATCTTATGAATACTTTCAGCTGACAAAAAGTACATAGGGTATAAAATTTCTCAACTCTCAGAACCTGAAGGATTCCATTTTAAAAATAATGCAAGGAAATAATATGATTCTAGGCTGTTCTGGCAATGCTGGTCTTCTTTATTACAGTGACTCATCATATCTCTTCTATTAAAGAAGGGTGTAATTATTGCTTCTTATCTTGGAGAGTAAATTCCTTCATGATGAATAATGTAAAAAAAATCAAATTTGATATAAAGACAGGTTTGACATATCTTTCTATTGATATTTAATGAGATTTGACCAAGAAATGCCTGGCTTGTATTCTGAGTTGCAAGAGGGACATTTTCAGTAGAACACAATCCACAATCAATTTTTTCTGTGGCTATACTAGAGTAATACATCTCACAAATTACTGGGGTAGTTTATATATTTGCTACAGTCATTTTAAATATTAAAGAACCATATAAACTTGAGATTCAAGTGGGTATATGGTTTTTTTTTCCCTACAGGGTAACATTTAACCACATTGACAAGTATGTGATCTTTGTTTAACAGCTGGAACTCTAATTTCCAAGATTAGGAAATTTAACCAAATTTGCTTATTCCTTTTTGCCAATTAAAAATTGGTAAGATTTTGAGAGATCTATTATTATCTGGTGAGATCCTGTTTCACATCTGGATAACTTAGCATATCTTCTACAATCTCCCTGTTTATCTTAATCTGCTTAATCTGATTTCTAATTCCAGTTATAAGAAGTCAAATATTGAAAGCAGGATTTGTGTAATGAAAAGCCTGATCTTGCTCTGTCGTAGTCATTCTGGTCAACATTGCTTATTATTGACAGTCCCAAACTAGTACACCATAAACAATGTTGCTGGGAGAAAAAAGGTAATAACTAATCTCCTGCTTCTTCCGAACAACCCACATAGTATGCTACTGGCAATAGGAAATAAACTACTAGACATTTGATCATGTTGGTCAATCAACCAATGAGGAAAGTGAAGAGGGCTGCAAATGGAGATTAGAAGTGGAAAACAGCAGATTGCTAAATAGCTTGACATTCATAATAAGAGCGCCTACTGAATTATATACCTCTGTTTTAAGACACAAGACTTCATTTCATTTAATTACTGGATTGATGTATCAACTACTTAAAATATAACATCTTTTGTAACCAGGGAGATAAAGGTTGATATAAAGATTGGCATGAAAAAAATTTCCTTTCCAAAGGAACTTTTAAACTTCACTTTCCTATCTATGGCTCCCTACTGCTTGACTTAGTATTGCAAAGTATTATTTTAAACTGTTTTTGTGTCAATGTTTTAATATTTTGCAATGGATTTTTTAAAGTATAAATCCACTTTGTTTTAGTATACGAGCACTGGGAAATGGCATGGATTAAGGATACAGGATTATGAATCATGGAATTAAAGAGTCAGAAGGAAGGGACCACAAAAGCCTGCACAACTTGTAAAGGGCTATATTGATAGGTTCAAAATCATATTGAGCTTATAATTATTATTATTAACCAAAAATACATGAACCTCTAATTAAAATCTCTGAAGATGAAGAACCCACATCTTTCTGCAGAATTCTGAAGGTCCGTGGTCCCAGCCTGGTGGACCTTTTGTTTCTTGCCTATTTTTCTGTGTGGATTGTCATTGTCCATCTTTTTGTTTTCACTTTATCCAATAGGACGGTACACTTCTGAGAGCGATATATGGAGTTATGGAATTTTCCTCTGGGAGACCTTCAGCTTAGGCGTATGCCCGTATCCAGGCATGACTAATCAGCAAGCACGGGAACAAGTGGAGAAAGGTAATTTGCATGTTGGTTTGTAATGAATATGTATTAAATAATTCCACCTGATTATTTGTATGGCTTTTATAAATTAGGCTGAAGATGCAGGGCTTTTTTTCTGTGGGAACGGGGCGGAACTGCGTTCCGGATCCTTTTCGGAGTCCGGATCACGTGGTCCGTCTCCACCAATCGCGCGCTATCACTTCCGGGTTTTTAGCGCGACGAGGGGGGGTGCGTTCCGGCACCTTTCTCGGAAGAAAAAAAGCCCTGTGAAGATGTAACACCGAACAGGAGATAATTCGGCATAGCTGAAATGATATAGCAGGTATTCATGCTAGATAATACATTTTGCTATTTGATTATTAAGATAATCAGCATCTTACAATAAAGTCATTGTATAAACCCAAAACCCAAACACCCAGACCAGGCTCACCTGTCATCTGGCCTCAAGACCAGGGGAATATCCCAATCTTTGTTGCTTTGTGGAAAGCAGTCCAGTTGCAACCATAAAATCTTGAGTGGAGAGGCTATTCCAGAGGGCAGGTGCTGCAACAGAGAAGATCCTGTTCAATATTTTTTAAAAAATGTATGTATGTATATATCATATTGTATAGGAGTCGGTTGTAAGTAGGTTTGTTTGTTCATTTAATTTTAAGTTGTACTTTCTCTTCAATTACATTTCTAATAATCTATTTTTAAAAATACATACTAGGCTATCGAATGTCAGCACCTCAGAAGTGTCCAGAGGACATCTATAAAATAATGCAACGGTGTTGGGATTACAATCCTGAAATGAGACCAAAATTCAGCGAGATTCACAAAGAGCTGTCTGCACTGAAAAAGAAGGTGACATCATGAGAAACTAGCAGGACTCAAAGGACAGGACTTCCTTTTTTTGTAGAAAAGTATTATTTTTCCTGTCACAAATCCGACACATTTATATCACATTTCTTCTGATATTCTTCTTGGATTCCATTTTTAAATTAAAAAAAAACCTACTCTATTCAAATGTGCCCAATCTGAAGAATGTCAAAATGTTTATGTTAAAAAAAGAGTGTTCTACTAAGTGCTTTATATGCTGTCATTTAGGTTTTGTGTAAATAGATAAACATGTAATATATGTCTAGAGTTAGGAAATTCTGGCTCATTTAAATATTTCTGTGATAAATCCCGAAGAATATTTTGGGACCTTTGTTTCTTTTTTTCAATCCATGCACTTGCAAGTCTTAAGTGTAAGCCCAATGGTTCATGAACCATTCCCATGAATTTTAAAGCTAAAGGCACAGTTTTCAATATATCTTTTAAGGAAAGGAACACACAATGCAAAATTACCAGCTGATGCAATATTGAATATGTGTTTATTCAAGAGCATTATGTAAGGATATGCTTGTAGAATGCGGAGTTTGGGCACATGTTTTTTAAAGGCAATTCAATATAGTAATTGTTTCTAATATTGGATATTATTTATTTGCATCTTTAAATGAGAAAAAAAGAGGCACAATTTGTTAGAAACTGGCAAGCACAAATCAGTTATAGTGTATTTTTTTATTTCAGAAAAAAAAATACATTCAAAAGTGAGGGTTACATGTAAAGCAAGTACTGGGAAGTGCTGTCTTTCAGAAGAATGGAATATATAAATAGACATTTTTAAATGTGCACATTCAGTAGTGCAATCAACAACATATTTGCAAATGAAAGTAGCATATGATTGAGGTAACCAGTAACATTGATTTTATATCGGAAAAGCAAAGTGAATCACCTGATTGGAAACTTTGTGAATTGATGTTTCCATTCTGTATGCCCCTGGAGGAAGTAATACATACACATTCATACTGTATCCACTATCAGTTTCTCAGTTGTGTTTTTTAAAAAGGCCCTGAGAAAAATATTGTAGTACAAAATTACTTTCTTTGAAAAAAGTTGTTTTCCCTCTAAAACTACAAACTTGAACAGAATACAATTCCATTTTTCTGGTTAAGCTCAGTATATCCAGCCTTTATTAAATTGATATTTGGATGCTCTGAGAATTATCAATCAATAATCGGCAAAATTAATGACTGGATTCTCCCTGAGACTCCCAAAGAAAATAACTTTTTTCCAGTTATTGGTTTCATCCTGATTTCCTGAATCCGTAGCTGGTCAGTTCTGTTGCAATAATACCTCAGATGCAGCCAAATGCTAGTCATGTTGTACCAGCAAATCAGGCACTTCCAGATGAAGCAATGTGATGTTTTGTTTCTTGAAATAGGGGAGAACCAAGATGTTGGTGAATTTTGTGATTGCAAAACATCTGTTTTGCTCATCATTCTGGAAGAGCACTTTTGGTCTTTTGTGCATGTTTCTTGTGGTAATACAGAGTGGTGATGTGAGCAAGATGTATTTTACTTTTAGACTAGAACAATTGATGTCATTTATGTGATAAAAATTAATATCAGAATAAAACAGTAAAGCATTATATTGGAAGAAAATGTTCTTCATTGTAGATGAGCTTGTTGGTAACATAATGCAAGGGGCATCAGGTGAGTGTTGCCTTATATACAAGTAAAGAGGTAAAAAGAAATGAGAAATAAATGTAACATTGCAGTTTCTAGGCATAGTAATGGGCATACATGGATCATAAAAATAATATTCAGCAAAAGTAGGAAAGCTGATTATTGTGCTCCTAAAGGGATCAAACAGTGTGCCTTTAATCATCGGCATTCCTTTATTAATTAAAATGCACAAGGACCGAATTATAACACCATAAGGGGAAAAACACCACAAATTGCCCAGTTGCACATTTTCGTCTACGCATTCACTAATGTGTAAATGTCAGGACAGAATGTAAAGAATGTATTTCCTTGTATTCATGATGTTTTTAATTTTTCTTTTAAGGGTTACTATTTTTATATAGGAGAGATTGTTCCATTTCTTAAAGTCTTCTGAATGTATTCTGTCTTGCAACATGGAAAAAGACAGCACTTTGTCTTAAATTGATTAGAAGGACACCTTGTCCTCATCTACTTGTATAAATGTAAAGGATAACTGCTATTTATGTTTCATTTATGTAAGCAGTTAAAATTTGCAATTCATGTCAGACTGCTGCTCAAATTTGAAAACATTTCTGAACATAATACCAGAACATTGGGCATTTGTTTTGCCTGTCTACTGTCCTAAAATCAGAGGTCACCTAAAATCAGAAATTAGAATGTAGTCAGGGTTCATTCCCAGAAAGTAAGTTTAGCTAATTAATATGATACTTTTCACACATTCTTACAATCTACTCTCTTAGTTTGTAACTTAATTTGTAAAACCAGTTTTACCTACCATATAAAATTATTTAAATTATGTTGTAAATCTATATCCATACCAAATGCATATAGTAATTTCCTTTCTTAATGGAGTAAGTAAACATTTTTTGCATAACTGGAAAATTCGAGGATTAGTGTAGTTCTTGTAAAACTAAAGTTAGAATCCATCTACTATTGCTGGTAATATGTAATACTGGATAAGCATTTCTGTTGCTTCTTAACAATAAATATTAGCAAAATTTGAAAATTCAAGAAACTAATAAATTGTGAACAAATTAACATTTTACAACTAAAAGCCAAAACTTTTGAAGATATGTCACATGAAAAATAATTTGAAATTGATTTGCACTCTATACCTTTCTTCATTATAAAAAATTATGCTTTATAGCGTAAATTAGCTACATAGCGTAAGACTCGTGCCAAAAGCACATTATTCTGAAATACAAGATCCATATACCTTATATATAAAAAACAAGGGAAGAAAGCATTAAAGGCCCTCATTCATTCAAAATTGTTTAGTAACTTTCCATTTTTGAAATATTTATGGACTATGGGGTGTATTTTTATTTATGGATGAGGGTACTTTAACAAGTGCCACACTTTTTGCTATTTTTAAACGTTGACGCAGATGCTATAAGAAGGTTGAAAACCACAATTTTATGAAACTTGTTTGGTTAGAAATGTTCAATTGTTAAGTTTTGGGAAACGAATCAACTGATTACATCAGTTGTTGAGCCTGGTTGCATATTACTGGCATATTACAAACAGAAGGTAATAAGTAACAATTTACAGGTCTGTATCAGTACAGTTTTTATATATTTTGCTAGCTGACTAAAAGATTTAGTACATTTTGTTTCTTTAAAATGAACAAGAACAGCTTTTAACCATACTATTTCTAGCTATCTATAATTTACAGATTTTAACTAAAGGTGGAGCTTTTCCTCCTTAATTACTTGCAGTGAGATACCTGCTTTTGGGTTTTGCAGGTTGCCAGGATAGAAGGAACCCATTCTGAACTGAGTCCATGAACATGAGGATTTTTTTTCCCATCAAAAACTTCCTTCTGCTTCCAAAACCGCTTATTTCCCAGCCACTGAGCAGCCTGCTCAACAGGAAATTAAGGGAGTAGGTTGTATTCTTTTTCATCCAGTGCCATATTCTCAGTCAGGATTGAAAGGAGGCTTAAGAAAGAAGTACTGCTAACTCTAAAATTCTGTTTTAAACATTTATTATTGTAATGTTTTAAAAAATGAATAAGGAGCAGGTCTTGGTCATACAATATTTTTGTATGTCTTGAATAACAAAAACAGATGCTATCGGATAGCAACACTAATCTCTCATCAGTCAGAATGGATTAAATACCATAAGATACTTTAGCCCGTAGTGTAATTTCATGTTAAGATCCTTAACAGAAGAAATAGTCCTGATCTAAGACTTCAGAGGGGAGGACGGAATCATATTGGATTTGTTTTTAAATCAACTTTAGTTCTATAAAGTAATTGTTACAAGCATTGTAGGTCTTATGGAACTCATAAATTTTCATTGAGTTCTAACAGATTTTGTTTCATGCAATGTAAGAAAGAACTTTTACTTGTTTGTAGCTTTTTCTCCTCTTAGTTATTAAAACATTAGATCTTGAAACTGAATAATGTGCAAAAACTGTGCTTAGAAAAGTTGAATTCCCTCTTTTATTTTTGACAACATTTTAGTATTTATAAGAAAAAGAATATTTTTTTCTGGCAAGAGGGAAGCTATTAAAAGGATAATAAAATAAGGGAGATCTATATCCTTTAAACAAGTTTGTTTTGTGCAATTTACTATGGAGCAATTGAACAGTGAAAACATGTTATTGTTCATCCTATTGCACCACAAACTTAACAACCCTGAATTAAAGTATTGAGCATAGGCATATACATATTCCAATACTGAGATTAATGTGTGTAAGAAACTATTGCTAATTTTTAGTGGTCACAGATGTGCTAGACCTATAAAATTAGCTAAAGTCAGAAATGAGGCAAAACACAGTCTTTGAAGAAAAGATCAGCTCCAACTAAATCTAACATATCATTTGATAAAAGGTAGATAAACCATGTAAGATAATAAGACAAAAGTCCCAATCTTCCCTGGAAAGCAAGTCACAGAAGCACTGCTTTAGAATTACTAGCTTGGCTAAATCTTTGGTTTGGTTTCATTTCTGATTATAAAAGTAGAAGGATTCATTCCATGTAAGTAGTCCCATCATTAACATCTAGGGAAGGGGGGGGGGGGAATCTTATAAATGCCCTTAATGGAAACTAAGGATGACCGTGTATGAGAAAAATAACTCTTAAGTCAAGGAAAGGAGATCAGTGCTACTATTATTTATTGATACAGAAAAGAACAGACAGAACAGGTTATTGTTCTCAAGGTATAAAGGAATAACAGAAGACATTATTCTTTTTTAAAAATGTATTCAAAAAGGTATAATGTGGAAAGAAAAAATACGACTTGTAGACAAACAGAATAGTAAGAATGATGAAAATGTGCATAGAAACCATAACCCAACCTTTAGGTTACACATATTTTTAATTTTATGTTTAAATCTGTCATAACTAATCTTATGGCTTTTGAGTTCTAAATCCCAAGACACAAATTGCAAGGTAATTCTGTGCCATCAAATGCCATGTCAGCCTTCTGCCAAACTCCGGAAAGATATGTGATTATCACTGTATCTTTTAACTGATTTGACAGGAATATATAGTCAGAAGCAGAAGTTGATTTGAGATCAGAGAAGTATGTTTTCCAAATTGCATTTTCTCCATCTTTCCCCCTGCCCATACCCAGCCCCTCATTGCCATAGAGCGGTTAGGGACACTGGGGTTCTTAGCAAGCCGCAGTAGAAATTAAGACATTTTGTGTAAGAACACCACCACAGTTTACAGCTTTTTTACATATATTTTGTTGTAATTGTTTTACCACTAGTTAGTTCCAATATAAGCACCAGCAGTTTAATACCAGGTAAAGCACCTTTATTGTTTAAAACTAATATATTTGTGCAACACATAGATTATACATAACACTGGAATGAATTGCATTCTTCTTCAAAATACAGGTGCTCTGATTGCCTATATATACTTACTGTAATAGTTGTCTGTTCTTTTGCAATTTTAGCAGATCTACATTTTAACTTTTATTTATTTCTCATTTTTTGTATTCACATTGAACCAAAATTAACCTTATTTCACTTTCCTAGCCTATTATAAAAAGGGGTATTTTGTGTATTTAGAAAATGTGCAGATAATTTTCAATGGCTTCTCTCTCTTTAACTGGACCAACTACAATTAACAGATGTTCAGTACCTTTTTTACTGTATTACTTCAATAAATGTAAAATATTTGTACTGAGTGAGTCTAAACTTTTGTTTGGTATTCAGTGATTTGTTTTTATTGCTTCTTCAGTTTGATAACTAAATCAATTAATTACTAACCCCATCTGATATGCTGTTCCAGTCTTCATCCATACTTATATAACATCTATCACTTCCTATTCTATGCCAGCACTCCATTGTTGGCAGGTTCAGCTGTGCTTCAAAAGCAAGATTGCCAAATGTCCTTATTTAATGGAGCACAAATACTTCTGTAGAAGATAAGACATCTCTGCTTTGTGTCCCCTGTGATTTTCCTAGTAGTAAAAAATATGGAATGAATACAGATTTTACTCCACTAGTCATTGTTGACTATAGGGGGCAGTGCTTATCTCCATTTCAAGGCCACTGAGCTAGCACTGTCCATGCAGTGAATAACCATTTCAAACATCCCCAGCTGTCTTTGATTGAAATCAGTCTTTCTTAACAACTGGAAAATATCACTAAGATCATCTTCTATTCCGAGGGGGATTTGAAATGTACTGCATTATATGAAATTTCCTCAGCTGTCCATATATGCATCAGAGATGTTTAAAAACCCAACTGGGTTAGTGAAATAACCATATGTATTTAACTAAAAAAAAATCAGCAAATACTGGAAAAATAAATCTTCCTTAAAAACTACCATTGGAGTTTTTGATAAAATACCACTACCAAAATCTCTAGTATGTTTAGCTGTCATAACCTAGGAAGTAGGTGGAAGACATGTCAACAATTAATTAAAGCAGGTGGAAAGGGTTTCACAGTTTTTTTTCCACAGAAAAGCTTTGTGCTAATTTATTCAGAAATAATCTGGAATCGAGAGAAGTTTTCATTATATAAATTTAGCATCACAAACAGATTTGAAAAAGCTAAAATGAAAAACTTCAAGCTGCATGAATGAACCATAACAAAGGCATATTTACACTCATGGCAAAACCAGAAAAATGCAGTGGTATTGACTTTAGTGACCATTGGTCAAAACCTTCATTAAGGTTAATGAAAAAGACTGAAGAAAATCAATAATGTCACAATGGATTTATGAATATATTCAATATATTTAGCCAGCCTTAATTAGTAGAAACAAGAATTATGCAGAAATGATTATCCAAAATGAAATATGGAATGGAGAATCTTTCTCATGGCTGGAGGAAATGTATTCAAACGGAAGAGCCACATAAATATGCTAGAGGTTATATTACGAGAACTGGTAATGATCATGCTAGAAAAAATTATAATATGGTATCAAAACTAAGGAAAAATAAAAATAAAATCAGTCTCCAGCTCCACAATTCAAGACTAGCTTGGGATATGGAATTTGAATTCATTATTAGCTTTGAGATTCTAAATATACTGTATCTAATTTGTTCCAATGAGATTTAATAAGATGATCTAAATAGGGATTACAGTTATGAATATATAATATAATAATACAGAAATATGCTAGGAAACCCAGAAGTGAGATGTAACCAGCGCAGCTACCGGCTCGGGAGTTTGTGTGCACTGGAAAAACGCATGTGTGCCACTTCCCAGCCCCCAACTGGGGCTTGCAGTACCTATCAGCTTGAGCTTGATAAAGAGCAGGTAAGGACCGGGGGGGGGAGGGCCCAACACCGAGTTTTTGCTTCCTGTTCCTCTCCAAGGAACGGAGGCTCCAGGTAGCTACTGGTTTGCCCGATCCGGGCAGACTCGGCTAAATCCCACCCCTGAGGATACCCAACCATTGAATAAAAGTTAAGGACTGATGCTTTATGATTTCCTTGTGGCTTCATAGAAGCATTTCACTTGAAATTTTTAGAAATGGGACTCTTGGTTTGGCCAAAAATGCAGAATCTGCAGCCCTTCTGATGCTCTTACTCTTCAGTCAGTCAACATAGTCAAATATGATTTCATATAGGTAGTCCTTGGGTTAAAATCCCCTCAAAGCTACTTACACTCTGGTTTCAAAATTCAGTCACTGCAATGGTCCCGTGGTTGTGCACCTACAACTGACCATAGGGATGCTACAACGCCCTTCTTTATCCAATAGACCCAGCCACTCAACCAACTAACCACTAAAACTGAGTAGCAGAAGCTACCAGCACAGGGAAGGCATTTACAGCTTGTAGCCCTTAGTATGCTTCCCATCCAGCCACACAACGGACTTGCAGAGCTCGGCCTGCTCACCCAGCCCAGGGCCGAGCAGCACCCAAATTACCTTTCTGTTTTTTTGCACTATGCAATGCAAGACTTAGCATTTTCAGGGAGGCTGCCTGCCTCATGGAAGTCTCATACTATTCTAAAGGCATGTATTATTTTCACTGTCCTGTAGGAGACTCTAGGGTTTTTTGTTGTTGTTGTGTTTCAACAAACTCCACAAACAAATGGACACGGGAGGTCATGGAAGGTCTTATCCCTGAGACATCTTGTGCTCCACTTAATGATCTGCATGTTTATTTAATGGCTGCATAAGACAGCGCAGGGGGTGAGAGTCATTGAGTGAAGTCACTTTAATGGCGATCACTACTTGTGACCATAACAGGCAGGCTCCAGTAAAGTCATATGTGGAGGACTATTTGTATAGTCATATGATCCACAGCCTTTATACTGGATCAGGGATCAAATGGCAGGTAAAGTAATTTAAAATTTTGCAGGTCCCACAATTTTATTTATTTATTTTTAAATGGAAGGGGGATGTTATCCCTGCATTTATGGCTGCAGTGTCCTGTGGTCATGTGGTCATTATTTGTGTACTGTGCAACTGGCTTCCAAGATGCAGCATTAATACAGAATACGGTAGTAATGTCTTAACTCACGGTCACATGATTTTGCATAGCGATCACTGCACTTCATTTAATGACCAAAGGGGAAGTAAGTTTGTAAGCCCATCATAATCAATTGCTGGTGCTAACTGTAAGTACTAAGATGTACTATTTGCGGGAATAACAAAGAAAATATATATTGGGAACCTTTCATCTACTTTTATAGCAGATTATGAAATAAGGCTTCTATTTTGTTAGTAATATTTCGTACCAATAGATCTTATGAAATATAATGAATTTAATAAGAGCCAGCCACAGGACTTCTCATAAACATATGTGGCAGAAAAAATATATACTGATTGCTGCAGCTGTTAAAATCTGGAACAACTAATAGAGTGCTT
>JAOYMU010000192.1:88070906-88081745 GCA_025802295.1 Psammodynastes pulverulentus | reverse complement strand
TCTTTTTCTCTTATTTGTATCCATTTTATATATTCATAATTATGTTTATACTTATATGTATTATCCAATGTATGTATTCTTGACAAAATAAACAAAGATATTACCATTATCACCATAGTTTATGCTTTCAAAATGTTTCCAAGTTATTTTAAATATAGATATACTTCCAAAAAAACTATGTTTTCTTATTGCTCAATTCAGGTTTGCAAACCAGTCAGTCTATTTTTTGTTACTGTCTAGTTTTTTTAGTCACAGTCAAATTTTTATTATGCAAAAAGCAGCGATGATTCGGGAAACCCTGATATTATCACAAGGTATTCAGTTTAATTTGTTCAGCATGTGATATTATGTTTAATAGGTTGGCTGAAGACATTTGATGACTACTTCAGAGATCAGACACAACACATTCTCAATAACATGGTTCTTAAACTTCAAGAAGATAAAGGAAGGAAATTTATGTGGTCTGAAATCTCTTATTTTTCAAAGTGGTGGGATGGAATAGATAGTCAGAAGAAGGATGCTGTGAAAAGGTTAGGATATTTTAATATTGCATGTATATATTTTCATCCAACCTATTGTATACCCTAGTAAAAAAATGCATCAGTATTCATTGTCATTGTAACCCATTTTTGTATACGTTTATAAATTACAGTGTTCTAATATGTAACTAGACTTGGCCTTTATTTCTTAAAGCACAATTTAGCTTCATTTCTTTTTAATGTTATGATTAAATTACTAAGCTTCATAAGTGAACACTTTGAAATAGAAATGTTATAGGTAAGGTCATTTCTTTTATAAAAATAGTGATGCTGGTTGAGTTCAAAACAAAGTTTCAATGAAATAATAATTTGGCTGAAACTCCATTATTAATATTCATTCATTCTAGACATTTAATAAAACAGGCAAATTTCTCCCAACAGACATAGTATGATAACTAAATTCACATTTCTCTATTGGCAGTAACTCACATCATTTTACTTCCAAGTCAGTGGAATAAAATGGAAAGAATAGAGAGGAGAAAAAAATGGAACAAGATAAACGATCTATAATAGTCTTACTACAAGATCTAATTGCTTCAGTTGTAGTCTGCATCTCATATCAATAAATGTCACTCTATACCTGCATATCCATATCTCCTGATCCATGCAATCATGTTTCCAAGTTCCTTAAAAAGAAAGAAACTAAGTTAGCTATTGAAGAGGTGAACCAGCGACTACATTAACCCCCCTCAATCCCCCCTCAATCCCAATCCCAGAGTTATTCTTAGAGAGTGCTTTAATTTCCCCCCCAACTTCAAATAGTCTTCATACCATCTTGTAAAATTAGGGGGGTCACACATTTTTCTAATGAATATGATACAAGTGATTTTCTTTTTTTAAGAAATGAAGTACTTGCTATCAGTATTTAAAGATGACTGGTTTTATTATTGTTTATAAACAAGCAATATTACAGATGATTTAAAAAAGTAAACATATATTTCAGGTTAATAGAAGATGGCCAATTTGAAATTGTAACAGGAGGTTGGGTCATGCCTGATGAAGCTTCTGCACATTATTTTGCTTTAATTGACCAATTGGTAGAAGGACACCAGTGGCTAGAGAAAGCTGTAGGTAGGTCCACATAATTTTTGTCTTGTGAATTTTGCCAACTCTTCCATTTGAGTACAGAGGTTTAAGCGATGAATGAATCAATTATTTTCCTTTATAAATTGTCAAACCAGAATTGACAAAAATGAGTTTAATATGCTTAACTGGGTTTAGAGTAAAGACAGATGTCAGTAAAAACATTTGGAGAACTCTTCTCCTAAATGTTACTGCAATGTGGTTTCTGGATTAGCATTGTAATATACTGAGTTTTTGGTGCTAGTTTTTCTGTCTGTTGTTGATTATTCAAGTTGAGAAGTGAGTGGCCTTGAAATTTGGAGCCCATCATGTTCACAGGCTGTTCTGTAAGGTGCCTCATCCTCCTACTGCTTTATTACTGCATTTTTTAAATGAAAGGTTGCCCTGCTGCAGAGTAAAAGACTGCACTTATTTTTATTCTCAAAAATATATAAATGGTAGGAAGTCAAGGTGGGTAGCATTCATTTTGTATGCCTGTATTTTTTTTAATGTGCCTAATTTCTTGGAAAATTTAATAATTTGTGTTTGTAGAAAAATGCAATTTTACATTTGGGGGATTGGCTAGCACCTTTGCTTCATACTTGGGTTCTCCAGACAGTTTCTTCCTCATTCATGTAATCATGTTTCCTGTTGCACTGAAAAAGAAACAAAGCTTTCTATGAGGCAACCGTTTATTTTTTAGGAGTTTTTTTTTTTTTGCTCTAGAATTGACTTTATGTCAATTTGTGTACCAGTCCCCAAATATTGGGGATCCCGTGTTAATGTGTAAGAATAAATGTTGTATGTTTATATAGTCTGGCATTAGGTTGCTTTCAATACACATTCTTTTTATTAGGAGTAAAGCCAAAATCTGGCTGGGCAGTTGATCCATTTGGACATTCACCAACTATGGCTTATCTTCTAAAACGTGCTGGATTTTCCAATATGCTAATACAGAGAATTCATTATTCAGTTAAAAAACATCTTGCAACCCAGAAGGCACTAGAATTTTTTTGGAGACAGAATTGGGGTAAGTATTATTTTCATATGAGCTGATTGCAACAAATGCTTTGGAGTCCTTGTTGCTCGCTGAGCTTTGTTGTTTGCTTTCAGACATTTCATTACCCTACTAAGTTATATCCTCGGTGTAAGGATAGGGTTTGCTGCCTTACATAGTTGCTTGTCCTGCCAAGTTAGATGGGGAGTGTGGTTTTTCCCCTTGGTCATTCCTTGAATAAGTATTGTTTTCTCCTTGATTGTTAGTCTGGTGATAATCCTTGCTTAATCAATGCTGGCTGCTGAAGAGGATGTGTTCTGGTCTTTTTGTTTCCTTCTTAGCTGCTTTATTGTCTCTGTTGGATGTATGTAAATATGGGGTTTTTTTGTATGTATCTATTGATGGCTGATTTGCCTGAATGTCAAGCTTCCAGTAATTTCCTAGCATTTTTTATTTTATCTTGGTGTAAAATGCTGAAGTTTTCCAGTTGAAACTATAGTTAATTTTGCCTACTTATGGTGAGTTTTCTGACTGCTGGTTGCTTTTTATTTGCTAAAAGCCATTAGTTTGTTTTGCCAAAATTTAATAGTGTTGGACAGAATTTTTCTAACAAAATGGGTGTAAATTTCAAAACTGAATACTAGAATTGAGAGTATAGCTTTAGTTCCTTCAAATATGCATTATGAAGATCTTGATAAATGATAAATTAGTTACAATATATATATATATAATCATAATATTTAAATGCTTCCAAGGAATGAACTTTTTGTGCTACAGTGTCTGTTGCCCAGAGTAATGTAGTGTCAGGTCTGAATAATCTTGTATTTTATATTTTACATTTTATGTCATCTTATAGTGTACCTTATTTTAACTGTGATGTTTCTGACACAAATAAACAAGCTCTGAATAGACATCTTTATCAGCATTTTGTGTTGTAACAAGTTATACCATCAAATCTGTTTTAACAAAATAGCAAGATAGTTGACTTCCTTGTTGTTTTCTGGTGCAGATAGATAAAAATTCAGATTCATCCATCCTGCACTTTGTTAATGAGCATGATAAAGGACTTTACAAATACATTATTTTAAGGAAGCTAGATGAGTAGATGATGCATTTATCCATTTTTATTTATTTATAGGGTTTTTAAATCCTCATCTTTAGCCATATGTCTCCCATAGCGAATATAAGTAGTGATATAGCTTATAATCAAGACATAATATACCATGTGAATGGAACAGGAGGAAGGATATGGAAACAGGCTGGATCTAATAATAATCAACTCGGCTGGAAATAGTCAAAATAGAGTAGCAGAATGCTTGCAGGCTAGGTGATATTTGTGAGAGGGCAAAAGTGAGCTGGTTTTTACCAGGAAGCAAGGGAATACTGTTGCAGTTTTTCTTTTTCTCTGTTTTATAGTCTAATCAAATGGCTGTTGTGGAGCAAACTTAAAACTAATCAGTTTGGAATAATCTTTACAAGACAAGGCTAGGGGGCTGTTGTTATAATGCAAACTTAAGCTGTTCATTTTAAAACCTTCTTTGTGAACTTAAACTTGCAGAAATAAAAGTTAGGCAGGGGAATAACCTTTCAAATTGCCTTTCTGAAGTCAGTTTTTGGATGTAATGATGAAAGAAGCACATTTCTACTTATAGTCAGGTATCTAAATTAGGTAATGTTTCCAAGGTTTTTAAGGCAGGTTTGTCCAAGGTTTACATCTTTGCTTCCTAAACCTATTTTAGTTGATGTTCTGTTTAGTTTGATTTTTCTAAGACATTCTGAGTCTCAGAAAGAATACTAAAGCATACTGACAGTATGCTTTATCCAGCATTATTAGATTTCTTTTAAAATTCATAGTATATAACACTATTAGACTTCTCTACACATAGAGCTCCTGAAGTACTTGACTATCATTCTGGAGATCTCATATTATGAAGAATCATGAAATCATATAAACAGTTTGAAATTGAGTGCATGTGAATTCTTGGCATATGGCATTCATTGTCAAGTCTGTGAAAGCAACAAACTAGTAGGCTTACAAGGTATAGTAATATTGAAACAGCACAGATTATAAGCTTGTGTTACTTCTCAGTATACCTATTTAATAAAAAGTAGTTTTAATTGTATATATGGCTGTCAATTGTAACCTTGATTATAAACTGGAAAATGAGTATGGTATATAAATGCAATTTAATATTAATTTCTGTCATCTGATGAGATAGAATATTGGTTTTTTGTGACATGATATGATCCATGGATCTAGCAACTTTGAGAATGACCAAGAGGAAAGACATATAATGTATATTTTATTATATCACATATGGTTTATAGTTTAAAAAAAAGTATTTTTGGAATTAATTGGTGATGGAAGAAAAGCTGTCTAAGGCCTGAACTTGGGTAATACAAGTTCTGGTTTATGATATATGTAAAAGAATTTATTTTTATATTTATCTGTGTATTTTAATTTTAGATTTGGGATCTGATACAGATATTCTCTGCCACATGATGCCTTTCTATAGCTATGATATTCCTCACACTTGTGGACCAGATCCTAAAATCTGCTGCCAATTTGATTTTAAGCGACTTCCTGGGGGAAGAGTTAGTTGCCCCTGGAGAGTTCCTCCAGAAGCTATTCATTCCGGAAATGTTCAGCACAGGTAAGTGTATAAAAATATCAATCAACAGCAGCCATAATGCACTAACCATAAAATGTGAACATTTTTTAATTAGACAAAAATGTTTTTCGCGCGAATACAACTTTGGAGTTTTTTTTAACATTACTTCAAGCATTTTACCTGGTATATGAGCCAAAATCAGATGTCAGAGTAGCTTTCAAGTTAAGTAAAAGAAAGCAGCTCATCCCATCTGATGCTTATGATCTAAAGAAAGACACAAAAGGGAAAAGATGTTAACAGGATGGAAGATGGAAGAATTCACAGAAGATGGAAAAGTTATTTTTTTTAAAAAAAAAACAGCAGTGGCCTTAGCTATATAATTCTTAAAACAGTCAGTTGAAACAGGAGGAGTCTTAAGTATGTTGGAGTAAAGAACCGTTGAGCTGTCAGTAGGACCAAATAATAGCCTTGCTGCTTTTCATTCGGTCCTGGATATAGCCGGATGGAATTGTAAGCATCCATATCTAGACAGATCATTATAACAACATGATTGAGGCTCTGTCTCTCAATATCTATGTTCTGGCATTACAACATACATTTGTAGCATTCCACAGTCACATGACTGCAATTTATGACTTTTTTTGCTGGAAATCGATCTTTCCATCCAGTTTCTGGGAAAAACTGCCTATTGGGTATAATGGGTTCACTTAGTGACCATAGTGTTCACTTGATGACTCCTACAAAAGTCTTAAAATCAGTTGTGGTCATTTGGTAACCCAGTTAATGACCAGGATGACTTATGATTGTAATTCAGGCTCAATTGTGGTCATGAGCTGAGAACCACTTGTAATTGCCTTAACTATGTGTACACTGTGTACTTTATGGACAAAACCAAGAGTTGACAATTCTTTGTTAGACATTACAGCACTGCTGTCTTCTATGTGGACGTGTGCATCGACAATAGAAGTTGCTTTGTCAACTTCTGAAGGAATATTACCCAAACTAATACCCTCCAAATGTTCAGGGGTTGCATCTTTGGAATTTTGAGTCAGTTTGAATGTTTAACATGTCTGGTAATGCAAATAAGGCAAAATGGCAGATAAGAAAATGGATGACTGGAGTATAGGTCACTTCCTGAGAAAGACACTAGATTATATATTATCTCACTGTTTTCTAATATGTTAATTAAACCAATAGTTTATATTAGTGGCATGATTTAAAAATGGGGCACCTTACTTCTTGCCATTTGAACTGTTTGTTTTTTTTACTGGATTTTGTTTTATGCTGTGAGTGACTCTGGCAGTTTCTGAAACTAAAGGGCTTCATAATTCTTTGAAGTGCTCCTAGAGCAGTTTCTTTTTCTACTCTGTGACAAAAACTCTTTGTTTATTGAAACAGGGTTGATAAAACAGAAAATCGTAGAAGCCTTCTTTGCATAGGCATTGAAATTTGCATAAAAGAGTAGTAAGAAATTCTTGTTTTTGTTTTCTCATTATTTTGTTTTGAATGTTCCTTGAGTGCTAGGGTTATTGTATTTGTACTTTAATTATTGTTTCACTGTTGATCCTGATCTACACGTAGGAGATTCTCTAAACCTATGTTTGGGGGGATGAAGTAGCACATAAGATAGATGAGTTAAATGGTGAAATTAATGAATGCTCTGGATTTTGGATGTTCCCATTTCATTGACACAGATTTTCTAAATCTGTTTGCTCAATCTTAATGATTGAATATAAACAAGATAAAGATCTCACCATTTATATCAATTGAAATGAATGTTGATAAACCTTTATAGATTGCATATTTAATTAGAAGGAGTAGATTTTAAATAGTCAAGATTATGAACTCAGGAATCAAATTTGGTTGCATAAATCTTTTTTTAAAACATTAGTAATTCAATTCAATCAGTAAAATTTTGCAAATCTATTCTTTTATTCTAAGGGCATGGATGATTTTAGATCAATACAGAAAAAAGTCAAAGCTTTTTCGTACCAATATTTTATTGGCTCCACTAGGAGATGATTTTCGCTATAGTGAAAGTTCAGAATGGGATCAGCAATATCAGAATTATCAGAAGTTGTTTGATTATATGAATTCTCATCCTGAGTTCCATGTCAAGGTAAGAAGCAATGATTTTTAGATTTTATTTTATTTTTCACTAGAAATTTTTTCAAAGCTTTACATTTGGCTTCTGGACTGTTGTGGCAAATAAATATATAAGTCTTTTAAAATATGATTCCTTGGGTTCTGGTGAGAAATATTCTTCTAGTGTACAGATAGTCATTGGCGTATGAGCACAATGAGCCCAAAATTTTTGTGGCTAGCAAAACAATTGTTAAGTGAGTTTTGCCCCATTTTACAACTTTTTCTGTTAAGTGAATCGCTACAATTGTTAAGTTAGTAACAAGATTATAAATTGAATCTGACTTCCCTATTGACCCAGGACACTGCAACCATCATAAACGTGAACTAGTTTCCAAGCATCCAAATTTTGATCACGTGACCATGGGGATGCTGCAACAGTCGTAAGCGTGAAAAATGGTTCTAAGTCACTTTTTCAGTGCGGTAGTAACTTCTAATCATCACCACATGAATGGTTGTAAGTTGATTGCAATCCTGTAGAGGGTTATATAATATATGGAATTGCAATCTTTGGCTAACAGTTTTAATCTTTATTTGTACTTATTTAGAATATTTAGAAATAAGAAAGTTTTACTCCTTGGTACATTACAGAATTGTACTGTGTATGTTTTATGAATAATTCATGTGGTTTATTTCTTCCTCTAAGAAGACTAAACCCAACTTTCAAGTAACCTCATAAAATTTTACAACTAATTGCTTCAACTAACAGAATAATTTATCACTTTATCTTCTCTCTAAAAAAACCCCCAAATCTTCACTAAGCTCAAAGAAAAAAAATTGTAGCAAGTCATATGACACTTTCTTAAAAGAGTTTTACAGAGTACCACAGTTTAAATTTTTTAAAGATAAATGTGTTGTGCTGGCTTTCCGTACAATTATTAGGAATATGAATGTGTCCAGATGTTAAGAGTTTGTACTTATTTAACTGGAATAGAAATAGAATTTACTTTAAACACAGAGACTGTAGATATTTCAGTTTTCAAATCCCCCAAAGTAAATATTTATGAAGTTAATAGTAAATTTTAAAACAATGATCTGTTACCACTTCATAGCTAAAATATGATGAAACTATATAACTATATAAGATACAAAGTAGACTTATGTAGAATTTATATAACCTTGATGTCAGCCCCAGGAGAATTTAGTTGGAACACTGACACTTGAAATGATTTAGATTTGAATAAAAAGTCATTAGATTAACTGCTTCATGATTTGCTATTTCTTAAATTCAAATATAGGAAACTGAATTGTAAGCATTTTCTAGTCATAAGCACTTCTATTCTATGTAAAACAACTAAAAAATTTTTATAGACTTCAATGATTTCATTGAAATGTTTATTTATAGATGGTTGCTTTGAAATTATAAGAATTTGTTGCCCAGAGCATGACAATTTTAGCCATATCTGTGTGGCATCTCCAAGAATTTTTTATAATCACATATAGAAAGCATATTATTTATCCTTAAGTGTAATGTAGTGTTATTCACAGTTTTGGAACTGCACTGTTTTAGTTTAGTTTATGCAACTCTCATTCTTTCTTTTCCTTCTATGCAAAAGAGGGGGATTCTGTACATATTTTTCCTCAAGGTTTTGATGTCATTTTAAATAATATGATGGATATGATGGTTTAAGACAAACTCATGTCATATTCAAAGTACGTGAATTTCAAAACATGGGAATGTAAGATGGGATAGTAAACTAACTGCCATTTGTGTAAACACACACAGATATATACAGCTTTTGTTGCATGCAAAATTATGATGTTCCAAATTTTTGATTGCAATTCAGGAATACATTCAAATTTTTAAAAGCTTACTTAACTTTCAATGCTTTCTCCCTGCAAGCTTCACACAAGCAAAGTCTCGCTAGTGTGAAGAAGGCAAGGAGCATAGGCAAATCAGCAATCATATCATTGCCTTCCATGTTCCCTATTGACTTTGGAGAAGCTGTCAGGCAACATTGAAAATGAGAATCATGTGTTCACTGTGGCGGCTACACTGAACAGCAGCAGTGCTACAGTGCCAAAAAAAATCCCCAAATTTCATTCTCTCGTGAATAATGGATTCCAGTTTTCTGTGAGTTAGCTCATTTGAAGTACTTTTGTGACAATTATGATACATTTTTCCTAATTGAAAGTTATAAAGTATCAAATGGATGCAAGAGTTTTAATAATATATAGACTTATAATTTCGATAAATGGTGCTGCTTTATTATGTTAAGCATTGCTCTGGCATCTTCAGAAAAGAATGGTAAATGAATAAGATTAATTGCAATACACCATAATGCAGACCTGATCAATAAAGTCTTCTAAAATTATGTCAGGGATGAAAACTACGCCTGTAGCAGCTAACTATGCTTGGGGAGTCACAAGTCTGGGAATAGAAAATTATTCAGGTTTTATCAGAAAAAATATATATGATTTTTCCTAGACAAGATTTTCTGTGAGTTTTTAAAATTTAAAAGATACAAGCTGACCACCAATGTTAAACAGGGACCTCAAGTCAAAAGAAAGAAGTTTCTGCTTTCTCTGTGTCATCTTCCCCATTACAGTATTCCATTTTGATGATTCATGGTTTGCAAAATATATACATCAGTCTTCCCCATCTCATCTGTTCACCTGAGGAATTAACAAGCTATAGTAGCAAAACCAAGATGGAAAAAGTTATTTTTGTACAGAGAAAAGAAAAATGAGAAACAGAAACTAAAGTAGGTCAACCTAGAACAACAATGAGAAAAATCACAGCTACAGGAGTGAAACAGTAGATTTCTCAAAGTTTGCTTGAAGAACAAAATCTGTTATAACTGAATGCATGGTAGAGAATTTATGCCACATTTTAATTTGCTTTAGGCTCAGTTTGGAACGTTATCCGATTATTTTGAGGCACTGCATAAAGCTGGCAAATTGGATGAAAAGAGCGGTAATTCAGTGTTCCCTGTTTTGAGTGGAGATTTCTTCACCTATGCAGACAGAGATCATCATTATTGGAGCGGCTATTTTACATCACGACCTTTCTACAAGCGCTTTGATAGAGTTCTAGAATCATATTTAAGGTAAAATAGTGTAATTTTGAATATTTATGCTCTTATGCTATCGTAACACATGTTTTTGCAATTATGTTGTTATATTTCTATGTCAATCCAGTAGCATTTATTACTTATAGATTCTACAACAGAATATTGCAATCAATCTTGGCCTAAATGTTAACTACTGTAGAATATTATAAAAGCTGTTACATATTTAATATCTTCTACTGCAATAATGAATTACTTTACCTTTTGGTGAAAACAAGGGGATATATGTTGCTTGAATGGCTTGGTTCAATTTTCCAGACCCTGTATTCTGCATTCTCTCAGTCACACTTAGGTTAGCTAATACAGTAACTCCATATTTTTACTAAGCATACTCTGTATGCAGAGATTATACTACCTGAGACTTCTCAGGAAACAACGACTGAATGAAAAACTGCTGGTGACCTTCTACCGCTGCA
>JAOYMU010000192.1:88030146-88051254 GCA_025802295.1 Psammodynastes pulverulentus | reverse complement strand
TGGCGCGGCGCCCTTACGATGGTGCCGCGGCTCCCCAGGGAGCCGCGGCGCACAGATTGGGAACCACTGGTATAGATTACCAAATTAGGTAGAAGAGCTGAATAATGTTCTCTTGAACCAGAACTTTCAGGGAAGTGAGGCATAGTAGTAATGGAAGACTCTTAACGAGTTGGGGTAAACGTGTCAACAATTAATGACCAAGTCTGACAGAAGCAGAAAAGTTGATAAGGGAAAAACGTAAGTAACACTTGGCCCCGAATCCAAGCAGTAGATATATAAATGGACATTACTGTGACCACTGAGCAGAAGTAAAATTTGCACACATTTCGTTTTATCCATAGGCTCGTGTATCAATTATAAGTAGATGTAAATATACCCACTGTACCACATGGGCAAATAGCTAATTCTTTTCTTTCTGCTTTCTAATAGAAAGAAGAACAGTCACCTGTCAGCTACCCTTCTATACGCAGTCATGTAACATCATCTTTTATAAATCATCCTGTGATTCCAATGATTACTTCTGCAGGCAGCTTTATCCCTTCGCTTTTGAATACTTTTTCTCCTTTAATTTCATCTATGCCATGTGATATGCATATAGTTAACCTGAGGACAATACAGTCAAAGGTGAGTTCCTAATGCAAGCTCTTACAAAATCCCAGTATTCCTGTAAATATAAAATGTTTGTGAAATATTACTGATACCAAGTATTCAGATGGTGTTCTCCAGAGTAGTGGCAAACGGGCATGATATGCTTGCAGACGAGATCCACATTTTCTTACTATGTGCAACAAGCATAATATAGTATAGCTGCCTCCTCCTAATGTGCATTGATTTATAGCTGCATTTCTTTTTTTCTCCTATAACATAAACTGCATTTCACAATGAATTTCATTTGCTGTATAACTGGGCTATTATGTGAACCTTCTGAAGGAGAGAGTGATAAATGTCTTGTGTCTTGTAAATCACAAACTACGATTTTTGTAATGGTAACAATATTATTATGAAGTTATCTGGCTAATATGTATGTCACTGAAGCACGTTACAAATATTCTAGAATTGCTAAAATAGTGAGGTAATGAATTAGTACTATTAACATATTAAGCCTGACAACTTATATCTGTGATATATTTCAGTAACCAGGAAGGAGTGGTGCATATTTCCAACAGTATATGTCTTGATATATACATTCTATTCTTCTTTAAATTAAAAGTATAATATTGTGGCATATGCATATTCTTTTTGACAGTTTTGAACGTTTATAATATTTCTTAATAGTGTCATTGTGAATTAACAGTATGGAAGTTTGCTAAATCATTAATATATTTAGATCTATTTGAACTGAATTCACTCTTTTATTATTTGGTGAAGATATTGGTTAAATATGCCATCTCATCAAGTTTTACTTGAAGGATATTTTATCCTTTCTTCTTTGAACTATTTGAAATATTAAATCAGAATCTGTTTTGTATATCATCTAAATTACCTTGTTCATGCATTTTAGGATTTTACCTGCTATATTAACCACTGTTCTCTTAACGTTTGTAAATAGCGCTCACCATATAATAAAATTCAGGACTTCAAGTGTGTATGTATAATTCAGTCTAGCATTGTACAGACTAGACAGAACAGTGTTAGGCTGTAGAATACCTTATAAGCCGCCTAAACATTATGTAAGATAAGTTGCCTAGTAAATAAGTTGCCTAAACTTCCTAATTGTTTTCCAAATTGGATTTCAGACAGATTCGGGGCCATCTGAAGAAGCTGCCTTGATTCTTCACCGAAAGGGTTTTGATTGTAGATTTGCAAACACAGACTTAGGGATCCTTTGTTCCACCACTCAGGGAAAGGTAAGATACAGTATTTTAATAAGGTCTGTATACTAATGGGACTGGTTACCTGATTTCCAGTTGAGTATGCTCAATGGAGTTAATATTTTTTTAAAGCGGTAAAGCTTCATGCTATTATCACAAATCAGAGCTTGAATTTCTTTTGGGAGACCAAATTTATAGTAGACTTTATAGTTTTTACATATTACATTATGTTAGGGTACATATTTTGGTATCCGTAATATACGTTATAGAAAGAAAAAATGTTCAGCTTGCGAGTTAATTCTGAACATATGTTGTCAATTAAGAGTGGCTTTGTTTTTCAATCAGTAGTACCTAATATTAATTAGTTTTTTATTACTTTCTGCCAATAAGTTACCGTAATTTTAAAATTCTGTAAGGAAAAATATAAATTTAGTATACTGAATATGCTTAAGATTCTATTCAATTCTCTAGATTTATACTTGTCAGAATGGCATTCAATTTTCCTTTACAGTTCCAGGTAGTTTATCTGCTGTCCTTAAAAGCAACACACACATCAATTACTGTCTTATGTAGTATGGGATTACTTATTTATCAGATTTGTATAGCAGCCCATATTGCAAGAAACAACTCTGGATGGCTTACAATAGTCAATAAAAATAAACAGTCATATATAAAAATAGGTATTTAAAAATCCATGAATAAATAATTAAAACTAAAACTAAAACTAATGTACTTATCACTTTTGTTGTATCTGTTCCCTGTCACTAATAAAGTGTGGCTAGTAGGCCTCATGTGAAGCTTTGGTTCTCATCCATGCTTGGCAGCAGAGGAGTATTTTGGATCTTGAGTAGTTTCTTTTAGGCATTCTATCCTTGCTTTTAGCAAAAGTAGGCATAAGTGCACTAGCCCTGTTTCAGGTGACTTCTGTGGAGAGTTTCTTCTATCCAGAGAAGTTCTGCATGCAGTTTAGAAACTTTGGAAGAATAATCTTTAAAACAATGAAATAAAATTTGCATTGAATTAAATGTTGGCAGTAATTCATTTTTTGTCTTTTTCCATTTCCAGTTAAGGGTGCACAAACTCTTTAACAAATTCCATGTGGAAAGTCTAATACCTACATCCCTGTCTTTGATGCATTCATCTCCAGATGCCAGAAATATCAGTGAGATTAGTATGAATCCTATGGAAATCAACACATACAGAATTCAATTGAGATGAAACCTAATTTTGGGACTTGGATACTAAAGAAGAATATACAATTCTGTGTCTTCTCAAAGATTGATGTGCAACAAAAAGCACATTTTAATTCCAGCTTCTAGATACTGTGACAATGCGTTCATTGTAGAATCTATTTGATCTTAAATGCCATAAAAGCCATGATGCAAACAGTTTTTCTTATTCTCTAATAAAATGCCAACACCAGTATACATGAGTACAAGAACTGAGAGAGAAACAAAGGATATTCTCTCTCATCAACAAAATGAATCTCAGGTTTAATATTAGTTTATGACTTCTAAGTTCATAATTTGTACCTGAAAGGGAGCTAACACTGAATTTAAATTGTTTTCTGATCCCTAGCTGACTCTTAAATATATACATTGTTGAAATCACAGTTTAAGATTGAACCTGAAAATTCTCTGGTGAAGCTATTGTCCAAATACTTGTAAAGATTTCTATAAATTATTATTTCAGCTTTTCCACAAGGAGTCTGCATTTATCCCACTCTATCTAACTCTAGAGTGAAATCAAGACCTTTGAGAAATGTGAAAGATTTTAATATTAGCCAACCATCTTGAACTGTGGAACTTAATTCTGGAATTATACATCTTTTTTGGAAAATACTTTAAATCTGTTTTGTTACTTGACACATTGGGATACGTGCAATTACTCCAGAATACAGAATAAGGAAGATGGAAGTCTGAGTACAAGTTTTTTTTTACTGAATACTTGGATACTAATGCTCTCTGAATTGTGTTTTCTATTTCAATTTAACCTTATCAAAATAAATGTGCCTTATTTTTTTGTATAAATGTTGTTACTTTTTATGTGTCCATAACAAGAAACAGGACAAAATGGGGTTTCTTCTTATTTGACAGTAATGGCCACATTCTGATCTACTGCAGCCTATGTGACCCAATGGTGCTTTGAACACTATGAATGTAGAAAAATAAGCTTCTAAAACAAACACATGAATAAAAGATAAAAAATAATCATTTGCTGGCAAATAAACATTGAAGGCTGGCAGAAATTTGTCATGTGCATTACAACATCATGTGCCTCTCTTTAAAATACTGTTGTACAAACTCAGTATTTATGGTTATGTAGCCAATTTAGTTTCTTTGCATCAAGCATTTTATGTAAGTTCTTGAAGCCATGTGGCTTTAAAATTTTCATCTCTAAATAAACTTTTTTTTTTAGAATTTCAATTATTTAAAGCTGCAGTCCTATAAAACTATTGAAAATGTTTGCAATCTAGTATCTTCTGGGTATTTTAGACTTCAGCTACTGTTGGTCCCATTGAAAACAAACAAACAAGAGGTTGTGTATGGAAGTTGTAGTCCAGAGTATCTAAAGGGCATTGGGTGATGTCTTTAGCTGTATGAACCTTAAGTCCCACTGAATTTAATGGACTTCAATCAAGAAATGTACTGTATTAGCTTACGCAATAAATTGTAGTTCAGTATGATTCCAGTTTATTTCATTTTTTTAGGTTCCTTTAAAACAAATAACTGGAGAATTGCTTTCAAGCTCATATATTATGTACTCTATTCAACCTATGTATGTATTATTAATTTAGCCACCATTCCAAATTTTTAATACATTTAGCATATTCAGTGTTGAAGGTCTCCATTATAGTTTCTCTATTTCAGTTATAGGAGAGTGTCATCTGTGCTATTAAAAAGTCAGAGAGCATAAGAAACTGAAAATAAATTTATGCAATAAGTGTACACTTTTGAATACTTTTATTTAAATGGAATTTTAAGTGCAGAGCCTTTCTGTCACTGTTACTTACAGTTTTCATAGAACTATATGTTTTATAGATTACCCCTCCCAAAAGTATTCAGCACATTATACCAATAACCATTTCATAAGTGTTTATCTTTTTACTGTAGAACATTTTCATTTATTTTTTATTTATAGGTCATCCAAAGTTGTTTAAGAGTTGGATCGCCTATAAATTAAGTAAAAGAAGTAAATGTTAAATAGTAAAATAAGCGCCAACAACATAATTATAGTATTACTAGTATAAACTCTTCCCCAACCTAGTTCCTTCCAGATATTTAAAAGTTAGATTTTTACGGTCCTTGATATATGGGCGTTGTAATCTAGCACAACTGGAAGGCATTGGACTAGGTAGGATTGTAACTGAATAGGAAAGGAATTCATGTTGTATATACTTCCTGAATCTTTCTCTATGCCATACAGAAGACAACCAATTGACAAAAGATTTGTTCAATAGATTGAGAAATACCTAGTATTCTTTTAATATGTTATGAATACAACTCCACAAATTTTCCTCCCCTATAAGTTATTTTATTATGCTAGAACACTGCCCACACCCAAATCTTGGCTTTCAAAACTTAATTTTAAAAGATTTCATTGAAAATTTGGTCACCTATTTTGGAGAACCTGATTGCAAAGGGGATCTGCAGTCCTACCCTAAATCTACCTAATAATTATTGAATCTAATGTATCTTTCTAGTAAAGGATTGTGATCTATGTTTTATGACTTTAAAAGTCTTAAACTGTACAATCATGCCTAAATTATTAACGATCTTTTGCTTTATTTCATAATATGGCCTTTGGCAATAATAGTAATTGATGTATACATTCTGAAGTCCAAATTGTAGAATTTATTTCTCTAGGAAATTGATAACTTTTCAGTTGTAGTGGTATAATTTCTAATACCTATACAGATAGGATCCAGAGTTTGCCTCCCAAGAGCAAAATTCTTTCATAGTAGGCATCTGATCCAAAAAAAGGAACTTGCTAATGAATTTAGAGATCATTTTTGTTGATTTCTCCTTGCAACTCTTTAAATCTGTTCCAGAAAGATTGGGAGTCTTTGGAGTAGTTTAGGTGGAGTGATTAATGGGGAAGGGAATTGATGAAAATTGCTTTGCTTCATGTCTCTGTAAATAAAAGCATTATGAGCAAAAGTCTATTCAAGGGATGCTATTGCTAGTAAATTCTGGATCCCATCTTGGATATTTTAAGATCAGTTTGTATATACCACATACTAAGCAGTTAAGATTGTATCTGCTGCCCTTAGTTAAAGCTGAAACCAAATTCTGTAGGAATGTTGTGGGTTTTGAACATTCCTTTATATTTTGATTTCTTTTGAAACCAACTGATTTAATTTGAATGATCGTTTTCATATCTTTATTTCCATAGATTTTCTTCTTGTAGGGGGAGTGTAATATCTTTTCCAATAAAAATTCTGTTATGATAACTATGTGTGATGCTGTCTTGATAGTCATTTTAGATAAACCAATACCTCAAAATAAGGCTGCAGTTCTTCAGGACAAATGCTTTACTATAAGCAAGACCCATCCATTGTATACAGGTTAGGTTTATACATATATCAATAGATCTGAATGTTGTGACAGCGCAACTTTCCCACAGTATATGCTGTTTTGTGTTTTGAGGAAGGTGTCTGTAGAACTACCTCATGACAATTTTTGGAATATCAGAGTTTCTGGACTTCTCTGTTTATTTTCTATGGAAAATATTTTCCCTTGTAATCTGGAATACAGATGGTTCTTGACTTAAAACAGTTCATTTAGTGACCAAAGTTACAGTAGCACTGAAAAAAGTGACATATCTATTTTTCACTTATGACTGTTGCAGCATCCCTATGGTCATGTGAATAAAATTCGGATGCTTGGCAACTAGTTCGTATTTAAAATGATTGCAGTGTTCCGGGATCATATGGTTACCTTTTTCCACCTTCTTACGAGCAAAGTCAATGGGGAAGCCAGATTTACTTAACGACCATGTTATTAACAACTTCAAAGATTCTTTTTAACAACTGGCAAGAAAGATCATAAAATGGGTCAAAATTCACTTGAATGTTTCACTCAACAACAGAAATGCTGGGTTTAATTGTGATTGTATTGCGAGGACTACCTGTATTTGGGGCACTATAACTTTTAAAGCTCCTTGTGAAATCTGTAGAATAAACTCTTTCATCTACCAGATCTTTTATCCTAACCTCTGCCATTCATTCAAGCCTCCACACTCAGATCACTCTATACCAGCAAGTTGACCTCCAGGGATGAAGTTACATTGCAGAAGATCTGCCCCGTGATGTTTTTCACACAGGAGGTTAGGAGAGAAATGGAATTATTAAAAAATATAAATATTGTGAATCACAAAAGCAATAAGTTTAAAAAGGAAAAGCATGAGGCAATAAAAGCAAATTACAGGTGTCATTTTGTGATTCCTTAAATATGTTCTGCAAGTGGTATGATCATTCTAGGTATTTTATTATACAAAATAAGACACTTAAATTATTAAATTCCTTCAGAATCCTAGATTCCTTCTATTGCCTCTCCTCTTAAATCTGTGTTGCTTCTGCTGCTTTCAGCCTCAAGATCAAATTAAAATGCAGCCTCTAATCAAAGGGAGTGCATCCCCTGATTTAATGTGGTCACTATCCAAGCAGTCTGGCCATTAATAGTTCTAATACAATTACACCAAGGAGGAAAAGTAAATGTCTTCATTTTGGCTGTAAGTAACACTTGATGGAAGCAGAATGATTGCATAAGTTTTGATACTGTCCCAATCTATGGAGTTTAACTTATCCATTGATTGCCACCATTCCTATCTCTGCAGTTGCTATGGCAATGGCTCTATTCTCTCCTCGATATTTCATTCTCCTGGCTCTGCCTGTATGTAGGCTGACTTGATTTTGCATCCAAATTGTCATAAAAAAGCTAAGATCCAGCTAATAGAAGATTAACGACATGTACTAAACAAAACCACTGTTGTGTATGCAGTGGTGGCATTCAACATTTTTTGCTACCAGTTCTGTGGGCATGGCTTGGTGGGTGTGGTGTGGGTTGGTGGGTGTGGGTTGGTGGGCGTGGCAAGGGAAGGATGCTGTAAAATCTCCATTCCCACCCCATTCCAGGGGAAGGATATTGTAAAATTCCCATTCCCTTCCCACTTCTGGGGGAAGGTTACCACTGGTTCTCTGAACTACTCAAAATTTCCGCTACCAGTTCTCTAGAACTGATCAGAACCTGCTGAATACCACCTCTGTGTGTATGGCAAACCTCTATTTGAGGATAATAGAAACTGGATAGTCCAAATATAAAATAGCGTGATATTGGGGTTATGTGGATATCCAAGTAGAAATAATTAGTTCCCCATGAGGGAATACTTTCTGAAGTAGAAGAATAATTGGGTTTTGTGTTTGGATGTATTGAATTATCCTGCAGTTTACATGGAAAATATATAATTAATGGGAATAAATGATTTCCAGAAAGACAAAAGACAACACTGATACTGTTACCTAGTTTGGGTAATGAAACCCCTGCAAGAAAACAAGCAGGCTTGTTGAGAGCACCAAAGACCCCTTATTTCAACAATGAGCTACAAATATGCTCCTTTATTGCTACAAAAGGCTCAGGTAACCTTCCAATCACCAACATATTTTAGCCACATTACAGTTGGTGTGCATGTGCTGAAAGCAGTTTGTAGGGCTCATACCACAGTTATTGTGTGTTCTCCGTTCCACAATAATGAAATAGATTCCCCTTGTTGGGAAGACTTCCTGCGTGCTATTCAGCTTTTGCATACAAAGTCCACCACAGTATGGCGAATGTGCCACTACAGCCCCTGACCTTCCGTCTCAAGTGGAATAAAGGAAGGCAATCTAGCCAACATACTCATCTCTCCCTTCTGTGATTAGAACTATGATGGAGACTTAGGTATATACATAAGAGAAGAATATGTCTACAACTCCATCTAAAACAATTTTTATAAGTTTAATTTTTCTCAATCATATTACAACCTACAGCAGAGAATACTTTGGAAAAACTTAAGACATCTTGGAGATAAACACTGTTCATATCTTGTAAGTACAGTGACCACATGTCCTTTATTATAAATAAAGATATTTCAGAAAGCAGTCCTTTTTATTTATTTTAGTCATTTAACTTTTACATTACAAATTACCACATCTAGTCTTTAACATTCTATGGAAATTGAATTGTTATTTTAAAATAATTTATATACCTATGTTTGATTTTAGATACTTTATTAGAATATATGTTTTTGTAATATTTTTGTTGGTTTTGCTCTAGAGTTCAACTTTGTAAAGCAAAGTTACAAGCATAAACAATTATATATGTTTATCCTTATGAATCATGGTAGTTCATTTTTTCTAAGAAAAAACTGTATTGTTGCCATACTTGGAAGCTAGCTGAAACAAAAATGTTTGTGCAATTCAGTGGTGGGATTCAAACATTTTTACTACCGGTTCTCTTGGTGTGGCTTGGTGGGCATGGCAGGGAAAGGATACCAGCAGTGGTTTCCTACCAGTGCTACCACAGGTTCAGAGATCGCACATACACCTACCACCAATCAGCTGAGAGGAGAATGAAGAGTGAAGCTAGGAATGACCCCCTCTCCCTCCCGTCTGCTTTGCTCTTCTTTTAACCTCTCAGCTGATCGTTGGAGGTTTTTTTACTACCGGTTTGCCCAAACTGAGCTGAACCGGTAGCATACCACCTCTGAAGGATACTGCAAAATCTCCCTTCCCACCCCACTCCAGGAGAAGGATACTGTAAAATCTCATTCCCTCCCCACTCCTGAGGGAAGGTTACCTTAGTTTATTTTTTTTTAAACATAATCTTATTGACAAACGTTAAAAACACAATTGAACACAGTACCACATCCCTGGCATTCATTTTGCCATACATACTATAGTATAGAACTTCCATTTCTAAATGAGTGCTGTTTACATATATCCATTACTCTTTTATATACATACTTACATTATATACGTTCTCTAACTAGTCCAATAATAAATAATAATAATAATAATAAATCCTGGTCTGTGCAGAGATGGACAGGCTGACATTAGAAACCAAGGATAAGGGGGAGACGGAATACTCTGAAGTCTGGAGTAAAATGTATCAATGGTTGGAGTCGAGGAAAAGGAAAACTTCCTGTTGCATTTATAAGATTGAAGATGAACGTAATTTATTAGGCCCGACTTTTCTTATACGTGGCTGCAAGGAGGCGTTAGATGTGCTGGATTCGGGCTGTTGGCTTGTTCTTTTTTCCCTTTTTTTTCTTTTTTGCTCACTGCTCTCTTAACTTGCCGCATGTCGTTTTCTCTAGGCGGAATTTTCCACTCTTCTCCAGTGTGAGGACGCAATTTGTGCCTGGATTGAGGGCGCCGTGGAAGAAAATGGCCACTCTGGGCTTTGGAATGACTTTGGCCGCTATTCCCATTGCACAGGTAGCTTCCCTGAAAAATTCCCATTTTAGTCTAATGCCAGAATATGAGCTTCTCCTTAATTTAAATTTTACTGCCTTCTTTAGGTAAATCTGTCACTGTATCCTAAGCCTTTGTTATTTTCTTCCCTTTTCTAACTCGACAGCTTTGGCAGGTGTTCAGACTCAAAAGGTTATTCTCAAAGACACACACACACACACGTAATGCTAGAATAGAACTTTTTAAAAAATATTCCTAGTTTTTTACTGAGAAATTGCTTTCTTTTGTGAGGGACAACTACATAGAGCCCAGTAGAAATCAGTTCCAGTAATAGCCAAATTGCTTGAAGAAATTACTGAAAAAAATGCAGTTAAAATGTATGTTAATCCATCACTTAATCTTAGCCAAGTGGCTGAGATTTATTGCAATTCCTTTTGCTATTGGTTGCTCTCTATATTTTTCCAGCAAAACCTTTTGATTTCTTGAGTTCTTAACGTTTACAGTTGACTTGTAGGGACACAAGGTTCCAGTTGTATAACAGTTCCTAGATTTTTTTTTTCTTTTTAATGGATCACACACATTATTTCCTTCTCTGCCAGTTTTGAAAAGTCGTTCTGCTTTTGAAGTGACACATAATGTTTGTCTTTCAGAAACACGATCCGGGATCTCTAAGCAATGAAGCCTTGATCCGAAGAGCGGTCTCTTTAGTAACTGACAGCACCGGGACGCTCCTTTCTCAAACTACTTACGCATTAATTGATGCTCTAACAGAATACACGACGGTAAGACACGTCTGGCGGTGTGGTGCAAATACAACTATGTTCAGCCACTCTAGGACAGAAAGCTTGGTTCCAAAAAAGTGGCCTCCAATTACCAAATATAAAGTAAAAAATAAATGTTAAACTCTAGACAACCTTTAACAGGCTGGGTTTTATTTACAGGCAGTTTACACCTTGGTGTCCCTGTACCAAAAATACACGCATCTCCTGGGGAAAATGAATTCCAAAGAGGAGGATGCAGTTTGGCAAGTCATCATCGGGGCCCGAGTGGAGGTGAGCAACCTGATCTGGTGCTTTTACCTTTCAGGGACTCAGGAGGGCTCTGGCATCTTAACAGTGTTGTGTATGGACATAAGAGGGTCAAATCCTTGGTAATATCTAGTGGGGTGACCATAATTAAGGAACCTCATTTGAGAATGATGTGGAAACTGTGCAAAAGGTGCACCAGATTTAATTGTTTTAATCCTGGCTTTGTTCAGATGACGTCGAAGCAGCAGGAATATCTCAAAATAGAATCCAGGTGGATGACCGCTGTGCGGCTTTCAGAGATGGCCGCAGAAGCAGCCTATCAGTCAGGTGAGATATGGGCAAGCCTCTTAATCTTATACTCCCCACTCTTCAAACTGTTGACCAAATCAAACCTTCGTTTTTCCACCTGTCAGAAAACGTTTTAGCAAGAAACACAGAACATTCTCCAAGAGGTTGGAATTGCACTGAAGTTACTTAAATCCCTTCAGACATTCAGAAATACGCCTTTAACATTTCACTAACTCCCAAGAGCATAATTAGGAACTCCAACTGACCTGGTGGTCTTGTAGATGAACTCATGCATGATATAAAGGGGCGGGTGGTTGTCTTCATTTTAAAATGTGCAGCAACAATCCCCTAATGGAGAAATCAGGGCTACACGACCAATTAGCTTTACCACCAAGAGAGGTGTACGTATTGTGGATCGAATCCAGAGGTAGATATGTGAGTCCTCTTAAGTGGGAGTTGTTAATCCAAATCCCGTTAGCTTTAGTAAGTCTACCATGGCTGGATTTCAATCCTCTTTAACGTGAGAGTTGGGTTTGCCGTAATCTGAGTGGCCTTGAAAATGCACAATTCTTTGCGCGCTGCTTCTGCAAAAAAAAAAGCAAAATTCATTGAGCCCACCTCCTCTTTTCAGGGGCCGACCAAGCCTCGGTGTCAACCCACAACCACATCCAGCTAGTGAAGACCCAAGTCCACGAAGCCCGGCAGCTGTCTCAGAAGGCCGAAACCAAGCTGGCCGAGGCTCAGACGGAGGAGCTCCTGAAGCTGAAGGAAGAGGAACCTTTGCTACCTGCCTCTCAGCAGGCCATCAGGGAAGAGACAGAGGAAGCCTACCTCCGTGAAGATTGAGGGTTGCTGGCATGGACACGAGCCTGCTTGGCGGGAAGGAACGCCACGGAGAAGGGGGGGGATGGATGCCCTCTCTGGCTCCCCCAGCCTGGTTGGCCTTTGGCTTTGAGCCGCGGGTGTGTTCTGTTGCCTGTCTGTTTAAATTCACAGCTATGCAAAATGTGAAAGAATCTACCAAGGTTATTCTGATGCTTGAGGCCTGATTTGAGACCATCCATCTGCCGCCAGAATCTATAGAAGATAATCGCACGTTGTAATCACTAAGGGCTGTGTCTTTGTGTTGCCTTTTTCTTTTTAAAAGTGAAAAGCACTCGTGTTGTGAAGGACAAACGCTCGTACCTGAAATTTCAAAAAATTAGTTGTGGGAAATTTTAACCGGGGGGAGCCTAAATGTGATTTTTATGTGTTGTTTTTTAGTGATGTACTGGGGAACATTCTCCCTGAACCAATTTTTAAAATGAAAACTCCCAAGGAACACAACTCGGCTCCTTTGTGGTAACGGTAGGGCGAAAAGTGCACTGGAAAACACGCCTTGAGGGAGCAGGTTTAGCTGTAGCCAAAGGGAGTCACCTAACTCTATTTTAAAGCAGCCACATTCAGAATTCAAACCGGGAGCTGTGTGAAATAGACAACGTTTGGAATGCAGATATAATAGCCATCTCTTTAATTATTTTCAGTGTATTGTCTTTTCTGAGGATGTCAGGTTTTAGAACCACTTAAGTTTGTGTTGAGTTAAAACAGGTGCTGTTACATCTGCTTGTAGTTTGAGCTCCTGCATATGTTCATTTAATTTATGGAATGTCCCGCTGCAGTCACGCGGAAATTTGCCTGCTGATTTGAGCAGGAGAAAAAGCCTTGTTAACTTCCAGGTTTGCTCTTAGGCAGCGTTTCCCAATCTCGCCAGCTGTAAAATGGGTGGAATTCAATTCCCAGAATCCCCCAGGAACTCTGGTGTCATGGAGGAGCGAAAGAAGCCTGGCCTTGTTCTACAGATCATATCCATTGCAGTAAAGCGATGAAGAGCCGCATCACACTCAAGAAAGGAGCAGCCTCCTAGTCTCTTAAAATTGGTCTTGCTCTCGTCAAACCTACTCCGCGGCTTCCAGCATTTTTAAGATGGAGGAAGCGGAGTCCCACTTGATGTGCTGCATTTTAAACTCCACTGTCAAAGGCAAGGGCTGGCCGAGTTGCTGATCAGCTCCCTCTGGAGAATCCTTCTTCCGCCCTTTTGCTGCAAAAAAAATAATAAATCAGAAATAAATCACTCCCATTAGCAGTTACGCAGGTTCATCGCTCCCAAATTGTCTTGTGTGATCTTTCTTGTGTACTAAACCATGTGGACATGTTCAAGGCATCCTCTAACTGGCTCTCAGGAGAGCTGAGGTTCTCCTGAAAGTGGAAATCCAAAGTCAAGGACACCCTTTGGAGAAAACCGGTGTTTCTCAACCTTGGCGGTTTGAAGATGAGTGGACTTCAACTCCCAGAATTCCTCAGCCAGCCAACATGCTAGGAATTGGAGTCCAACAACCTTTAAGCGGCCAACAAGATTCAGAAATGTTGGTCAGCAGAATCCTAGAACCTGGAGGTAGGTATAAGAGGCCGCTCAGGCAACGTTGCTCAGGGCATTGTGGTTCGCCAATCGTTTCTCTCTTTTTTTTGTAAAGTTTCTAGTCCATACGATGGTGGCAAAAACTTGCCAGTGAGATCCTGTACACCAATAAGGGCTTAAGATGGACAAAAAAATGCAAAAATGAAGCTAATCACTTTTGAATACACTTAAATGTTTTAGTATTGGGTGAAAGTCTAGAACTTTCAAAGAGTTGTGACATTCAGATTGTTATGCTCAAAACGAGCCATTAAAACGAGCTTTCTAGCTTACCTTTGACAGGGGATGGGGTTGGGGGCGGGGGTGTCTTTTTGGAGTTTATACTTTCAGTTCCAGTTTTGGCTTTGGAGTCTTTTTTTGCACTCTTCTTACTCTCCTGCAAAGTAGAAAGTAGATTTCAGCATAACATTGTCCTTTGTTTATGTTATTTTTAATTCGTATTGCTTTCATTTTTCTTTCATATTTTTTTCATTTTTATTTAGTAGTTTTTATTTGACATTTCTTTTTTGCTTATTCAATATTAGGGTTTTGTTTTTTTTAAAATTTAATATGGCTCACCTCCGTTGGCTGAAATGAGCAACTTAAACAAATGGATGAAATAAAAATATCTTTCCGCACATCAGGGTTTTGAAAAGGCAGATTCACCCTCAGCAGGTACCTTGTCTTTGGGTGAGGGCGGAGTGACATTCCGCTCGGTTATCTGCACCCCAAAATCGCAGACGGTCTCCAGCAAAGAGGCTCCTGCTAGCAGTTTTTCTAAGCTGATGTGGAAGGAGCCCAGGACCTTCGTGATGGGGGGGTCGCTTCGGAGTTCTGGGGAAAGGGCTTTCTTTTTCTTTTTCCCACCCTAGTTGGACAAAGAAGGGGATTTGACTGCAGGATTCTGCCTCCCACAAACACACCATGGATGCGACTGCATGACTCTGTTTCTCTCACTCCATCCTCCAGTCTTGGAAGTGACACAAAACAGCCTGTTCTCCTTCTCACAGCCTTACCTTTCCAGCGTCTTTCTCCTTCTCCTTCCCCTTCTTCCCTTTCTCCGCCTTCCCCGAATTGGCTTTTTCTTTCTCTCCTTTCCCCTTTCCTTTCTTGCCTGGTTTTTCTTCGGGAGTGGGGATCACAGGCCAGGAGACAACCTGGAAAATGAGTGTTTTTTTTTTCTTTTAAATGTCCACATTTTATTTATATACACGTAGAACTTTATACACAACAGGAGAGCTAAAGGTGCAGTGAATGGAGTAAGATACTGTTATTTCTCATGCCCAAAAGCACTGAAATAGACTATGGAAAATATACTAGAAATCTGTAATATGATGCAGCCTCCCTCCCAAGCAGGTCGAAAGGGTGCTTGATGGGAGCCACTCCCGAGGGTGCAGTTCTGCTCCTTGCTCTCACAGTAGGTAACATTTCCTCCCTTTCAAAGCAGTTCTCATAGAGACCATTCTGCACCTACACTTTTCTAAAGTATATATATATAAAAAAAAAACAATAGTTTGCTCCTGAGATAAGCATGCAGTAATAGTACAAATACAACCAAAGCCGGAACCTGATGAATGACTCTTTCCAGACTTACTGTAAAACAAGGAAAATACAAAAGCCTGGAGCCTTTCTCCCCTCCCCTCAATCGGAAAGTTTTAAAAATAAAGAAAAAGCCTGAAAGCAACAAAGCTTGCCTCTCTTTTTAAGCTTAAAAGGTAAACTGTCTGTTGAGACCCTTTCCCAGCAAGCAATAAAGCAGGGTCCTTTGCACTGGCAACTCACACCCACAGATTGTACTTCTGTGTTATCTCCCCAAAGCCGCAGAATGTGTTGCATTGTCAAGTGCGCTCCGCGGTCTTGCAACAAGCTGCTGGTGTAGCTCCCGAACTAGATCTTAGCTAGCTAGCTAAAGTGCCTTCCCCACAAGTGGGAACTTCTTTTTGGCCTCTTAAAGCACACCAACAAATTCAATCTGTGAGCTGCAGGTAGGCAACTGGACTCGGATTCAGTTTATGATTTGGTCCTCTGTGGAAAGATAGGATGCCCGGGAAAAGTAGCTGCAGAAAGGATAAGGCTACCGAAATCGGAACTAGCATTCGGTCTCTACCAGCTTTTTAGCAGAAACTTGGCAACGTTTTCTTCTTTCAATTTTCTTAAGGTGCAAAAACAGACCTGGTTAAGAGCGTTGAATTCTAATGCAACATGTTCTCCGGCACACAGAGATCTTCTTTGGAATCACAGACTGAAGATCCTCCAAAACCAACTCTCTGGTTACTCAAACGGAAATATCTGAGCCAAATCTTTCAAAAAGATCATGCAGCAGTTCCAGGCTACAAAAGGTGTCAGTGAAGAACACCTGAAAGAGCGCAATCTAACTTAACTGAACGAAATCAAAAATTGATGAAAAGCACAGCGAGTAGTAAGCTTAGCTGAGGAAAGAAAGAGACGCTTCCATGGCAATAACTGCCATCCGTATAAAATAAATTGAATGGTGATCTCTCATTTGGCCTTTATTAGTAAGATCAGAGAACCGTGCCCACGTATGCTAACAGTGCCTATGTATTGCTAGAGAGAGAGCTGGCTATGTATTCCGGAAGGCTGAAAAGCTGATTCATCATCTATATGAAGGCAACTACACAGTACGTGCAAAATCCTGCTATAAAAGCCATCACTATTGGACATAAGTATCAGCAAACTGTAAAGGGCAATAAACAGGCTCTGCTGTTCCAGAAGGAACAGACTGAAAAGTTTATTTACAAGAGTCCTCAAAAGAGGACCTGAATGTATATAATGCATGCAAAATGGCTTCATTGACTACAGCTCTCCTGATCAGCATCCCCTTTACCAAGTAGGTTCAAACTCTCGCGTGGACCCCCTGTGCCTTTTAATATTGGATTGAGTAGACTCCTGTTTTCTGAAGAGTTAGAAAATACAAAGGAAATATCATTATCCCAGGCTTAACCGCAGGAAGAAAAGGACAAGTTGCTTTACATCAACTTCAAAGCCAACTAAATGCCACACTGAGAGTTTCATTTTTATTTCTGCAAATTATCCCAGATATCTAGACAACACCTGCAATAGAGCTTTCCAGTTCAGTCACAACACCCCTAAATAGGATGAAAATCCTGATTACTATTTTGTGTTATTCTATCTTCAGTCATGAGGTAGAACCTACAGAGAAGTGGCAGATTATCATCAATATGGTCAATGGCTTCTGTGGTTTAAAAAAAAAAAAGGTTAGACTGCAACTCTGAATGTTGCATTTTGCTTTACTGACTACATTAGCCTATTAACACTAAACAAAATAGAAGATGAACTAATGCTGTAGAAAAAACATAGGACAAGAACTTTGTTTTTATGTAGATTGAATCCCATTTGTTTTAAGGAAGAAAAGGACCGTGGATGTCCACTCAAGCATCTCTGGTCTATTCACCAGGGGACGGGTTCTTTTTTGGACAAAGTTCAAGGGTTCTTGGACAGCTATTATGTAAAACAGCATCAATGGGAACATCTACTTGGCAGTTACGTGTTAAGAGAACCATAAACCATTTAACAATATGGCCCCAGAAGGTTTGCAAGAGACCCGGTATACTCCTTTTGTTTGACATGTGCACTTTTGAACTAACTACTACATTCCTCAAGGCATATGGAGGAAAGTTGATGAAGGCAAATATTTCATTTTCTACCTTTGGATTTGTTTGTATATCTTTGGGGGGCTTTTAGAAGGCCCTATCACTCTACACACATTATTTCAGTTCAAAGCAGATGCCAAATTGCAGAAGATGGGTTTGTCGAATGCCAAAAGAGGTACCTTAAATCTGATTTCTATGATGAAGTCTATTTGAATTCACCTGTTCTGACAATCTTGATCTTTTCCTAGTAATTCCTACAAATGTTTCCTTACTGCTTTGCCAGTGCTCTCCCAGCTATTTTGTGCTGATAAACTGCCCAGAAGCATATGTACACACTCATACATAAGCTCTGCAAAAGACATATTAAGGGCATGTGTTTAATAAGCACCCAAGCTGATAAACTAACCCCATCTGTAATTTCTGAGATGAGTTGCTTTAACAGTAAAAAATCTTCAAATATACAAGGTACTCACAAAAAACAATAACTGTCCTTTCGCTTATCTTGAAATTAAAGATTTGAATCTGGAAAGCTTATTGCTGTAGAACAAAACTGTGCTTTGCAGTTACACTGTTTGAAAGCAAACCACAATGCTAATATACTGACAAAAACATATCCTTGCTATTTTTTACTTCTGTATTAAGCAAAAGGAATTATTAGTCTTATGAAAACCTGGAACAGGAAAGGGAAAAAAGCTATTTACAAGCTCTAGAACTTGCAGTGTAAAAATCTGAATGGTTCAAAAGGATTTTATACATATTTGTTTTAAAACGCGGCAATCATTAGACAGGAAGTAAACTCTGCAGAGTGGCTTTCTAGATCGATTTTTGTTGATAATAGCTGAAGGGATAAAAATTCCCTTCTACCGTTCAAACTTTTACAGATGTTTTAAAGGTACTGTTTAGCTAAAATAGAACACAGATATGATGCCACAATCTCAAAATGTCAAGAAGTAACTCACAGAATACTTTTTTTTTTAAAGATCCAGGAATCAAGAAGAATTTCATTACTTTCTTCCTAGCATAAATATATTTGCCTTGTGAAAAAAGCAAGACCTAAGATTAGTACTGAATTGGTCAATGCACCAAGTTGACCCTCTCACCTGCTTTTCAAATGGCCTCAGCAAGGTTTGCTTCTGCAGGTCCATATTGGCACTAGAAAAAGTTCAACCAGAAGTTCTTTGATGAAAAAAAAAATCCCAAAAATGCTTGCAGGTATATCATAAAGGCCATAAACATCCAAAGGGAGGCACAGATTATACACAAGGAGTTTTAGTCCAATACTAGTTCTTCTTAAGAACATCCACAATAGAGGAGTAAGATAACTGTCCTCAATATTAATGACATGACATCAGTTTCCCATGGTAGCAAATCCCTTCCCACAAAGTGCATTTTCCAAGAGGTCTAGTAGTGCATTTATCTCTGCTAGGCCTAGCCTTAACCACAGCAATCATTCTCTATATGGTCCATAAAACACTTCTTGGTGCTGTTTTTGCTTGCAAGAGCTGCAATTTTTCTATTGTGACTTTCCATTCAGAATGCTGTCAAGATTAACTTTACAAATTACTGGCATGTCACCCCATGTGACAGAACCCCAAAATGTGGTTTAGTTGCATTCAACTATTTACTAACTGTAGGAATAAGGCCAGAGAACACCAGCTCCCTGAGGTGAAGACAAGCACGGGTGGTAGTACTCTTTTACCAGAAGGCCATCATTCAAAGCCAAATGGGTTCTTCCATCCACAATGGGAACCAATTTTCAAAACAAAAAGGTCAACTTCTCATCAACTGCCTCTTGAGTGCTCCACTACTGTGGATGGAAGCTGTGTGGAAAGTATCATTTAGGCAGGGAAGGCTGTTGAAAGGGAAGGGGAAGGGGGAGGGGAAGGGAAGGACCATTCAGCATCGCAGGGTTTAGGTATGACTGAGGCTGGAGAAGAAGCTACTGGGTCTGCCAGAGGAAAGAATTCATACCTGATAAAACATCATTAATCCCAGAAAGTATTTTATGTATTTTTAGCCACCTTAGTGTCCTGTGAAGACAGACATCAAGACCACTGTTGTGGACATCTGATTAGGTACTCCTGGAATTAATCAACTGCAGGAAATTGGGGAGGTATGGAAGCTTCATTAAAACTGATGCAAAGCAAAATCATGAAAGCATTGCACTGGTTTCCCTTTGGTCATTTATTTCTCCAGTTGGGATGATCTGGTAAATGACCAGGTTGGAGAAGATAAATGAAATATTATATGTTCCCTCTAAAAGAGTATTTCACATCTGCTCAGGGGCAAAAACAACAGAGTAGGGCCCGTGTAAATCATGTGCATTGATCAGCCCCCAAAGCTTGAATGTGAACGCCCATTTTGAACCCCCCCCCTCCAAAAAAAAAGAGAAGTTCAAACCATTGTGCCTCACTGGAAAGTTGACAAGGAAGTGGAATATTGGAATCCCAACATCTACACCCACTCATCTTTTTCTGGGGAAGGGGAGGGGGGCAGTTTCCACATTTCTGAAAGACAAGGGCTACACACAGGGGCTACACACAACAAACAGCAAGCCCCAGACAAAATGCCCAATGTTGGGGCCATGAATTGATTTCTCCCACAAGGAGTTCAGGCTGGATAGTGAAAACCGAAAACCATTTTGCCAGGATCATCCAGGATATCAAGTCCTTTGTCAAATACATTGAAACAAATTGTATTTTCAAAGCAGAAGAGTCCACTTTCTCTGTACCAATAGTGGTCCTCCTGTCTCTTCCTATCCTTGGGAGAGAAAATCGAAGAGTCCAGCCCAAGGCTACTGATTCTCATCCCTCATCTGTCCTATTATGTTGATAAGGCTCTCTAGTCCAAACACATATCCCATATCAGGGCCATCGTGTACTGTGGGGTCATCCCGAAAGCCTTTGAATGTGCTGTGTGCGAAGTCAATCATACGTACATCCACCTTGGGCTGGAAGCAGACGGATTCTGTGCTGCCGACATCTTGTAATTTGTCAGCAAGGGAGAAGTCCACTGGTTTTAGGCGCATTTCTGCTTTGCGTTCCAGGTATGTCTCGCATCGGGTATCCTTCCCATCATAAATAATGAGCAAGGAGCTGGAATAGAACCGATAAGAGGCCTGCCTCTCCAATACAGCCTTTAGACTCTGCAATTTGCTGAGGATGGGATCGAAAAGGTCCTTTCGTAGCTCTATGCCGTTGTGCAGGTACTGGCAAAGGGCACTGCGAAAACCCTCAATGGAAAGACCTCTGCCGTAATATTTGTTCCTGCACAAATAGTGCCCTGAATTCAACTGATAGACCTACAACACAAGGAGAAAGCACGCATTAGTGTAGAAACAGAGTCACATTTTAGGATGGTTACTGATCCATTATTATTTATTTTATTTATTTTATTTAATCAAATTTATAGCCCGCCCCATCTCCTCAAGGGACTCGGGGCGGGTAACAACAATAGAAGGACATCA
>JAOYMU010000192.1:87803064-87825675 GCA_025802295.1 Psammodynastes pulverulentus | reverse complement strand
GATGGGTGGGGGTAGGGGGGTGAAAATTGTTGGAAAATATTTGTAAAACTGTTTCAATAAAAAAAAAGAAAATCATTGATGTACACTATTTCTGTAAAAATACTATTTCACTGATCATTTCAACCAAGTGTATCTATGTATGGGTGCCCAATATATTTATACAAATAGCACCAGTTGTATCTAATACATGTGTAAGAAAATAAGGAGAAACCCATATTCTGAGCCTCAGAATCAATGTTGCTATTGCATTATCGGCAGCCCTAAAGATAGGGTCTTAAGTATAAAAACTGCAACTCATAATGATTTCATTATTAAGAAAAAAGTACAGATTAGATACAAATAGAAGAATAAAAGACTAATATGGAGATTTTTTAGAAAAGAAAGTAAAATGCTTTGAAAATTTATACAGTGAGATTTTACATTCTGAGAAAACTGTTGTTGGGATGCAATTTAATTTCATGGGACACCCTCCAATTATTCTGTGGACAGACTAATTTTAAATAATAAAATGTTCCTCCTACTGAAGTACTGTAACCAAATAGGAAGCTTTTAGGCATTCTGTGCTGGTTATCATGGGGTTATAAAATACATTTCAATGCACTTATTTGTTTGGTGAATTAATGAATCAGAAAAAGTGTATTTCCTTCATTCAGCCTGGAAATAGGATTAATAAAATGGATTTTAAACATTTTTGAAAGATGGGAAGCCTTGAACAGTTCTTCAGAAGATGGCAAGAATGAAGGCCGTGTTTATTGAAACAGTACCTCCATACTACCACCATCTCAACACTCCAATCCATCCAGAACAATCTGAAATTATCCAATTACTCTTGCAAATCTCAAAATACCGTAAACAACATTATTGTTTCATCCCTAGAGAATCAATACAGAAACACAAAGAATGCCCCATATTGTCTACATTTTCAGCTCATGTTGCATTTGTTTCTCTGATGATTCCCCATGCCCCCCACAGGCACAACAAAGGGGGCTTGTAAAGTCAACAAGCCCCCATCCTTTGGTTGCGTTTGAAACTGCTGCAAAACTTGATGAGTGAACTACTACAGAGAGGTCAGAAAATCTAGCTTGAGAACAAGTGTCACAGTGAAGTAAGAGATGGAAATGGCCTTTTACTCAGCTGAGTTCCAGTATTCCTAATGGAAAAATAACGTTCAGTATAATCCTGGATATGCTACTGCTAAATTGGAAATAAATCAGCTCAGTTGTCAAACACAGAACATATTCTGAGATTGCAGATGGAGCTGATTTTTGGAAATATGCAAAGGCAATGAGTGGATGTGCCTTTATTCATGCTACTCTTACCTAGGACTGCATTTCCTTCCACAATCAGGATGATTGTATTGGCCATATTTGTTTATAAAGGAATCCAATACATGAGAGGTTAGTAAATATGTATGATACTAATGGAGAAGATGTATTGATTTGTTGTGTGCCATCAAATCAGTGACAAAATTGTATTTGCATTAATTGTTTCCCTGCCCTCTTTTTTTCTTGCAAGCATAATCGATCATAAAGAAGGTATGGGAACAAACAACATGAAATGGTTCATCTGATTTATCACTGATGTTTATTATGTGTAAACTAGGCCTCTGAAACATTAAGAAGATATGAAAAAGAAATAATTTACCATGGTGCACAAGCCTGTGCAAGCACACACACACATTTTCTTTATCACAAATTTGTCATAGTTCAAACAAACCTGAAACTATCAAATGAACAGAAGGTATTGTGTATATTGTGAAAAGTTAGAACAAGTATCTCTTTAATAATGCATGTATCAGTTATTCTTAATTAGCCCTCCAGCTCTCCTGTTTCCATGATTCTATAAAAGAAGATAATTTTCATGGATTCCAAAATAATATGAACAGGTCTATTTTCAATAAAACATATGTAGAAGTCAATAATTACCATTATAAAAGTGGGAATGTAAATAAAACAAATATTTAAAATATTTTCAAATCCAATTAATGTTTAAATTTCCTGTCATGCTGATAGGAATTTGGCAATGAAAAAATAACATAGTAGCAAAGTTCAAATATTTCACTTGGTTTCATGATGGAAAATAGTTAATATAATATTTTTCGAAGTTATGACATTCATCAGCTGTTATCTTATATTGACAACCTTATAGTAAGTACTTTTAAGGGCAGTTCCATACCAGATATTGACTACTACCATATAAGCATTGTAATCTAAAATATTTGAATATAAAATGCTAGCTTCCAATGATGGCACTATATAAATATATATTTAGTGTTTCCAATAAATAGAAGAGAATATTCAGAATAATAATTTTCAGGGACCACTTTTTAAGATAATTTTCAGCATTTTTCTATAAATATGCAAAAACTATCATTCACATATTAATTAATTGGCTATGTAAAACAATTGAATGTTTGTATGTTGAATTGGGCTACCTTGATGCTGTGAGTTTGAGTTGTATATCAGTTGAACCTTCTGACATTTCATTAAAAATCAAGATTTCCCATTGGCCGTTAGGTAGTTTCTAAAATATGGGCCAGCAAAGTCACATAGACGGATTCCAGAGTCAGACTGCACTCTAAAATAGCACCTACAGTCACTCAACATTCCCGCTCCCAATGGGATAGAACTTGTGAAATTGTAAATAGCTTAAGTAAAGAACATATAACTAAACAATATTCCCTATGGCTCATTCATAAGTACATCTATTCATTTCAAATTGCTTGTGCTGTGATATGAGTATCTATCACGGCACATCTATCTATGTATTTAAGAGTCACTACCAATGCATAAGGAAAGGATAGATAGATCTTTTCATAATCTATTTTACAATATTCTCTTTACCCTTCTGTTTTCCCAACATCTGACAGACATAGCCCTTACAGAGATCAAGAAATAAATGGTCTTGAGAATAGTTATATTAGACTTAATCGGTGTGAAATTCTCACTATTATGCTCTATAACCTGTAAAAGATAGCCATTTGTTTTTCTACTGGTTGAGAGTGGGACAACTTTTTCCAATTCTTAAAAATATGCATAAATATATTAAAACTTCATATATATGTGAAGTATTTATGACATAGTTAAAACTTGGTTAGAATACATTTTTTTTTCAAAAAATATCAAGTTTATTTTCCAAAGTACAGGAGTTCCTGAAAGTTACCGATAGTGGTAAAAATTATCAGTTTGTGTTGCATTAATGCAAATATACAATTTAATCTCCAATCTTACCTGAGCACTTATGATTCTCCTTAGTTCCATATCAGTACGTGTAAGGTAATCAGGATATGGATATTTTGGTACACCAGCTTGCAAAAGTTCTTCCCTTAGGAAAAACAAGAGGGAAAAATTTTATTTGATCATAACTCATCTAAGAGATACCATGTTTTTCAATGTTTTGATACATTTCCAAGACTAGTTAGACACACATCCATTGTATGATAATTTTTACATATCTAAAGAAAAGTTATGAGTTGTCTTCTAGAGGTAATATTCTAAATCTGTGTTATATCTCCAGTGCAATACTGTTTTATGTGCAATCTATTTAGTGGATATAGTAAAAAAAAAAAACATTTATAAGCTGTATCTCACATATTTTATTTCTGTAGTTATTATGTCTGGCTATATAATTACTCTGAGTTTAAGCTATAATTATAATCATAAAGATTATTAGTTGCTGCAGTTTTGTGACTAAAATATAACACATGTTCATTACTGATACATTTCCATAATTTCATCCCTTCAAAATATGCTGTGTTTTTCATTTTCTAAAGGAAAAAAATCTAAACACTAACACAAACTAAAACTCAAAATTAACCAATATGCAAATAAAAAGTTTGTTCAAATAAACTTAAGGAAATAACAGTATGCAGGCAGAGAAGTTCCTGAAATTAAATGTTGCAGATGAGAAATCCGTCTCATATATTCTAACCAATTACAAATATAATACTAACCTTGGGTTTTTTTAAAAAAAATAAGCAGACAAAATTCCATATGAAAGTCTCTTTAGGTAGCCTAAGCTTAAGCTGCTTACGGCTTTAAAACACAGCTTGTTCATCCATCTTCTAGAAGAATATACAAGATGACCAGTGGTGGAATTCAAAAATTTTTACTACCAGTTGGTGGGCGTGGCAGGGGAAGGATGCTGTAAAATCCCCATTCCCTCCCCACTCCTGAGGGAAGGTTACTGCAAAATCCCATTCCATTCCCTCCCCACCCCACTACCCTGTTTTCCAGCTCCATTCTCCTGTGCAGGGCAACAAAAGAAGACCCAGCTGATCAGCTGGGACTCGGGAGGCAGAGAACAGATGGGGGCGGGGCCAGTCACAAGTGGTATTTGCCGGTTCCCCAAAACTATTCAAAATTTCTGCTACCAGTTCTCCAAACTACTCAAAATTTCTGCTGCCAGTTCTTCAGAACTGGTCAGAACCTGCTGAATACCATCTCTGGGGATGACTCTGATGTTTGTGGGATTTATTACCAAAATTATTTTCTTCCTATAGGAGCAGACAGTTGAAGATAGGGAAATTTTTTTTTGGTTGACATAACTTCAGAGTCCAATAACTTTTAGTCTTATACTTCCATCAGTATATACATATGTATATTTCCATACAATTCTTATACAGTGAAAGTCAGAGACGCATCTGAAACGAATCCTGCTCAATCTGCTGTTAGCAACTGTTACCTATTTTCTTTTTGTATTCTGTGAAACCTGTCATCCCAGATATACTTTGCATTTTATTTTTGTCTAGAAAACATGTTGTTTTTCTTCCATTGATAAACTCTCTTAATTATATCCTTTCAATTAAATGACCATAATTACAGCCCATCAGAGTGTGTCTGTGTGCATAAAATATTCTTCTAAGCTTTTTTCTTCTCATTTCTGGATATAAATGCTTTGATTGTTTCATCCGGGTTCATGGTTATAAATTAATGCTTCCCTGAGTCTTTTTTGATTGCTTGTCATTGGAACCTAGTGTAAAAAGTGTTTTCTCTTTTTAAAAAAAATACAAAGAGATGTGCTGAATTGTAATTTTTTAATTCCAAGGCGGGACTTCACATTGACTTCCCGCTAGGTTGGTAATTGAAGTCATTTTATTTATGTCAAACATGTCAGATAATAACTCCTTCAATATGTATTATACCACTATGAACACACAGTATGAGACTAATGTACATAAACAATATGGAGGTGATGAGGCCTAACATCAACTAGTGAAAGATATGTGTACCTCAGTACAAATATCTCAATTCTTAAAAGTGAATGCACAGTTTACTTTAAATGGACAGGAGCTGATAGCTGCAAACTATGGCATTTTGCCAATAAACCCTCTATAAAATGGCATAATAAATAATAAGCAACTGAAACACTGCCAACTTTTTCAGCACTTTTGTGCACAGTCGACTACTGGGAAAATGTTATTTAAGTCACAGTGCTTGACATCAGCAGTGTCATGTCTATCTGAGCCTTAATTGCAGGTTCAATTGTTCCCCGGCTGTACCTTAGCCATTAAGGGAGTCTGATTAGTTAAAAGCCTCACTTTTATGGACAGGCACTGAGGAGGTTTATGTTTGCTTGAGGAAGAATAGCTCAGTTGTATTGGCAATGGAAGACGATACAAAATTGGCTCTCTTTCTCTCAAGAGTTTATCATGCAGTGGTTTTCTGAGCCCTTACATTTAACACAGCAGATCTGATCCATCCAGAATGTCAGCATATCATTATGTCTGTTATTTAGAGCCTGGGGCAGTAGGAGGGAAACCCAGTGGTATAATGATTTCAGTGGTAAAATCAGAATGCTTAAGAGGGGTTGCTTGTATTCACAGCATGATCCCTTTGCTATCAATTTATTTTAAGGTTTGGTTCGCCTAAGTGTGAAATGTGCTAAACATATTCAATGGAATTTCTAACAGCCTCAATCTTGAAGTCCACCTTTATAAATTTGGGCTGATACAAGTAGGGACCTGCTCAAATTATATGAAGTAATAACAGTGGTAGTAAGCAAACTCCCCAGCCACAACTGTGATACAATTGACAAGTAGAATATATAACGTAATTCTAGTAGCCTGATTTGATGATCCAATCCCACTGAAACTTCAGTCCTACTGATTTCAAAGGGATCTAGCTCCATCCAATAAAACACAGCAATTCCTACTAGAATTTTTGTTGTTGTTCAAATATTCATAATTTCTAAGTATAAAGTAAAAACATTTGTGGACATGTTATTGTTGTTATTTTCATAAATCAATTATTCTTCAACTTGTTATTAGTATGATTTTATTTCTTTATTTCCAGCTATTTAGATTTAGTTAGCAACTTATACAAGTTTCTAATTGTTCTCAAGTCATGAATAATCTTCAATCAGTTGTAAGCATTAATACTTCTCCAACTTTGTTTGTAGACTAAGAAATTCTACTGCTGCTTGAAAAATATTGCCTCCTCATGTTATTTTCCCTGAGCAGCAGTTTGGTGGGATACTGATTGAGAGAATGAATTCTTGGGGTCTTGCACTCACTTTAGAGAAGACCAGCCATATCAAAATTGTATTCTTACTTTCTACAAAGCCATTAAATCTTTCTGTAGAAAAACATGAATGTTTAAAGTTTCGTGATCCATGAGAAATATGTTCAATTCTTATAATACAATCCTATCCCCAAATTACTCTAGCTGGACAAAGTCAAGGACAGGATATGCCAAACACAGATGTAATTCCAAGCTATATTCATATAGTGAATTTATGACTGTGTAGTGATGCTATTATAGGTATAGTATAATTTATGTTGCTGTCACTTAGTAATTATTTCACCAAGATCACTCAACTATGAAATCATAATTGATAACGTTGCTATTATATACTAACAGTAATAACTATATATCAGGGAAAGACAACATTTTGAGTCAATGGGCTCATTTGGAATTGTATTTAGTGTATTGAGAAAATATGTTACTCTTCATTATGCCCTTGTCATAAGTGCTCCTATAAACCAGCTGCCTATCACAAAATATCCATCCAAGAGAAAGCAAAAGTAGAAGCTGGTAAATGATGAGACATTTCATGGGGTCCTGATACTTATGGTTACATTGTTTGCTACATACATACTTACACATGTGCTCTGCTTTGCTCTGCTATGCTCTGCTCTGCTATGCATACTACCTGTAAAACCCAAAGCTACACGCCGCTAATTATCGGTTGGGGGGGGAGCAGAATACTATATCTATCAGACCTGTGTGAAATGCATTAATTTGCTTTACAAGACATTTTATACGAGAGAAGCAATCCTATTTGCCTTGCTAAAGTACAAAATACGTGCTATAGTTCTCATCAAGGCACTTCATATCTATATATAATAGCTGGAAGAGGCTTCCACACTTTCATAGTGCATGCCTCAGAGCATCTTTCAGCTATCAGAGATATCATAGGATACCATCAGAGCAATATTTGCTCTGGGTGGAGTGGAAGAGGACATTACTTTGTGAAACAGTTTTGAATGTAATAATGTCATAAAACAGAAAAGAGTGAAGGGTTTACACACATATATATACATACATACATACATTTAATAAAATATATACTTTATGCCTAAAATACATTAACAAATAAATGTATAAAATATAATGATCAAATGTTTATCAATTGTTTAAATGCATTTCTAAATTAAATATTTTTATCAGTGGCTTTTTAGTAATGCTGTTATAACATTTTCTTAGTGCCAAAATTGTAAGAGATTTTAAAGCATAGGTGTCAAACTCGCCATGTCCTGTTGCTGTCATGGAATGTTTCACGATGCCTTTTCTCATTCACGGAGCTGGGATGGGTGTGGCCTGTGCGTAACACATCCAGCCCATGAGCTGCCAGTTTGACACCCGTTTTAAAGCTTTCCATATACAATTTTAATAAATATTTCACTCTTTTTGTCTTTTCACATTTCTTGGTCAATTTGATTTGATTATTTGGTCCCATGATGTTCATGTAAAAGTGTTAAGAAGGACAAGAATAGGGCTAGGAAAACAGAAGAGTAGAGGAATCACTATTTCAATCAGTGAAATAGGCCTTTGATGCTAGATCATCCTACTCCTCCTTTCATTTTAGAATTACAAAACAAATTACTGTAGCTACAGCAATTGAAAGATGCTGTGCTTGACAGGGTAGCATGGACAGCACTTGTTTATAAAGTCACCAAGAATCAGACATGACTAAATGGTTAAAAACAAACAAATAAATAAACAAACAGCAATTACAATCCAACAGCTATCTTTCACTTAGTGAAGAGTCTCAAAAATTCTTCTACCTCCTTTGCTTAAAGCCACCTGCATAGGATAAAATACTTGCTAAGATGTGAGGCAATCACAGTATTAGAAACTTCCAGATGCAAAGACAAATTGCATCTAAAATGTGAGGCATTCCGACCTTACATCTAAAAGAGCCACGAGGAAGTGTCAGTTTAATGACAAGATAACTGATACAAAAATGTGAGGACATTACATGGACCACCTGTCAGAGAGAACAAATGTAAAGAATATTATCTTTCTTATAATAATATTGTCTTCTTATATCATTCTCTTATGATGTTAGCAACAGACTGACCAGAAATGCTAACTCTACTCCTCCAACTACAATTACAAAAGTTTCATGCAGGTAGATCAAAAAAATAGTGGTCAGTAGGATATTACCTACTCTAGCAATTTCCATGTATATCCTAAGAAAAGTGCTGACCAAACATATTCACAGGAAATGGAAAAACAGTGGCTAAACACTTATCATTTATTCTGGAGAGCAGCGACATTTTCAGTGTATATTTAATAGCCTCAATGAAAAAGAATAACCTTGAGGAACAGAAGGAAGAACTGCAACCAAGACAATGTTCAGATAAAAGAAATTTCAGTCCAGGCAGAAATGTAATTTGAGAAAACTCTCAGAGTTTTGACCCTCCCTAGTTCTCAAAAGATAAAAGGGGAGGAGTAACATATTCAGACTTACAAGATTTTATTACTGTAACCTAACAATAAAAGTAATATCAGCATTAATAACTTTGATTTCCTAGCCTGGGTTACCTGAAGGGCTGACATAAATAGTAAATACATTAATTAAATGCCAAACATTCTACGCTTCCTAGCATACCTATTCATCTAATTCTTATATTGTTATTATTATATGCTTTCAAAGACAAACAAAACTAGTCTGGTAGCAATTTGCATTCATCTAAATTCAGATAAAATTAGAACTATAGATAGACGAGTGGGGGGAGGGGATTCTATCCATTAATAAAAAAGGTGGGTGTGTGTGTGTGTGTGTGTGTGTGTGTGTGTGTGTGTGTGTGTTTCTGCCTATCACAGATATAGTAGCTGGAAACAGAGACTTTTCATTGATGGTTTTCACATTTTGGAACATTCCTCCAAACAGTATCAAGGTTCTTTTGTTTTGTTTTCTTAAATTTTACAGTTAACAAAGTTCAGTTTAAATCATTTTTATTTTTGCAATTGGATAATGCAGTACAGTTATATTTATGACTTTTACTTTACCAATTTGGCGCATTAAGCTTATTTATTCTAAGGACTTTGGGTCAGTCACTCTTTCTCAACCCTAGTAAAGAGGCAATAGCAAACCAGTTCTAAAATCTTGCCAAGAAAATTGCAGAAACCTGTCCAGGAGATCACCAGGAGTCAACACTGACTCAAAGTCAATGAATGAATGAATGAGAATTGTGAACAAGAGGATTCTCAAAAAGTTTAGTTGGTTGACAGCCTACTTCCTCAGTGAGTATCTAGACTCCCTATAGAGATACCTTGTAGAAAGTTATCTCTGTAGGAAATAGATTCTCAAACAACTAAACATTTTAAGAATCCTCTTATACCTTCATTGGTTTAACAAAATTTTCACATATTAACAATAGTATCTTGTTAGAATTCTTAGATTTCTTTTTAATCATTGTCTCAATCCAGTTTTCTTGTTCTTTCCTAAACCCATGGCAGAACATGCATATCTTTCTTTCTTTCTTTCTTTCTTTCTTTCTTTCTTTCTATTTGTCAAACATGTACAAGATAACAAGTATAGGTATGAACATAAACATGAACAAAGGAAGTAAATACGTATAAATGGAGACAGTAAGACAGGGACGGTAGGCACCCTGGTGCGCTTATGCACGCCCCCTTTAAAGACCTCTTAGGAATGGGGTGAGGTCAGTTCGAGGTTGAAGCTGTGAGGGGTTGAGGCTGTAACAACAGAGTCAGGTAGGGTATTCCAGGTGTTGACCACCACTCTGTTGCTGAAGTCATACTTTTTGCAGTCGAGTTTGGGGCGGTTACCTTAACTTTGTATCAGTTGTTTGCCCATGTATTATTATGGTTAAAGCTGAAGAAGTTGCTGAGAGGCAAGATGTTATAGCAGACAATTTTGTGAACTATACTTAGATAGGACCGCAGGCAGCGCAGTTCCAGATTGTCCAGGCTGAAAATTTTGAGCCTGGTGGCATAGGGAATTCTATTGTGAATGGAGGAGTGGAATACTTTTCTCAAAAAATACCTCTGAACCCGCTCAATTGTGTTAATGTCCAATATACAGTGTGGGTTCCAGGAGGATGAGCTGTATTTGAGAATTGGTCTGGCAAAGATTTTGTATGCCCTAGTTAACAATTCAATGTTGCCGGAGAAGAAGCTTCACAAAATAAGGTTAACAACTCTTAAAGCCTTTTTGGCAATGCTTTTACAGTGAGCTCTGTAGCTTAGATCATTTGAGATAAGTACTCCTAAGTCCTTGACAGAGTGAGGGTCGTCTACGAGATCGTTTCCGCCTAACTTGTATTTGGTGTTCTGATTTTTTCTTTGCCAATGTGTAGGACAGAGCATTCGTTAGTTGAAATTCGGAGTTGCCAATTACGCGACCATTCTGACACATAGTCAGAATCTACCTTTTCTGCCATTCGTGGTGACAGACTCCTTCCTACCTCTGCCTTCGTTCTGCTTAAATATTTGGCAGTGTGGCTCCCTATTTTCCAGCCCAGTAGAAAGAACCAAATTCTCTGCCTATAATAGCATTTTCCCGCATTCTCTATACTCCAAAATGAGAGATTTTTATGATGAAACAATAACAATAGCAGTATACTACATATATGCACCAATATAATTTGCTATGCAATGCAACAAGCGAATTCCATGCTTAAAAAATATTGTATTCTTTACCATTTCTTGTGTTTTGAGAAAATAATATTATTTTACTTTATTTATTTTCAAAAGAGAATGAATTTTCAGTGAAATTCTCAAGGATAGTTTCAGCATTCTTGCAGTTACTTCACTACATAGGGCTGGGAATATAGCAGTGTTTATTTTAAACAGAGAGTCACTTTATGGCACACTCTATATATGTTTCCTCAAACCTAAATTGTAGTGAATTTAGTGAGACCTATTCCCAGGATATGTAATATATATGAATAACCAAGTGTAATAATCTTAGTAAACTAAATGCATAGTAAATATCAGAGGAACCCCCAAACACTTCTAGAAACTCCAAGACTGAAAAGTTAATTTAATACATCTATAAATAATCATATTTCAAATAAGCTTCATTGTTTTATTAATATAATAGTAAAGAAATTCAAGTATATAAATAAAATTAATACCTGGTCACTAAAAAATATGATTACCTGACACAGATTTTATTCTGAGTACTGTATTGATTAATGAGCCAAAATGTGATAAATAAAATGCTTATACAATAACCTAATTTTCAGCTTTGTTGGGCAGGAATAATAAATAACAGTTCTGCATAATAACAAAAAGCACAACTAAACTAGCACTGCTGGTTTTCAGCTCCCTTCATTAATAAGGCTTGCAGCAAATAGGAATTGGGTTACAGAACTGCCTGACAGATTGCTCTTTAATTCTGCAATCCATTACTCAAGAATATCAAGTAGATTTATAGGCTCTCCAAATATGGATGCATTTATGCTGTTAAAAAAAAGTTAAACCACGTGAGACAGGAATGAGTTTTCACTTATATTTAAGTGCTTTTTCATGTCTCTTCTTAATATAGGAAACAGATTAGCTTAACATGAAACCTATATTAGTGCATACTGTTGTTCACAATATGGAACATGTAGTTTTCTCCAAGTTTTCCTTTGAAAGTTCTTATTGCAGAGTTTTTACTGATTAGAAAGAAGTTGAGAAAGATCAGTCAAATTCATAAATAGTACAGGGCAAAACCTAGGAGCCACAGACAAGTTAATAATGCTCTTATAATACAGTGCAGCTTTTCTTACCGAGCTATTATTCTATGGACACAGTTTTTCTTATAAACTCAAGGAATAAAAATTGGCTTGATATCTACTAAGAAATATGGAGGAAGCAGAGACTCATTTGCAAACAGGCTTGAACAGCCATTATTATAACTTCTGCATTATTCTGGGACTTTTTTTCTTTCAAAAGTTCTTGGGAAAATTGATATATTTCCCTTCAAATGATAGATATATGAGTTTTTCTGCTTTAACATCATTGTTATGCACTATCTACTTAGACATGTATTTGCATATAAATCCTATAACTACTCATGAACAGTCTCAGTGGTATCTAAGGGATTATTGGCAAATGAATAGTTTCTGGCTTCCTTTGACAGTGAATGTTTTTCTTCTTGGAAACAGAATACATTTTTATAGCAGCTTACTGGAAAAATGGCTTACAAGAAGCATATTGAATACATATATCTATTGGGGATGTATACCCTTGGGACAGTTTTTCTAATGCAAATACTCTCTGTGTATGTGTGTACACGCACAGAATGTACACTTAGGATTCAAAGCTATAGTTCAGTGCCACTTACTGCTGAGTAAAGATGCACAGGATGCACTCTTAATCTGTTCCCTTTGAAAATTAGGACTGCATAACCTTATCTCTTTACTTGTGATGCCAACTTTGTAACAAGCCTGAAGATTTCTTAAAACTGAAATCTACACTGAGTAGGAAATAAAAAGCCTTCTTCAGTTTACCAAGGAAGAAAACAAATAGGAAACGTTCTTCAGTTACACGAAACAGTAAAGCTAAAAAGGCTTTGTTCTTTTTACTTCTTAATAGGATTTATCCCCAAACTTGGTGAAGAACCAAGTGAGCCTAAGATGGAAGAGGTCTAATTAAAGAGTGTAAGGAGTGTGATTCCCTGAAGGTTTACCTGAAAGAGGCTCTGTCAAAAAGGAAAAATGTATATACAGTACATATTAAACTTCTGTTAAAATGTAAATACTTGCACCTGTCTGCAATAGAAATAAGATGCATATCCATATCCATGTATAAATATACATAAAATCTTTGCCAGTATTTTGTTCCACTAGCTTTATAAGAACATATATATGAAATATAAATGGAACTGATTTTCCAACTAGTTAAAGATTATTCTTCTGGTGCTTGTGATAAAATAAACAGCAGAATTCATTATTATTCACATGGTAACATAAAACATAGCAAGCTATGAAAGAATATATATGGGAATGGATTGTTACCCAATACAAACCATGGGTGCAAATAAAGACTTAATACAGGTTCAATTCCCTGCACATCCAGCTATAGCTTTATAAAATCATCTTGGATCATTCTGCTATAGCTATTATAAAATCATCTTGGATCATTCTGCTATAGCTATTATAAAATCATCTTGGACAGTGGTGAAATGCAGCCGGTTCGCGGCTACTTGCGCGAGCCGGTAGCGCTGGTGAACGGTAGCTCCGACGCTCGGCATTTTGTCTTGTTTTTGAGCCCTCCCACCTGCCCGCGCTCTTTCTTTACGTTTATCCGCTCAGCTAAATGAAGCGGCTGAGCGGATTTCCCCATTACAATGCCTGGGAGGCACTTTGGCTGGGGCTTGCCTGAGCTGCGCACGAAAAAATGGATGTGGAAGGCCCATATAGGAGATGTGAATGTAAAAATATCCTCATTCATAGTTCCCCAAAGCAAAAGATAATACACAATAACAAATAGAAATGACAAGACTTGGATAGAAAACTAGCCTTTAGTAATCTCTACAATAAAAAGTTAAGATTTGGGTTTTTTTCCCTTTATGTAATACTTTTCCTCAAAAAGGGAAAATATAAATTATACCATATTAAACCCAGCTGATAGTGCTTTATACTTAAACTTCTGGAGTGTACCTATTATCACATTTAAGTGATAGTTCCGCATTATATAATTAATATTTATTTATTAAATTTATGTGCCACCCATTTTGCTTCAAGAGCAACTATAATTAATAAGAAACAGTACCATGACAACAGTGCCATGGAAATATATTGATGCACTCATTTCTAGTTAGAATTAAAAACATGGCATGAAAATGGACTAAGATGCCACCTCCTCCCTCTGTGCATCTTGCTCCCTTCCCTCCCACCTTGTCAATTTTAAACTAATTTTAGTGTCAATACTCTTTTAAGATTTTATGGTTTGATCTTTTTATGATTGTAAGCTGCCTAAAGTCACCAAAAATGGGCAGCATATAAGTTTAATAAATAAATAAATATTCATTTTGCTATTATTCTCCATTTAGATTATCATCATCATATACGCATTACTGTACTGACAATATTACAGAATCTCAAAGTCATAGGACAATTGCACACAAATTGTTTTATTTTACTACATCACATAATCTTCAAGCAAAACCCTAACCTGAAATGTTTATTAATATTCCTCATTTGTATAAATGAAATTACTACTGCTGTTGCTATCTGCTAAATAATAATAGTAAGATAGAGGATTCAAATCTTTACTCAGTTATCTGAGACATCTTGGATCAACCACAACATCTCAATATATCCTCTATTATAGTGTCTTTTGAAGCGACTATATAGGTGGTAAATCTAGTAGTTAAGACAGCAGGCTAGAAACCAAAGACCATTGACTTCTAGCCCGACTTTAGGCATGGAAACAGACTTTGACCAGTCACTCTTGTTCAGCCTAACTCATCGCACTAGATGTTTGTTGTAGGGAAAACAGGGGATGGATGAATTACTAGGCATGTTCACCACCTTGAGTTATTTATAAAGATAATAAAGATGGGATAAAAATATTTTGAAAAAAAAAATGATTGCCTATTCTGACAATGAGGTTATGCTTAGCACTGTAAGTAAAATAACAGTGTCAAGCACCTTAACAACTATCTTTGGAATGGCTTGAATCCAAAGAATTATATGACTTCAGCTTCCTGAACAGCCATCCTGAACTACCATTCTCCATGACATCTGGCAAGTTCTGAAACTGCCAAAAGCACTTGCTTTTAAAATTACCAAGAGCAATTAGAATATGCCCTTGCCATTCAAGGGAAGGAAAAGCCAAATATCGGCTTAAGTATGCCACTGAGAATACTTAAAATACTCTTTGGATTTCAACAACTGTATCTGAATGTAATATTTTTTATTTGTACAGATGATTTCAAGCAGGGGTCCACAACCTTTCCAGCTCTGCAGACCAGCAGTGGTGGTGAGGAGAGGGGACTGTTTCATTGCTTGGCCCGGTTCCCCTCCCCCACCACCGCCACTCCCACTGCTGCCAGTCCACAGACACAGAAAGGTTGGGGACCCCTGCGCTAAATCATCTGTATGAATAAGAAATATTATGTTGAAGTCCAAAGAGTACTTTAAATATGCCCAAGTATGTCGGGCCTCAGACCAGAGATTGGGAAACCCTAATTTACAGAAGAGGATATTGATTGGAGATACCAAAAGTAAACATGGATGTGATTTGTCAGGTTTTCTGTTCAGGTTGTTATAGATCATAATATCTTGATGATATCTTTGCTGTAATCAACATGGAGAGATGGAGATTGCTCCAATGAACAACATGAACAATGTAGTGGCAATATTCACAACGAATTCTATTCATGAGGGGAAGAACAATATTCACATTTGAATCTTGTAGTATTGGTGTGCTCAATTCATTAAGAGCTTATTTTGTAGCAATAATTTGGTTTTGAAAAATGTGCAGAATGAGGGCATTATTAATTTTTTGAAAATTAGTAATGATATATGCCGACTATGATAGAATAGAATAAAATTCAATCTGCAGATTAACTTGTCTAAACAATATTCAGATAAGCTGCAGGTTAAATTAATGATAATAGTGCTTTTGTCATTCCACTTCAATAGTTTTGATCTTAGACATATAATTTGATTTCTATTTTATCTAGTCTGCCTCATTTGAAAATGTATTTATAATGTTTATCCACTCTATAAAGCCATTCACAGATTTAATATGATGATCTTAGCATATGATTGCAGAGGGTTCTTTTCTGTTAACAATTACTTGTTCTTAATTTTTTTTAAATTGCATATACTAACCACATGAAGTGATTAGTTATCCAGGTTAATTATCCTGGCCAATAAAAAATCTTTAATATGATTTTAGAAATCATGCACACGGTATTAAATCCCATTACTGCAATGTTTTTTTACTTACAATTCATTGCATTTAACATCGGTTTTATTGATGTTTTGGCATCAAACACAAATGCATTTATTTACCTATGCATTTATGAGTAGTAGTAGCTGCTGAAACAAACACAATGTGACTTGTTGGCAGTTTACTTTCTTATTTATAGAGAGAGAGCTCAATCACATATACAGTATATCTAGATCAGGGGTGTCAAACTCAAGGATCCGGCTTGCAGGGTCTTTAGATCTGGCCCACAGAGCCGCCCTGGAAACAGCGAATGACAGAGCCTCCACCAGTGAAAATGGAGACCATGAGGCCAGCCCTCATGGGATCCATTTTCGCTGGCAGAGGGCTGCAGGAGACCATCACAGCCGAAAACGGAGCCCAGGATGGCCACACACGGCCCTCATCGGCTCCGTTTTTGTTGGCAGAGTGCTAGCAAAACAAACTACTACAAAGAGTGGCATTTGATCAGCCAAGTGACATCAAGCTGGCCATGCCCACCCCGGGCCCCCGCAGTCAAACACAACCCTGATGCGGCCCTCAATGGAATTGAGATTGACACCCCTGATCTAGATACTTCATAACTGAAGCAAAATATTTTAAAATGTGGTTAATTAATATTGTTATCCTAACCAAAAAAACCACTATAAATACAACTATAAAATGACCAACTGGGAAAAAAATATCTGCTTAGCCTAACATGTGGAGAAGGGCCTCACTCCTCCACTTTCTAGCAGGTGCATCAACAGCCAGACAACCTCCCTTTTGCACCTAAATCTCTATAGAGAAGGAGGAAGCATATCAGAACTGGTATCCAACCAAAATGGAGTTTCTGTGCAGTTAATAAAGACCTGGGGCTCACCCTGAGGCTATAAATAGCTAAAAAAAATATTGGGAGTCCTGAAGCCAATCATACTGTTGCTACGTATTGAAGTCTGATGTCAGTGCATTTTCTATTAAGGGAAGTTGCACTTGCAGCAAATTATGCACTTCAGTTTAGAAATGGCCAGAGCATGAACAACTATAGTGAGGTTAGCTTCAAGTTGATCATGTGTTCTCTTTGCTGATTGCTTCATAGTTTTATCTGTGCGTCTCAGACTAAGATTTCTTTCCCTGATTCACCTGTTACACATATTCCCTTAACCAACGCAGCATACCTGTTTGGTCTCCCACTGCTAATTAAAGTTTACTTGCTATGTATTTCCGCTTTTTAAGATTCCTGTGATTGGCATCTTTTTTATGTGGTCCAGAAATCACCTTAGTGGTAGAAGATTTTAGATTACATAAAAACTTAACTTCACTGAGTAGACATGCAGACATTATATCAGTGTTTTTCAAACTTAGCAAGTTCAAGATTGGGGACTTCAACTTTCAGAATTCCCCAGCAAGCAAGGAGTTGAAATCCACACATCTTAAAAATTGCACTTTTTCAAAGATAGTATCAGTGAAGAAATGTATAATTACAAAGGTAAGGAACTTCTCTATATTGGCACCCAGCCACTTCCCAATAGAGATACTAAAGTCCATTGGAATTGGGCAGCTAATAAATTCAAATAAATAAATACTCCTTTACTTGTATGAAATATAGGTAGCCCTCGACTTACGCTCACAATTGAGGCCAAAATTTCTGTCATTAAGTGAGAAATTGGTTAAGTGGGTTTTGCCCCATTTTATGATATTTCATGCCACAGTTGTTAAGTGAATCACTACAGTTGATAAGTTGGTAACCTGGTTGCTAAGTGAATCTGGCTTCCCCATTGACTTTGCTTGTCAGAAGATCACAAAAGGGGATCACATGATCTTGGGACATAGCGAAGGTCATAAATATGAACCAGTTGCCGAGCATCTGAATTTTGATTCCCTGATCAGAGGTGGTATTCAGCAGGTTCTGACCAGTTTTGGAGAACCGGTAGCAGAAATTTTGAGTAGTTCAGAGAATCAGTGGTAACCTTCCCCCAGGAGTGGGGAGGGAATGGAGATTTTGCAGTATTCTTCCCCTGCCGTGCCCACCAACCCACGCCCACCAAGCCACACCATGCCCACCAAGCTATGCCCACAGAACCGGTAGTAAAAAAAATTTGAACCCCACCACTGTCCCTGATCATGGGAATTCTACAAAGGTCGTAACTATGAAAAATGGTCATAAATCACTTTTTTCAGTGCCATTGTAACTTTGAACGGTCACCAAATGAACTGTTGTAATTCGAGAACTACCTGTAATGCTTTTCACACAAGGGTCTTTCATTTCGATTTTTAAATGATTGATCTGTTTAACTTATTTATTTGCATTATTTTCACACCATCTGCTTATTTATACTGAAATGTATCACATTAAGTACTCTGTCCTGGTATTTCTTATGAATCAAGAAAGATGATAAATATTAAACTATCTAAACTGAAGTAAGCTAAAACAATTTCATTTAAGCTACAATTACTGCCCAGTTTAGATCTCACTAGACCACTTTTTATCCACCATGTATTATGGCCTTATCTCTGTGTGTGATTTGTTTCTTTTTGCATATTTATTTCTCCCTGCTATCCTGTACAGCTTGCATCTTCACTTAGTAAAAACACAGGGGATTGTGTTAAACATTTTTATCTGTGCTTTCTCATCTGCAAACATCAACTAAGACACAAAAGAAAGTGACAAGCTCCAGTTACTGCTCTTTGGTCAAGAGTTAAGTGGGTAAGGACAATTCACTTTATGTATGATGGATGTTAAACAATTACTAATCTTAAATTGTAGGAACACAGCTGGAAAGGGACATGTAGGCTGCTCAAGAAGATAAATGAATATGACAGTTTATTAAATATACATGGTTAGTGTTTGATAGTGCTGTGCTGTCTTAGAAGGAAGCACCAGATTAATATTACTTAGAGGCAAGTCATAGAGTACAAAAGTGCAGGAGGAAATTTATAGTATGCAAAGAATTTCAGCTAGAAATGGATAATGCTGACAGGACAGTGCAACATTTTAAAATGATACTCCACTTTAGAGAGAACATGACTATCTCCTTTTTTTAATCAACTAAGTTTTGTAATACAAATGAGAGAATATAGTTTAGGAATGGATTCAGTTGAAAGCCTGGAAACATTTAAACTGCAATACTTTCCTTGCTCCCAAAAAATATGGATATGATTGCACTTGTTTATGCAGTTATAGGCCGTTATCGAGCTCATATTTAACTGTAAGCAAAAGTAGTTTAAGCCTAAAGGTAAATAAGGTTGCAATCTTATATTGATTCCTGAAGTCAGTAATACTTATTTTTAGTAGAAATGTCTTAGTGTCTAATATAATTCTGACTTACAGAAGATAACAGTAGTAAAAACACTAAATTTAATAAAAGTCATCAAGAAAAGCAGATCTTTGCTTTAGGAAATAAAAGCAAGTGATGGCCACATTCATAAGGCTTTTATGTAAATATTGCAAAGCTGTTGCTTATAATGATATCAGAGTCCCCTCAGGATACATGGATTTGCCAAACAATCCTCTCAATTAATCAAAGCCCATGTAGGAAAAGCCTAAGCATTGATACCAGAGGTATCTACAGAGTCCAATGGGGGCAAATGAAGAAAGCACCACCCCAGTATTGCAATACAAACTTGGCCTTATTTTTATGTCTGTCATTGATGTCATACACGTCTCCAAAAGGGATGGGGCTTGCATCATGATGGTACAATGCTGAAAGATCATGCAGGTTTCAGCATTGTACCCATCATTTCTGTGATCCAGACCATGTAATAGCTTAATGTGGAGCCAAATTTTTGAAAGTGTCTGTCATCCAACTTAATGAATGGTAAAAGAATTATTAAAATGCAAGCTTTAGGTGTTGTTTTAATACAGCTGAAACAGATGATACAGTTGAAAAGCAATGAACAATCTGACAACAAAAATCCAAAAGTTAAGGGAAATTATCATCCATCTGATCAAAATAATTTAGTGTTATATTCCTAAATGCTATTGTTTTTCTCTAAGAGACATTGCAGCTCCATATTCAGTTATCTAAGTATTTCAAAACAAGATGTCCACAAACTCTCTAGTGGGCATTCGTATACAAGTGGTCCTGTGCTCGATAGAATGACAATTGAGTCCAAATTTTCTATTGCTAAGTGAAACATTTGTTAAGTGAGTTTTGCCCCATTTTACAACCTTTCTTGCCACAGTTGTTAACTGAATCATTGCAGTTAATAACACAGTTGTTAAGTGAATCTTGCTTCCCCATTGTCTTTGCTTGTCAGAAGGCCTCAAAAAGTGATCACATGACCCCAGGACACTGCAACTTTCATAAATACATGCCAGTTGCCAAGCCCCAAATTTTGATCACCTGTCCATGGGGATGCTGCAATGGTCCTAAGTGTGAAAAACAGTCATAAGTCATTTTTTCAGTCCTGTTGTAACTTTGAACGGTTGTAAGTCGAGGACTACCTGTACCAAGGAATGGAACCCAAATCATGTATTAATGGCACCAGAGAATACTTCCACATAGATTTCTGACTCATTCTGCATTATTTAAGGAATGGCTTTAGACTTCATTGATCCAAAGCCAATATCACCTGTTTGGGAACTGATTCCAGTTGATAAAAAAATATAGCAAAAGGGGTACTTTTCTTTGAACTCGTATGGCTGTTCAAATTTTCAAAATGATCTGTTATCCCAGTACTGGGAATGTTTATCTTACATGTTCAAGTTCTTGTGTCAAGTCGACCATTAAACGGGCCTTCAAAATAATAATTTTTATGTATTCAGTGCACTGCAACATGCAACAATGGCTAGGCCAATTGAGAAAAATACTTGGTTGCAAATTTGTTAACATGCTGGCCTTCAGAATTCAAGAGTTCTTTTAGAAGATTTTTGTGCCTTTGTTATGTTTTTCCAGTTGCTCTTTCCTTGCATAGTTTCCCATCATAGTATCTTCTTGGGAATTCATTTTGCAAACTACTCCTGTAATGCACAAAATATAAAGAAAAACATGGAGGGGAGCACTAGTAATTTAGTAGGGATAAGGGAATACTTGGCCAAAATTTATCCTAGCTAGGAAGATTGGAAACTGATTCTTTGTACTCTCCCACAATCAGTTGCAGAGAAGAAATGTGAACAATGATTAGCTCAAGATATTTTTCACAGATCTTTAACTATTGATGGAGTAGTGTTTACTGAGACACAATATGGCAGTTCTCTTAGATTCATGGTTCCTGTTCTTTACAGCAAAGATCAACATCATCTTATGTGACAATGGTGCAAATTCTTAAATAGTGGCATCTTGCTCAAGGTTGTTCATACCCTAGTCATTTCCTTATTATAATGCAGTTTACATGGAACTGCACTATGGACCGCCCAGAAATTTCAACTGGTCCAAAATGTGACAGTGTAGGTAGATTAAAGACTAAATTAAGCAGTTTTGATACACTCTGTTGTCAATCTCACTCAGTCATTTCACTTTGCTTTTAAAAGCGAGGGGAGCACATTGCTTCATGAATCAACTTAAGTGCCTTACTTCATTCAAAACTTCTTCAAAGCTAAGCATTCCTTTGAAGCTTCCCACAGCCTTAGTTAATATATCTTTCACTTCACTGAGAGCCAAAGACCAAGAAATGCATCAATTTTTGCTCCTTTCCATATTCCTAAGTATGACTTTTTATAATTTGAAATAAATGTGAAGTGCATGCCACCGTTGTCAGTATTGGAATATCGATGTCAGATTTTTATTCACAACTGGTCCTTGCCTTACAATCATTCATTTAACAACCATTTGAAGTTACAATGGAACTGAAAAAAAAGATTTATGACCAGTCCCCGCACTTACTACTGTTGTAGCAATTCCAAAGTCGTAAAATCAAAAGTCAGGCATTTGCGACCTTTCCAGCTGGCTTCGTGCAAGCAAAGTCAATGTGGAAAACTGGATTTGCTTAACAGTCATATGATTCACTTAACAACTGCAGTGATTTGTTTAAGCATGGCAAAAAAGATCATAACATTAGGAATGACTTACTTAACAACCATTTTGCTTCACAAAGGAAATTCTGGCTCCAACTGTTCTCATAAATCGAGGATACCTGTGTTGTAAATAAGTAGCAGTCTTCTGCCTTCTCCTGAGCTTCCCTATATAGCAGTGGTTCTTAACCTGGGTTCGATCGAACCCCAGGGGTTCGGTGAGTCAGTCTCAAGGGTTCGGTGGAGGTCAAGACACACACTATTATGTTTTTGTTT
>JAOYMU010000192.1:87770253-87787991 GCA_025802295.1 Psammodynastes pulverulentus | reverse complement strand
GAGACCTCGTCGAAACGTCGCCAAGACACCCTCAAGTTTACACGGAACAAGACCCGAATATGCCAAAACCTACATACATACATATACATACACATATACATATATACACACACACACACACACACACACACACACACACACACACACACGTAGTAGTAGTAGTAGTAGTATATATTAATATCCTACTATTGTTAAAATTTCTGCCAACCTAGCAGTTCAAAAGCATGTAAATATGCAAGTAGAAAAATAGGGACCACTTCGGTGGGAAGGTAACTGCGTTCCATGTGCCTTTGGCATTTAGTCATGCCGGCCACATGACCATGGACGTCTTCGGACAGTGCTGGCTCTTCAGCTTTGAAATGGAGATGAGCACTGCTCCCAAGAGTCAGAAATGTATTGTTAAAATAGAACTTAGCAACAGCACTTAAGAATTATAAGCACTTCACAGTGCTTTACAGTCCTCTCTAAGCGATTTACAGTGTCAGCATATTGCCCCCAATGATCTGGGTTCTTATTTTACTGAGCTGGGAAGGATGGAAGGCTGAGTCAACCTTGAGTGGTGAGACTCGAACTGCTAAATTGCTGGCAGCTGGCAGTCAGCAGAAGTAGCCTGCAATGCTGCATTCTAGCCATGCCATCACAGCTCTTTCTTTCTGAAGGATTTTCACATTTACATTAAGATTTACTGACATGTCTCATATTTTATATTTATACACTCAGATAAATATAAATATATTATGATAGTCATAAGTGTGAAGATCCATTGTTATTCACTGTTTTCAGTACCATTCCAACTTGGTTGCTAAACTAATGGTTTTAAGTTGTAAAGTTGTTTTTTGTTTCATTTTGTTTGATTGTTAGAGAGCTCCTAAATTAGTTATTAAGCTAGAATGAATGTTTCTTTTAATCAAACAATCTCAGAAGGGCAATTACCCTTCTGTTTTTAGATAGCTTCTCTATTCTCTTATCGATGTGATGTAGATAAGCCATCCAAACTACCATAGCACCAAATGGTACCGGTTTGCTGATTACAATTGGGGGGGGAAATAGGCTGTTATTAAAAAAAAAAAGATACAAAAAATAAAGATATGAAAGAACCTGCTGACAGTCTAGCTAGCCTAAGCTCTACCCATTGCCCATGGGAAGTCCTGATATATTTGGAAAAATACCAGATAATTGGAAGAGGATAAATGTTCTTATTTTAAAAATGAGAAAAAGAAAGAGTCACCAATCAATCTGACACCGATAGTTGAAAAATCCTAGAACAGGTCATAAATTTGTCATTCTGGAAGTGGCTTGAAAATGAAGCAGTGATTACCAGAAGTTAGAATGGATTTGTCAAGAACAGATTTTGTCAGGATAATGGTATTTCATCTTCTGGTCAGGCAAATCGCCTTAGGAGATTCTGATTATGTTACAGGTATAATACACCTTGGGTTCAGCAAAATATCTGATAAATTGCCATATCAGATTCCGATAAGCTAGCTGGACAAGTATAACTTCAATATTTTGTTTATTAGAAGAAGTCATACACATCCTATAAACTATATTTCAAACTATGTTCCTTATCTAAATACAGTGATGTATCAAGTGGCGTTTAGTTCTCTTTAATGTTTTCATTAATCGTTAGGATGAAGGGATGGAGGGAATGCTTCTAAAATTTGCAATGACACAAAAGACAGCATCTAATCTATACATATAAAAGTGAAATACCACTTATGCATCATCACGAAATCTCCAGAACAGTAAAGCTACAAATTTGAAATTTGCCACGTATGTTCCTCTTGGCTTTTAGGTGCTCACTAAGAGCATTTTTCGAAATGACCATCAGAGCATTAGTATTTCATATATTATTATTAACAGGCTCTGATGCTAAGGAGTTCTACTCCCCCTCCCCACCTAAAAAGAAATCTGTTCCAAATGCAAAACATAAGGAGAGGAGCTTCAGTTGCAGCTTTACTTTCACAGCAGCAAGCAGCTTTACTACAGAACAGATGAGCTAAGCCACGCACAGGCTCCTTGCTGTCTCCTTGTTGCTCACAAATACAGTTTCACTTTCCAAACAGCCTTCAATTCTCTCACACGCTGACAACACACTAGCCAGATGAATACCGATGGACGCTGGTAGGCAGAGGCAGATTTTTCCCCCTTATTTTCCTCCCCAAAAACTTGCCCGATCACATAGTTTCGTAGTGAAGCACAGGTACGCTGCTAGTAATCTATAAAACCAAATTCAAAGCTATCTTGATTGCACTCATATAATAAAATAATTATAACAAAAAATAACAAAAAATAGTGCAAAGCTTTTCATTAAGAAAAAAAATCCAAATCCATAAATATCAGATGGTGATGCATGGCTTGAAACTAAATCTTAAAATTGTGGCTGAATGAATGGAATGAATCAGCAGTGTAACATTTCGCCATAAAGTCCAATGCAATTCTAGACTGTATCAATAGAATTATATTTTCCAAATACCAGGATGCAGTAATTCCACTATATTCTGCATCCAAAGTACTATGTTTAATTCTGGGGATCATATTTTAAAGAAATTCAAAGAAAGTGGTTCAAAGGAGTACAACAAAGATGAATCAGAAGCTAGAAACTAAGCTTTATAAAATGAGAAAGAGGAAATGTGATACGTCAACTTCAAAACAGACAACTTTTTTGAGAAAGTTCTCAAGTACTTTCATCTGTGTTACAAGAAGACAATCAAGACCTGTTCTGTATAAATTAGGATGAAATTAAAGCCCCTTTCAACTATGTTCTATGAAAGCTAGTAATACATTTTCTAGGTCAATGTTTCTCTACTTCAGCAATGTTAAATTGTATGGACCAACTTCAGTTTGTTGGCTGGGAAATTCTGGGAGTTATCACTGCTTATGTAAACATATAGCATAAGGTTGCTGAGGTTGAGAAACACTGGTCTAGTTAGTTCTAAGAAGACAAATCTCAAATAAAACCTAAAAAGAATTTTTTTAAAATTAGTTCTAGCATTCATATACAATGAAAAGGCTCCCATAATGCATTGCTCAGCAGAGACAAAACACTGTTCCTTTCCACTCTTATTAAGATACTAATTTTGGAGAATCAGGAAAACACTTCTAGTTCCCCTAGGTTTATAATTCCCAAAAATCCCAGCCACAATGGATTAAAAGAGCCTGCTTTTTCCATTAAAAAAACTGGGACATATGGTGAAGTAAACATGCCTCTGCAGAGAATAGAGATAATGATCATAGCAAAGACCAAAGAACTGACACAGACAAGACTCTAGACCAGTGGTGGCGAACCTATGGCACACATGCCAGAGGGGTTACTCAGAGCCCTCTCTGTGGGCATGCGTGCCGTCACCCCAGCACAGAGTTAGCCAGAGTTTGCTGATTGGGACAGCCACGGTGGGATCAGGCATCCCATGGGGCAGCCTAGGGGGTGAGGTCCTTACCCTAGCAGAAAGTGAGAGGGGAGAGAAGAGACTGATGTAGCTGGAGCTGCAAAGCAGAGACCAATGTTTTACATCAGCTCACTGTAAACATCGGTCTCCATTTCTGCAGATTCAGCTTCATCAGGCTCTTCTCTCTCCCCCTCACTTTCTGACAGGGCAAGGACCCTGATGCCTAGGCTACCCCGTGAGATGCCTGATCCCACTGGGGCTGCCCCAATTAGTGAACTCTGGTGAACTCTGTGCTGGGGCGATGGCAAGTGTGCCCACAGAAAGGGTTCTGAGTGCCCCCTCTGGCACGCATGCCATAGGTTTGCCACCACTGGTACAGAATCACCCAAAATATTAGAACTTTTAAAATATTTCAGGAGATTTTCAAAAAATGGGGCAAAGCATTAACATCTATAATGTCAGAAATGTCAGTAATGATATCTGCCTTTATGGACAGACGATGTCCAAAAGAGATTAAATCTGATGCAAATTTAAGTTGGTTAAAGTTTTGAAAATCAAAGTTGGAATGCAAATGATAGACCAGAAGAATGATCTGGATAATGACTTTTGCTGGATTTACAAAAGACACCAGTTAAAGTCTCAAAAATCCTTTGCAATGGAAAAAAGAAAAATTGAAGAGAAGCCAAATCCTGCAACAACATCTGAATTAATCAAAAGTGAAGATTGTTAGAAGTAAAGGGAAAGAATATAAAGTTGGTTGATTTGATCAAGCTTAAAATAAAATAAGTTTTATGAAATTATGGTAACACTTTATAAAGATTTTTTATTGAAAGCTGATAATTTATGGATGAGCATATAGATGTTATGGGAAGAAAAGATATTTGTTACCTTATGGTCATGAAGTGTTTTCAAATTTGTTTTCACTTGTGATGAAGATCTAAAGTGACCTTTATATATTTTTCTTTATTTTACGTTTTTTTTTTAAAAAAAAATTTTTTTTATTTTTTCTACTTTTGCTTTCCTAGTTACAAATACAAAAATGTATTTGGCTTTACGATTGTAATTAAAATAATAAATTTCAAAAAATTAATAAAATTTCAAATCACATTGAGGGACAAAGTAAAATCCACTTAGTGCAACCAACAGCATATAGAAAAATGTGTTCTCTGCTGCCATGCCTGAATTTTACCATAGAAGATTGCTTTTTCAAGCATTCCTGTTCTTGGATGACTAGGCATGTAAACAGGCTAATTGGCTGGATTTAGTGTTTCACAGTATGACTGACCGGATAAAATGAATTTAACCCTATGCATGACTGGATCTATTTTTGTGCTAAATTTAACTTGTTGTTAGTTGCGAAGTCATGTCTGACTCATAGCGAACCCATGGACAATTTTCCTCCAGGCCTTCCTGTCCTCTACCATCCTCTGGAGTCCATTTAAGCTCACTCCGACTACTTCAGTGACTCCATCCATCCATCTCATTCTTTGTCGTCCCGTTCTTCTTTTGCCCTCACTCTTCCCCAGCATTAGACTCTTCTCCAGTGAGTCCTTCCTTCTCATTAGGTGGCCAAAGTATTTGAGTTTCATCTTCAGGATCTGCCCTTCTAAAAAGCAGTCAGGGTTGATCTCCTCTAGGACTGACCAGTTTGATTGCAGTCCAAAGGGACTCGCTAAGATTAATTGCCCCATTGACCCAAATAAGCTGTTCCCCTCTTTTTGGAGGTGAGCCTTCATTGTATAAACTCAATTTTGGCTCATAATTTGCATTTATTCAAATATTCAGGCAGGGTGCTTATATAGGAATACTTACAGTGATCAGCAGGAAAATTTTCTATGATTTCTAGAGCTACATCTAAATATTCTAAGTGTTTCCCTTTCAGTTATAATAAATCAGACTTTCTTATCTAATTTCCTAAAATAATAAGAGCAGGCAGAATCCTTAATGTATAATTAAAGTTTGCTGATTATAACAAATTTATCTTCCTTATCTGTTGGAATTATAAATTGTATTTCTCCAATGTCATTTAACTCTATGAAAAATAAGGTCTGCTTTCAAAGAGAAACACATATTCTTTCAAGCTGCCTGACATTTAATGCCTAAATATATTACATGCATTTTTTGCCCTTGTGAGAGAGAAATATTGCCCTATTAGGAAATTATATCCTACTTCCACAGCCTTTACATAAGTATTACATTATACTTACATGACTTTTTGTGAAATGCTAACATATATTTTATTTCTGCTTGTTTCTTCTTAACTACTCTGATCTAGCTTTAAAACATAGATATATAATCTTTTATGGATAGCAAAAAAAAAGCAATATATAGTAAGTCAATCATGCCTGGCTTTTCTCACATGCCTGTTATTTAATATTTCTAACAGCATAATATTTAAACTATATGGCCACATACTCACCAGGTGACTTGACAGACAGTTTAAAACAATTTAACCTTTTTAAACATTGCAATGCTGGTTCCAGTGACTAAAAAGTACTGAGAAGGCTCATGGAACAAGTCGGGGTATGCATACTTCTCTCTGTAATATACTTCCCAATTCCTTTTATACTTTGAAATATTTTTAGACAACATTTCACATTGCTCATAGTCCAGTATTCATTTCATGTGAATGCTGTATACTGCTTTAGATATTTTTAAAATGTACACTTCACTGTTTATATGCTCTTTTATTTGGTTACATGCCTTCTCTTTATTTCTTCACTAAGAAAAACCATATATAGGAAAAATAACGCTTAAAATATTTCATTATCCTTTGATACCTGACCTTTACTATTCAGACTTTGGATACATACATCTATCTGTAATTTATGAAAAAGATCACAGCTTTGGGGAAAAATAAATGATTTGCAAAAACTCAGTTCTTCAACTTTTTTGGACTAGTCACAATTGCCATTTGGAATGGCATGAAATGGCCTCTGCCACTCTGAAAAATGGGGGCCTGCTCTTGGGAAGGCCACATAGAAGATTGGCTGCTTCTTTTTCCCAAGGGCAATCTTCGAAAAAGGTAAGAGGACCAATGTGTGACAGGAGCAGAGGAGGCCCAAGGAGGTGGGGTAGACCCTGGGAGATCCCGGAAAAGCCACATATGAGCTGGGTAGGTGCTGCAGCTGCAGGCCTGGGTTTGTGCCAGGCCATCCAGAATCTCTCCCATCCCTGAGGTACCCCATGTTCCGCTTAACAACTGCAATGGGGAGGAGCAAGGTTTGTGGTCATCAAGCAGGGCAATCACATAGTGCCTCAGTCAATGACCACTACAACTTATAACCATAATGATCAGGTTCTATAACAGTCATAAGACAAGGAATGCCTGTATAATATGCTCATTCTAGTTTATAGCCTATTATATCCTGGTAGTCTCCAATCCAAATTCACCAAATCCAAATCTGCTTAGCTTCCAAGTTCAGACAAGATTGGTCAAGTGTTGCCACTTGCTAAAATATTTAAATCGAAGCTATATTTGTTCTATAAGCTTCAATGGTTTGTGAGCAGGTTAAAAACCATTGATGCTTCCCTGAAATTATAGGACACAGGAATTATACTGGGGGTCAGGAGCGATAGATATGTAATTATGAAAAGTGATATGGCTATCTCACAGAAGGAAACAGTCCAAACAAAAGGTGAGAACTGGTTATTTTCATAGCAGTTGATCCAGAAATTTTACAAAACAGGATACGGCTAAAACATTTCCCTATACTCTCTCACTTTCACCTTCTTGTAGTAGGTTGTATAGCTAAATCCTATTCCAACGAAAAGCAAAGCAAGAAACCTATTTTAGTCATATTCTCTATAAAACAAATACAAAATTGAAAAAGAAGTTAGGGACATTGGCTGAAAAAATAGAAAAACATTTAATAGAAATAAGTGTTGTATTCTGTTGAGACTACAGATTGGGGTGAGTTACAAAAGCTGTGAAATAAATAAATATACAGCCTTAAAAGCTGCTGAGATATGAAGGAATACCAGCTACATTTGGTGTAGTATTTAAGGTGTTGCTCTAGAGCAGAGGTATCAAACTTGCGGCCTGCAGGCCAGATGCATCACGCGCTGGCCATGCCCATGCCTGCTTTAGCAAAGGGAAAAAATGTCATGAAACGTTATGTGACAGGAATGTGACGCCGCAAGTTTGACATCTGTGATCTAGAAACAAGGACACTGTGAGTTCTCGGCCTCCCTTAGACATGAAAGCCAGCTGGGTGATTTTGGGCCAGATTCCTCCTCTCAGCCTAACCCAATTCACAGGATTGTTGTGGTAGGGAAAGTAGGAGACAAATAGCTGTTGAAGTTATAACATTATTTGGACAATGATAAATCATCTATTACATTTCAAGCTTACCTCTGCTACTTCTGCTGCATCCAGGACTCGACTATCCTTTTCAGCACCCTTTTGTTTTTGTAAAGTTCGCCAGACAGCATTTCTTAATCCTTCTCGATTCACATCTCCCAAGAGTTCACTACGCAGGATAACAAGATTGTAGATCACACCATAACGTATAACCCAGAAGGGATCGTTATCTGAAATAATGGTAGACCAGGGTACCATAACATGACTGCTCAAAATATGAGAAATGTTTTCCTGATCAAATCAAGAAATTCACAGTCTAGAATTCTGCTTTAAAAGCAGACGGCTGACACCTCTGCAAGCTCAGGCCAAATTTAGACATGTCAATGTCCTTTACACAATTATGGGAAGCATTTTACTATGTAAGTAATTCAATTAGCTGCTGTTGCTTTTAAAAGGCATTTCTCTATGCACTGAGCCTTTGGTGTAGAACACTAGCATAGTAGCAACCATATTTTAGTCCACAGATAGTTGTGATGCTACTCCTAACAGAATAGTCCAATGAATGTCATGACGTTTGAAAGAGTTGCCAGGAAAGGTAAGCCAGAGGAAATTACAGGCTTTTGACAAAAGCAACATCCCAACATGTTGTTGTACCCAAAATGGGTCCTCGCCTGTGCCAAAGCCAATAAAGACCACAGACACAAGAAATGGCATTTTCAGCTTCATTTATTGGAGTATTCCAGCAAAAGGGTCTCAGCAGCTAAAGGAGCCAAGACACCAAACACTGCACAAATCCAAATTTTATATTAATAACTATGATTAAGGAAGTTGACATCCTAAGAATCAAATATTGGTTCCTTGACACATTTCTTTTGATTCATTTCTTCTACTTTACCCTCCTTCTTCATACATCTCATGTTTATGTTAATAAGCTTTCTTATCAAAAGAGGTGCATCTTTTACTGCTAGAGGTTACCAAAGTTTATATATCTCGGTGCTTTAGCTAGCATCCTTCTAACATGTCCTTCTAACTTTTAACTTTCTTGTTGCTAGACTGTAATGACCCACCATTGTTACACTCATCGCAGCTACAACTTTCTGCGTCAGAAATTCCTTTAACAAACTTTCCTGATTCCAACCCGAGTCCTTCAAACATTAGACTGAAAGCTCTAGCCTTCAGTGAAAAAGGGGCAGGACTTACACTATGATGTTGCTTACATCACTCTACTTCCCTCCCCCTTAACTTTCACCATTGGGCTGGCTATATTATCGCAGAAATAAAAAAAAGTAACAGCAACCCCTCTAACTGCTTCCAGTTTAGATATTTAGTTTACAATATATCCTTTCCCTTTTAAAAAAGAATCCAGATGACATCATTAATGTTTGCACTTTAGTGTTTTTCTACTCGTGTTTTTTGATAAACCAGATTTTTAAAAACAAAGCAATAGAATGTTAGTGCTGGCTTATCGGGTGTTGACTTTCAAAGAACAATTGAAGCTATTTATGATTGTCTGGCTTTTGCTTATTAACTTTTTTCTTCGGGTTTCTTATTGCTTCCAGTTCAGAGCAGCAGCATTTCTATAGAGTGATTAATATCTTCATGACTCCCACTCACTCAGTTCCACAAGGAAGAGGGGTTAATTATTAATTTCTTCTATTTTTTTTTCTTTCCATTGTACTGCAAAATAAGTTTCACCAATTACGCTAATTAAGGTGCAATTAAGAAGCAATTCATGAGCAATGCCACTGCTGTGCTGATCAAGAAGCAATGAAATGAAACTGCGTGGAAGTAAACTAATCATTCTACTGTATTTTCTAGCTTTCATGATTTATTTTACAATTGTACATTGTTTTAAATCACCTAAGCACTGCCAGTACAATAAAAAGGTTAGTTACATGCTTTTAAAATAATTAACACTGCAGAGGGTTTTGCCTGAATGATGCTTAAGATTTGTGTAAGCCAGTGTTTCTCACCCTTCACTAATTTAAGATGTGTGAATGTCAAACCCCATAATGCCCCAGCCTCATGATCTATTGGCTGGGGAATTCTGGGTGTTGAAATCCACATTTCTTAAATTAGCCAAGGTTGAGAAGCACTGGTGTAGGCATTGATCTAAAAACCTTGCTCGTTCAATGAGCATTGCTAAACGAAACTTTTCTAAATGTTCTGTGTGAAGCCAACACTACATGTGTAATATGCAAAGAGTTAATTTCATTAATCTGTTGCAGCCAAAGTAGCCAAGAATCATGTGGCATTTTAAAAATTAATACAAATTCAATACAGAGCTCTATAGTCCACAAAAGCGTATGCCATAATAAATTGATTAGTCCTCAACAGACACAACATTCTGTTATTTTAATTCCATTTCCAGCTGAATGCCAGCAAGCAATGCCTCATCAAAGTTAAAAATGCCTCACAAGAAAGCGGTGGTTATTTTTCCCTCCCATCTGACATTGAGCTCTTTCCATAGCCTCACCAATGGGATTTCCTCCTATCTTCAAAATGGAGCAAAGGCAAACAGCAGCTTCCCCCCCCCACACCAAACTGCTTTGTCACGCATCAACAAAGAGACCAGCAGATTGCTGCCCTTACAGGAGGGCAGTGCTAGTTGCTGCTGTCGCAAGCAGCGACAATGCTTTGTACAAGGAAAAGATTGATTTGTTTAATAGCTAGATGGAACATAGCCTTCAGTGAACATTTGACTTGTTTCTGCAGTGCAATTGCAGTTGTGCTGTCTTCATGTACTGAGTGGTTTTGCTTCTTTGCTCGCTGTGGTCCTGGATGAAGGCAAGAGTCATACTGCTGTTGCCGTTAAGAAAGCAATTCAGTGAGCTACAGGGACTGAATCAAGGAGACCCCCTCTCTTCCCACATCAGGAGGTCAAATGGGCAAGCCCCTCTTCCCACAAATAGCTGAAAAGATTGGGCACTAAATAATGGAGAGGAAAGGGAAGCCAGGCTCTATGAAAACCCTGAGCTTTCGAAAAAACATCGGGGACTTCCGGTGACTTCATCGAGGCAGAGAAAGGGACTGGGACGAGCTCCGTTTCTAGTGCCCTTAAATTGCTTCTTTTGCGGTCCCCAGCGGGGGTTCGCTAACCCCAGAGAGGTTGGCGAACAATTGCCGAATCTCGGAGGGTGGTGTGGCAGCTGGCAACTGCCCACTGGCACGGAGTTCGGCTAAGACCGCGTGAAGCTTTGCCGTCCGTAATGGCGGCGCGTAGCCTCTATTTCTCACAGTGAAGCCAGAGAGGAGCATTCAACGACCTATAGATTAGAATTGGATATGCGAGTGATCGGTGACCCAGATGTATTGAAATAAGATTTTTGGTAGCTGAGAGAGTGATCGTGGTGATTGACGGAACCAGTGAGAGGCTCGGAACAGAGGAGCGTCTTGGAGCGGCCATTTGGAGTTAACGAGGGGAAATTACTACAGCAGTGGTGAGTGGAGTATATTAAAAGACGATCGTGAAGATTCCAGATTCTGTTGGAGGCTCTGATCCTTTTCGGCTGCTGGAATGGCATGGAGATCGGCTCTCTTTGAATCCCTTTCTTTTCCTTTATTATCGATTAGTCCGTGGAAGATTTCCTTCTCTTTGGATCACAGGAAGAAGGTGGTTATATCGTTGCCATTTGGGAGGCTGATTTGTGGAGGAAGTACCGATCAACAAGAGTTCTCTAAATGCTGTTATGAAACTTGAACTGGAGGTTTACAGAAAGTTTTAGTCTATCTGAAGAACCTGGACTTTACACTGTTATATACTTACTTTTAGGAATATATATAGAATATAATGGACGGACTACTTGTTTAATGTGGGAAGAGGGATTTTTTCTTTCCTTCTTTTGACTAGAATTAACCGATTTAAATGAACTCTTAAAATTTTGGAAAATCCCATATTATTATTATTATGAAGAATAATTGACTTTGCGCTAAACTACCTAATGGACTATATTTCCTTTTCAGAATAATATATGTGTAGAAAATGCTTAATTAAGTAGATAATAACTAGGAATCTCTAAATACTATATGAGGTTACATTAAGTTCTATATCTTCTAATCTGAGACTATAACAAAAGATTCTTTGGATTTAGATATTTATATTTATACTTACAATCAATTACTGAGTTAATTAAGTCTACTAATTTAATTCCTATCTCCCCTTTTCTATATAATAATATAATACCTTTAGTATAAGCTGGTGTGATAAATGCTAGTTTGGGATGGAATATATTCCATCCTAAACAAACAGAAAAAAATCTTGAAAGATATGGCTTCAGGCTCCTCGTCCGGGAAAGGGGGGAAAAAACTTAACTACTTCATTTATTCCTATCACACCAACTTCTTCTTTAACACAAAAATCTATTGACGGGATGTTTGTAACAGATAAATCAACTGCCTCAACTGCTACTCCGAGTATGCAAGACGCTCTGACCGCAATTCAGGAAGCTATGGTCAAGATGCAGGAGGTCATGTGCCATAATCATCTTGACCGCAAAGCTGACATTTCTGCCATGAAATCCGAAATGAGTGACCTCAGAAATGAGGTCAAATTGGACATTTCAAAATTAGATGGGAAAATGGGCATTATTCAAAAGAATATAGAGAAAAATGAACAGGCAATTAAATCTGTAGAAGGGCGGACTGAAAAAATGGGAAAAAAATTAGTAGCGATCGACCAGAAATCAATGTCAACCAATAGGGAATTCGAGGGTTCCCTTATCAATATGGAAATGGACCGAGCGGCTTTTTTTCTCAGGTTCCAAAATGTAGCAGAACTCAAAGAAGATGTTTTTGATTTGATGTCTAATCTGCTCGCAGAACATTTGCACAGAACTAAACAAGAATTTCAATTAGAGCTTGATGAAATGTTCAGAGCTAATACTAACTATGCTAGAAAATTCAATTTACCTAAAGAAATTCATGTAAGATTCGCTCGAAAAGAAACTCGGGACGAGGTATATAGAGAACTTAAAAATAATCCCATTTGTTATAAAGGTAAGGAAGTGATTGTCCTTAAACAAATCCCCCATAGGGTAAGAGAATATAGGAAAGATTATAAATTTCTCTCATCTGAACTACAGAGAAGAAATATAATCTTTAGGTGGCTAATCCCGGAGGGGCTGTTAGTAACCTGGAGAGATCATAAATATAAAATAGAGAATTTGGGGAAAGCCCAAGAATTGCTGGATCTCATAGTGAGTTCAGATGGAGAACAAAGTAGTAGAGGGGTACCTCAGGAAGCCATGCTGCAAGTTGTGGAAAAGGAAATAACAAAAGACAAAGGGAGAAATTTGTCCCCACCGAATAGGGTAACTACCAGAGCGCAAGCACTAAAAGAACCTTTAGAGACAAACTCCAACGGGAAGTAAAACATGGGAGGTCTCGTGAAAGAGATCAAATTGATTTCTATGAACATCAATAGCCTTAAGGCGCCAAACAAATGGAAAAAAAATCTGAATAAACTTCGTAACTTAAATGTTGATATAGCCTGTCTTCAGGAGACCCACATTAGAACAGAAGACAAAAGCTGTTTAGATTGTACTAAATTGGGTGATGTATATATTTCTTCGATGAATGAAAAAAAGAGAGGTATCGCCTTATATGTTAGGAAAGAGATAAGCTCCCGGCTTGTATTCTCTGACCCTGGAGGTAGAATGCTATTCGTAGAGGTGTTCATTGGCGGAAGGCCAATATCATTAATTTCAATTTATGCTCCTAATGATAACTTAAATGATTTTTATCAAAGTTTGTATGGGAAAATTGTGGATCTAGATTTGAAGGATATTTGCATTTTAGGGGACTTTAACGCGGTGACAGATAGGAACTTAGATTATATCAGTATTAAAAATAATAAAACTATAAAGAAAACCCTTCCATCTCCGTGGTTAGACTGTGTGGATGAATTTAATTTAATTGACCCATGGCACATTAAGAATCCTTTCAAAAAACAGTTCACTTTTTATTCTTTTCCCCACCAATCTTGGTCCCGTATTGATATGATTTGGGCTAGCGGGACTATTATGAACGAGATCAAACAAATTGAAATATTATCCAACTCTTGGGCAGACCACAATCCCATACAACTAATCTGGAAAGGCGAACCTAGGGGGAAGGCGAGATGGTCATTAAACACAAAAATTTTAAAAGAAGAAAATTTTATAAACAAGTATAAAGAAGATATAAAATGGTTTCTTTTGGAGAACACCTCCCAAGAGATTTCCAATCAAACACTATGGGATACTATGAAAGCCTATTTAAGAGGGCTTTGTATATCATACATGGCAAAAAAAAACAGGGAAAAATTGGCACTCAAAAGAGATTTAGAAAAACAATTGGGCACATACGAGTTACAACTGCAAACAATGCCCCAAAATGAGAAGATAAGAGATAGGTTTTTAGAAACTAAACATAAACTTGCAATTTTGGATCAAAATGAGGTAGCCCAAAAACTAAAACTAAGTAGACAACACTACTTTGAGCATGCCAATAAACCCGGTAGATGGCTCTCCTATAGACTCAAAAAAGAAAAAGAGGAACGGACAATTCTTCAATTACAGGACTCACATGGAAACATTTGTAGTGCGTTAGAGGAAAAAAAATAGTGTTTGATTTTTATACCAACTTATATAAAGAAGAAATAATAGAATTTTCTAAAATAGAACAATATCTAGCCCGAAGCAAAAGCTTAGGAGCTATTAATGAATTAGAAATTGACTTAGCAGAACCGATTTCTAAGGACGAACTCAAAAAAGCAATTGCTAGACAAAAATTAAATAAGACGCCCGGACCCGATGGCCTCCCTGCAGAAGTTTACCAAGAACTAGGTGATCCAATAGAATCCCTGATGCTTGATACTTTCAACGAAGTTTTGACTGATGCCAGGATGCCGGATTCATGGAAGGATGCATTCATTACATTGATTCCAAAAAACGACACAGATAAAACACAAATCGCCAACTATAGACCCATTTCGTTACTAAATTCGGATTATAAAATTTTCACACATATAATAGCCGAAAGACTCAAAACAATCCTGGCCACGTTCATCCACCCAGATCAAAACGGCTTTCTTCCCGCCAGACATACTAGAAATAACACCAGAATGGTCCTAAATTTACTAGAATTCTTTGAAGCTCATCCCGAAAAACAAGCAGCGTTTATTTTTTTAGACGCTCAGAAAGCGTTCGATAATTTGAATTGGGCATTTATGAAACAAACAATCCACTTTTTGAATTTAGGCGAAAATTTTAATAGAGTGATCCAAACCATCTACTCATCCCAAAGAGCCAGCATCCTCATAAATGGAGACAAAACTGAGAATTTTGTAATAGCTAAAGGTGTTAGACAGGGATGTCCCCTCTCCCCGTTGCTTTTTATTCTAACTCTGGAAATTTTGCTAAATAATATTAGACTATGTCAAGATATTAAGGGGGCCAAAATAAGAAATCAAGAATATAAAATTCAGGCCTTTGCCGATGATTTATTAATCATTCTAGAAGACCCCTTAGAATCTGGGCAAAATTTGATAAGAGAGTTAGGAAAATTTGGCGAGGTAGCCGGACTAAAAATAAATAAAGAAAAAACGATGGTGCTTACTAAAAATCTAACAGTCGATCAGAAAAAAGATTTAGAAGAGGTAATCCTATTTCGAATTACCAATAAAGTTAAATATTTGGGGGTGTGGCTCTCTTCGAGATGTTCAACCATCAAAGAAAACAATTATACTAAATTATTACATCAGATTAAATTGGATTTAAATCGTTGGGACAAACTTCAAATTTCATTATTAGGGCGGATAGCTTCAATTAAAATGTCAATCCTACCGAAAATTTTATATCTATTTCAAACTATCCCTATTAAATGGGACCCTAAATTTTTTAAAGAATTAGATAATCTAATCCAAAAATTTGTCTGGTCAGGGAAGAAGCCAAGAATTAAAAAGTGTTACATGCAGGACGATAGGTCTAGAGGAGGATTGGGTTTACCAGATTGGGAAACCTATTATGAGGCAGTTATTTTGTGCTGGATTAAAGAATGGATCCCCCTTAAAAATAACAGGTTGTTAACCCTGGAGGGGCATGACCTACTATCTGGTTGGCATGCCTTTCTATGGGCCGACAAAAAACAAGACTATTTCAATAGACATTATGTCAGAGATATTTTACTAACAACATGGAAAAAAGTGAGGAAAAAACATTACAGTAAAATTCCAATCTGGTTTTCATCGATGGAGGCGACAATCCACCCCAACACTCTGGACAAAAACAAAATGCTCAGTTATAAAGAATTATTACACATGAATGGTTCCCTGAAGTCAATGCAAGATTTAAAAGATAGAGGTATATCTTTGAACTGGTGGATTTATTTGCAAATCCAGACTAGATATATTAAGGATAGGGACCAATTCGGCCTTTATATACATCAACAACCAATTGATAAGATTTTATTAGGTTCCAAAAAAAAATTTATATCTAACATGTATAAATACCTACTCCAAACTAAATTAGACTTAGGAACACCTAAAGGTTGTATGATAGCATGGGAAAAAAAATTGGGTTATACGATCCCGCCGGATGATTGGGATCAGATTTGGACTAAAAATTACAAAATTACCAAAGCCGTCTCATACAAGGAAAATACTCTGAAGATGTTTTATCGTTGGCATAGGGCTCCATCAAATCTGGCCAAAATGTATCCTAACATGAATCCGGCTTGCTGGAAGTGTAAAAAAACCCAGGGCTCATTTTACCATATGTGGTGGACATGCGGGGAGGCACAATCCTTTTGGAAAAAAATCTGGAATTGGGCAAAATCAATTACTAAAGAGGATATAGACTACAAACCGGAAACTTTTTTGCTTGGCATAATTAAGGGCATACAAAAGAAAGAAAATTTATATCTTCTGTTACATATTTTCACAGCGGCAAGAACAGCTTATGCACAACTTTGGAAAAAGACTGAGATTCCCAAGGATGAACTATTAATTCAAAAAATTCTCCAATGTGCAGAGATATATAAATTAACATTAGAACTCAACAACCAAAAGGATTCAGAATACTACAAAATTTGGACTATATGGTATAACTGGTTACACCTCCGATATGCTTAAATAATCAATGATTATATATACTACTTTGAGAAAATTATTTTTTCTTTTTTTCTTTCTTTTTTTTTCTTTCTTTTGCTTATATAATTAATTAATTAAGAGAAGAATATTCATAATAGTTGTGTATGGTTAAGCTAATTAGGTCACAAGTAATTCTTTTGATAAGATATTCTTTCTATAGGCGTCGTTGATATTATAATTATAAATGAACTTTTTTTTCTGTTTAATGTTGTATTTGTTTTGTATTGTTTTTAGTCCTTTGTTCCTATGTATGTTTTTAATCTTTCATATGAATAAAAACTTTTTTTAAAAAAGGAAAAAAAGGGGGGGGGAAACCAGTAGTTACACATCTCCTCAGTTCAGCAGTTTAAAAAGTATCTAATTATCTTCAGGTTAATTTCACATATGGTCTCAGGGACAGGTTTCTATGTCTTCCCTGTCTGTTTCTAAGTATCCAGTGAAAGCAGTTTGGAGATGTTAATTCCACAGGGCAGCAACCAATTAGTTTTTTCAGCACAGTTCAGTTCCAGGGAACCCAAGCCTTTTACATTGATTGCATCAAACTGTGTAAAATCTTCTCCCTGTGCTTGAGCAGTTGACATCCTTACTTTTTCTCCACTTTCACCTGAATCCACTTCAAAGATTGTTTCTGCAAAGTTCTTTTGAATTACAATATGTACTAAGTATCAGAAAGTATCTAAGTATCCAAAAAACTAACAAGCTGTCCACAAGCAAACCACCTGGAACTCCAACCCGTTAAGTATCTATTTTTATCAAATGCTTCCTTCTTTCACTCCGGTCTGTCAGCAGCTGCTGTGCCTGGTCGCTGCCATTAACAGATAACAGATAATCAGAGTTGGAAAGGACCTTGTAGGTCATCTAGTCCAACCCCCTGCACAAGCAGGAGATCCTACACCATTTCTGACAAGTGGCAGTCCAA
>JAOYMU010000192.1:87696548-87710663 GCA_025802295.1 Psammodynastes pulverulentus | reverse complement strand
CTCCTGCTTGTGCGGGGGGTTGGACTAGATGACCTACAAGGTCCCTTCCAACTCTGATTATCTGTTATTATTATCTGTTATTATTATTGCCAGGAGTTCAATCCTGACCGGTTCAAGGTTTACTCAGCCTTCCATCCTTCCAAGGTTGGTAAAATGAGGACCCAGATTGTTGGGAGCAATATGCTGACTCTGTAAACCTCTTAAAGAGGGTTGTGAAGCACTATGAAAGGTTATATATGTCTAACAGAGGGGTTATATCTACAGTTACAAGGCTATCTACAGTTGTCTCTGCCCCTTTAGCTCAGTCTGGTAGGTGGGTGTGCTCCATATCCCATCAATATAAACTATGACATTGCCAACAGTGGAAAGGGAGAGACACAGACCTCGGAGATATAATCTAATCAATGTGCTTTCTGGTAAGTCACTTTCTGAATGGCGAGTCTCTCTATTACAGCTATTTTGCCAAAATGTCCCTGACATGCTCTCCAAACTCCAAATGCCCCCCAAAAGTTTCCCTCCAGAGCATTTGACCCAAAGTTTTGCTGCTAAACCTTTTGGCAGGGATACCACTTACCTGCTTCTGTATCCCAAATGACAATACTAGAGCTATAATAAGCTTGGGGAAAATAAATGTATTTGGCATTGTGGGAAAGCCTGATGCAGCTCTTGCTTGCCATGCAAGGTGGCAGTAGTTTGTGCTTGCGATCACAGCTGAGGTCCCAGACTCTGAGATGAGATGTGTGGCAAGAGGCCGACACCAGTGTAACATCCCAGAGAGCCAGGTGTGTAGAAGGCATCCCTGTATCAGTCAAAACATCTGTCAGCAAACCCTGTTTGGCTAGAGACCAGACCTAGGTAGAAGAAGGAGACAATTTCATTGCATGGTGGGGCTCATTGAGCAAAACAGGTTTAGGAGCTAAGAACCAAAGATAAACATTGGGATCTCAGATGCTAGATCTCAGGTGCTCTGATTTTTCAGCCCAAGAGTTAATGAAACTTCCTAGCTGTACCTGACAACATGATCCTATGCATTTATTTAAAAGTTCTTCCCAGTTAAAAGAAAAATACTTCTAGAGTGGTAATAAACAACCTTTCCTCTAGGGCAGGGTTTCCCAAACTTGGCAACTTTAAGACATGTGGACTTCAGCAACTGATGGGGGGATGCAGGAGTTGAAGTCTACATGCATATGGTATAGGTTCTCCTGCTTGAGCATGGGGCTGGATTAGAAGACCTTCAAGGTCCCTTCCAGTTCTATTCTATTCTATTCTATTCTATTCTATTCTATTCTATTCTATTCTATTCTATTCTATTCTATGCTATGCCATGCCATGCCATGCCATGCCATGCCATGCCATGCCATGCCATGCCATGCCATGCTATGCTATGCTATGTCATTCCATTCCATTCCATTCCATCCCATTCCGTTCCATTCTCTCTACACCTAGGGAAGCAACTGGGTGCTACTTCTTGGAACAATGGGAAATGCTTATTATGTGTTTCATAGAGTATTGTTTGTCCAATTTGCAGCTTGTCCAATTTTTGAAGATTCTGGTTACCTTTCCACAGTTGCTGCCAAGTGATTTAACCTTGCTTAAATGGTAAAAATCGATACCCCTGAACATACTTTGCTGATTGGTTATACCTGTAAAAGGGACCCAGGGGAAATACAGAAAACTATGCACCCATTCACATTATTATTTATGGCAGGCAGATCGTAGTAATAGTAAGCTCTGTCAAAAATAGGTAGGTCTATGGAGGAGGAGCAATCATTGCTGAAGGAGAATCAGCATGGTTCTGCAAATATTCCATCAACAACCCCTGGTCATTTTAAGAAAAAATATTGGAGTATTTGGGTCTTAGCCTGGTCCAGCATGTTTTTGATGTAGGGTCTCCTGCTTGAGCAGGGGGTTGGACTAGAAAACATCCAAGGTCCCCTCCAACTCTGGTTATTCTGTCTGTGTCTTAAAATTGCCAAGGTTGAGAAACTCTATTCTAGAATTTGTTGTCAGCGTTCCAACAAGAGACCATACTCCAACCTGTGTCACGTGTGTGACTCCCAAGCCAGCTTTCTCTGTAGCCCCTAAATCTTGCCTCATCTCTAACTGCTGACAAGTAGTAACATAGTTTTCTATCCTTTGAGCTTTGAAAACTGCCCTAATAAATCCTGACCTAATCTTAGCTACAACTAAGCTAATCCCCATACATGGCTGTGACAGTATGATTGAAACTTCAGCTCTTTTTCTGTCCATCATGTGCATGACACTTGTAGCTTCAACCACACAATGGCCATTTTGACATGTTTCCTCTCCCCTCCCTCATCATAGAATGCCCTTCCTTAGTCCAGGAGTCAGCAATCTGCGGCTCTGGAGACGCATGCAGCTCTTTCATCTCTCTGTCGGGGCTCCCTGTTGCCGTAGGGTTTTTGGTTAGGACAGGTAGAGGAAAAAGGATGCCGAGCTAGGAGGAGACTCTATGGTAAGGGAACCGGCTTCTGGTCGGCTCCAGAATTGAATGGGGGGCTTCCGGTTAGGACCTTTGTGGCTCTTTGAGTGCTTAAGGTTGCCGACTCCTGACCTAGATAGTGAAAATTTGGAATGATAAATTTTCAAAACAACTCATAACTGAAAGAAGTTCTCTCTTTGGAAATAATCATTAATTCATCTCAGCAAAGGGTTGCTTAACTATTATGAATTAGCTATAACTTGCCAATGTGTATGTATCCAATCCTGAAGTCTTATTAACAGTTTGCCAACAAAATCTAAATGGATGAATTGGATGGAATAAAGGACTTCTGTTAGTTCAACCCAATATGTAACGTATTTCCAATGTAAACTGAAGTGATAATAATTCTATTATCTGTAAAAAACAATTTTTTTCAAAAAATTTACATAAGAAATTTCTTAGTGTTTATACTTGACATTGAGCCACATAAATGTTTTGAAGATTCTGTTCATGTACCTTTCCCGTGAGCTGGCTTTTGATGTATTGTAAAAAAAAAAAAGACAGGAGTTCTGGATTATTTCCATATTTTATTTAAATCATAATTTTTTAGCCTTTTACACCTGTATCCACTATGGATATAATGTCATGAATTTGTGGTTGCTAAAAGACAATTGAGCACTTTCAATGTGTCATTTCAATGCATTCAGCATTTTCTGAACAAATGTAAGCTATAGGTCTGAAATTAGTTCTACTTTTTATGGCCTCATGGTTACCATCAGTCTACTTTGGAAATAAAGGAATTTTAAAATCTTTTTAGATAATTTCCATTCAACATATCTGACATCTACTGAAACTTTAGATTTATTATTATAGAGCAAATTGGAATAAATAATTGCCCCAAAATATTGTCAGACTTCAGAACACTTAACATATACTGAGATATACTGGTATGATATAAGACCATGAAAAGTAATAACTAGAATGCAGTTGACTTACGGTAAGTTATTTATTTGCTTCTGTATATAAATTATTTTTTTTACTCATGACTAGTATTTCATTCAATACTAGAGCAATTTCACAACCAAAGAAATTAGTAAAGAAATCCCAGCAATATTTTGGAAAACTTGAGCTTGTAAATATAGGTAGTCCTCAACTTACAACCATTTATTGAGTGAACTGGAAAATGTGACTTACACCAAGGTCTTGCACTTACAACCAACACAGCATATCCATAGTCATATGATCAGGGTTGCTTGGCATCTGGCACGTATTTACAATAGTTGAGTCCCGGGCTCATGTGATCATCATTTATGGCATTCCTAGCCATCTTCTGGCCAGCAAAGTCAATGAAAAAAGCCAATTTTGTGTGAAGACCACATGATTCAACAACTGCAGTAATTCACTTAACAGCCATGGCAAACGATCTCATAAAATTGGGTGTGACTCACTTAATGACCACATTAACATAAATGTTAGTCTCAATTGTGGTTGTAAATTGAGAACTATCTGAATATTCCAATTTGGATGGATCTTACTTAGGTAAGAACCAGCTGTACAACAAAACCAACAATTTATCATACTAGAAGCAATTGTTGTATCCGGAATTAATACAGCAGTTAACTAACTACATAATTTTGCAAAAACAATAGCAGCAGGAAAAAGAGGATGTATTTGTCCTATTGCAACAAAATGTAGAATTATAAATTAGTTTGTCATGCTGTGCTATTCATACTGGTTTTGCAGATGCTTAAAGTTTATCATTAAGCCTAAAAGCTGAAGTGCTATCAATCATAAAAAGAAATGTTTACAACATATATATGGATTTTCTTCAGTAGCGTCATTCAGTAGCGTCATATAATCACAAAGTGTACAGATGTAATGTATTTTAATTCTATCTACACTATGTGCACAATTATTAGACAAGCTGTATTCTTGAGGATTAATTTTATTATTGATCAACTAGAGTGCTCATGGTCAATTCAAAATGTTAATAAACCTCAAACCTAAATATTTAAAAAAGTAAAAGTGAGATTATGGCTTTCTTAGGACAATATCTATGTGTGCAGAATTATTATGCAACTAAATGAAAAATGAAAATTTTCCCATCTCGCTCATTTATTTTTATCTGTTAAAGTGAGAATAATAAACAGACAACCCAAAATTTATAAATAAACATTTCTGACAGTTCAAAAAAAATCAGTGACCAATATAGCCACCCTTCTTTTCAATAACAGTCTTAATAAGCCTTCCATTCCTGGAGTCTGACAGTTTCTTGACGATCAACTTTTTGTGCAGCAGGCAACCACAGTCTCCCAGACATTGTTCAGAGAGGTGTACTGGTTTTTTTTTTCCCACCGTAAATCTCCCGTTTAAGAAGTTCACACAAGTTCTCAATAGGGTTTAGGTCATGTGAGAAAGAGGGTCATGTCATTATTCTTTCATCTTTAAGGCCTTTACTGGCTAGCCACACAGTGGAGTACTTTGATGCATGTGATGGAGTATTGTCCTGTGGTCTTGAAAGATGCAGATTTTTTCCTGTCCCACTGCTTGAAGGAAGTGTCTTCTTAAAACTGGCAGTAGGTTTGGGAGTTGATTTTGAGTCCATCTTCAACCCAAAAAGATCCAACTAGTTTATCTTTAATAATATCAAACCATAACAGTACCCCTCCTCCACCTTGCTGGCCTCTGAGTCAAAGTGGAGCGCTGTGCCTGTTACTGATTCAGCCCCAGGCCGATCCATCTGGTCCGTCAAGAGTCATCTCTTAACCATCACTCTCATCAGTCCATAAAACCGTTGAAAAATCTGCCTTCAGATATTTCTTGGCTCAGTCTTGCCGTTTCAACTTATGTGTCTTGTTCAGTGGGGGTCAGGTTTCAGCCTTCCTTACTTTGGCCATGTCTCTGAGCACTGAATACCTTGTACTTCTGGGCACTCCCGGTAGGTTGCAGTTCTGGAATATGACAGCACTGGAGCATAATGGATTCCTGGTAGCTTCACATTTGATTCTTCTCAAATCTTCGGCAGTTAATGTGCGTCTTTTTTTCTCAACACATTTCTTGCGACCCTGTTGAATGTTTGCAACAAAACGTGTGATGGTTCTGTGATCATACTACAATATCTTAGCAATTTCAAAGTGTTGCATCCCTCTGAAAGACTTTTTATAATTTTTGACTTTTCAGAATCAGTTAAATCTCTTTTTTAGCCCATTTTACCTGAGGAAAAGAAGCTGCCCAATAATTATGCACACCTTGATATATGGTGTTGATCTCCTTAGGCCACACCCTCCCTCATTATACAAATACACATCACCTGATATGCTTATGCCAACTAAGCATTCAAGTTTATACAGCTTGGAAGTGGAAAATATGCATAAAAATGATATAGTCAAAATACTCACTTGCCTGATAATTGTGCACACAGTGTAGGTACGTATAAACTTTTTGTTATCCTGGTTGCAATTGGTAGTATATGAGATTTTTTTATGAATTGATAGGTCTAATTGGCCATGCAAAAAGCAGTATAACTGTCAGTTTAATTTCTCATGAGAAAGGACACATACTACTTGTTTCCCTCACTTTCCTAAAACAAAACCACAAGTCTAATAGGATGGGCTTTGCCAATTGGCCATTGTGGTAGTTTTTAACTGCTGCTTTTTAAAGGTTCCATTGTAATCATAGGGGAGAATAACCCCTCCCCTTAGAAATGTGCTGCCTAGCAACTAGTGCCAATAGTTCAGTATGCTTTCCTTTTTAAGTGGCAAGGCATTCTCCCACAAGTAGTTGAACCAGCTATACAGTTCTTGCTGCTTACATGTGGCAAGGCTGACTGATGAAGTCTTGGACCCGGATCATAACGTACAATAATTCCTGTCTGGCTGTTTAATGTGATATGCTGATTTGTTTTGGTTTTTTGTGGCTGTGTGTATATATAAATGGATTTCATAGCTAGCTCATGTAAACCAAATAGAGAACAAGTATTTCACATTTCATTTCTAGAAGTTATCAAACTGACAGTTTTGATAGTTTAGTTTAGAGAGTTATCAAACATGTCTAGTACCTATCTATATTCAGTTCTATAAATGCTTAATTTTACTGGATTTTGAAGGTTTTATTCCTCTCTATGTTTGTATTGCCAGGCCCATCTTTGTCTTTCAGCAGAGATGGACAACCTGGATCCTTTGAAATGTAAAAAAGATTGTGGAAGTTATATCAGAAACACATAGGTTGCCTGTTAGCATGAGCTTATTTTGGGGAGATATTTTGCTTCATCAGAATTCAAAACACCTCTTCAAAACTAAACAGCACCCATCTTCTAATCAACAGAGTGGTTATTTGGTTTTGATCTAATTAATAAGTGGGGCGTCTGGAACATATGTTATGCATTCAATGCAGATTGTTACTGAAAGAAACATACTACTCACATTATCCCTGCCTCCTTATTTTATAGAAGCAGAATGACTCATCTTAACAATTTTCCATATTAGAACAAACATTTTGTATTTCTCATATATGCAAAAGAAGCTATAGTTCAGTATACAGCATAGATTTTTGCAGAAGACAGATAGATGTGTGAAGTTTATTGAGAGTTATCTATATGTTATAAATCTTAATTTCCTAGACATCACAGTTGTACAAATTAGAATGAATGTTCTAATGAAAGTTGAGCATTTAAAATAATTGTTTCTTCACAGTTTATTCACAGAAAATGTGCTGGCTCATCCTTGCATTGTTTTGCGTCGGCAATGCCAGGTAAATTATTTGGGCTGTCATAGGCTATTATTCAAATATTTGTTTTGTATTTGTTTCTCTGTTGTGATTATGTAATTAGGACAGCAGGTTCCATGCATATTTAGTATTCAATTTTATAACTTTTTCGTATTAAAAATGTATTTCTTCCCTTTTTTAAAATAGAAAATATCAAAAGATTATGTAGTTAGTTTAGCCTGGCATAACATTTATACAGCCAAACTTACATTTCTACATCAAGTTTATAGAGATTCTCAGTCATCCAGCTCAGGGTTGTCCCAAAGGTGCTTTTTAGGAGACAACTGGACTTTCTTGGTTTTTTTCTTTTGAAGATGTTTCGCTTCTCATCCAAGAGCTAAAGAAGCTTCTTGAATGAGAAGCGAAACGTCTTCAAAAAAAACCCCAAGAAAGTCCAGTTGCCTCCTGAAAAAGCACCTTTGGGTTCCATATCAAGTATTGTAAATAAATTGTTTTACTGCTATAACTGAACCACTTAGTAAAATAGAACTGAATTTTCTATTTCAGACACCTGAAATAGCTTTTCCCTGAGATCATCTTTTATATTGTTCCTAGTTTAAACTTTATTTAGTAATTCAGGTCTAATATTTTATATACTTTAATGAGTAGATAAGTTGAAATAGCAACCTCCTTTTTTCCAAAATTATGAATTTGTTGAAATCTTTTATCAGTGTAGCCAATCTTACTGTGAAATACTTAAGGAAATTCATTCAAGCTATACAAATCTTTTGAAAGAAGTGTTTTGGAGCCTTGGGAACCCATAAACACCTCTTCTCTGAATCAATACAACATTGATAACTTTACAGCTTCATGAGATTGCTTCGTAAACTACTGCCAGTTGTTTCCCTATGGATGCTTGTCTCCATATGTGTGTATGTACAAAGCATCTCAGAGCAGCTTCCAAAGCAGCAGCACAAGCCTTAAAAAAAAAAACCCAGCAGGAACTTCATGGATTTGAAAAAAGAAACTTCATATATGCTCCGTCGTGTTCTGAAGCATCTCTTCTGAAAGATCTAAAAATCCTCCTAATATTTTGAAGACATGCATTTTAGTATTTGGATCTGAAGCAGACAATACTACTGTTGGTGAATCTCTAAAGGCGCTCATGCCTTTTGCTGGTTTACTCATAGCCATAATGGCTCAGAAAAGTCCATATCAAGGAAGTAGTGACATGTGATCAGGCCCATTTCTGAATCTTTGATATCTCCTAATTCTTCTATGCAGTTTCTTACTAGGCAAAACAAGAAAAGATAGATAAAGCAAGATGTCCATGCCACTTTAGGACTTTTTGGATCCAAAACCTAGAATTTCTAATTTAAGTGCAACGAAATATAAATATAGATAATGATTGCACCATTTGTTTTGAATTTATTGTAACTAATATATGGGATTCAATTAGAGGGTTTTTTTACATGGAAAATTATTCATGCAACATTTATTGTATCTAAAGATCCAAGGGTTCACACACATCATTAAAGATTTGTAATCATGATTTGTCTACACAAAATAAGCAATAGCGATTCAGCATGTATATGAACCACATCAATATATGTCAAATTATAAATTATATGAATTTAGGACAGCTCATTTTTACTCTTGTGTATATATACTTTATATTTTCAGGTTAATTATCATGCCAAGAATTATCACCTTACTCCTTTTACAATCATCAACATTATGTATAGCATCAATAAAACCCAGGTTAGTATTTACTCTCACTTGGATATTATTTATTTATAAATTTAACTTACAAGTTTTTAAAGAGCAATAATTTTTTATTGTTTTTATTTTATTTGTGCACTGTGACTTTCTCATAAAGTGAAATAGTACAAAATGGCAATATGTAAAGAGGTTATTATTTGGTAACATCAGCTTTTTCAATACATCCAATACTGAACAAATTATAACTTAAATTTTAGGGCCCCAGAGCTCTTTGGAAAGGAATGGGGAGTACTTTCATTGTCCAGGGTATAGCCCTTGGAGCAGAAGGCATCATCAGTGAATTCACACCCTTGCCAAGGTATAATCATTTTCTGTCTCATTGTGTTAAGTAAAATATTAATAATTGTTCGTGTATATGTGAGAGATTCTTTGTTTGAATTGGTTAACAAATAAGCCACTCTAATAATTGTTTTATGATGAGAATCATTCAGAATAACAGAGTTGATGGGCTCTTGGAGGTGTTCAAGTCCAACCACCTGCTCAAGCAGGAGATCCTATACATCATTTCAGACAAATTACTGTCCAATCTCTTAAAAGCCTTTAGTGTTGGAGCACCCACAACTTTTGCTCCACTGATTGTTTTCATGGTCAGGAAATTTCTCCTTAGTTCTAGGCTGGATCTCTCCTTGATAAGTTTCCATCTGTTACTTCTTGTCCAGCCTTCAGGTGCTTTGGAGAACAGGTTGATCCCCTCTTCTTTGTGGCAGCTCTTTAGATATTGGAACAAGCTATCATGTCACCCTTATTTTTTCTTTTCACTAGACTAGACATACCCAGTTCCAGTTCTAATTCAGTTGAAGCTTATATATTTGAACTTCTCTCTTTTCTGCTGACTGGGGAATGTTAAAAAAGCATCTTTAGTGTTAGGTGGACACTACTGTTACGTGGCACTATTTCTAGAGACACTTACTTCCTCTCCTTTGCTGAGCCGATCCACTAACATGTACCTGTAGGAGAAAGAAGAGTGTTTGGTATTGACCAAGCATGTTCCAAACACTTGTGAAGGTAGGCCCACATGTATGCAGACTAACCACGATGTGTATTAATAAAGCTATCTGGATTAGGATCAGCAGTATAAAGCAGGGATACTCACATTCTTGGCTAAGCCAGATTTTTGAGAAAATTATTTTAACATCTAATATGAATATAGCATATCTACAAGTACAGTAGTCATCAATTTACAACAATTCATTTCGTGACCGTTTAAAGTTACAATGGCATTGAAAAAAGGGACCTATGACCATTTTGCACACTTAAGACAGTTGCAACAGTTGCTTGACAACTGACTCATATTTATGATGGTTGCAGCATCTCGGGGGAATGTGAAAGGAATCTCCTTTTGCGACCTTCTGACAAGCAAAGTCAATGGGGAAACCAGAGTCACTTAACAACCATGTTACTAATTTAACAACTGTAGTGATTCTCTTAACAAATGTAATGAGAGAGGTTATATACAACATAAATTTTGAGCTCAGTTGTGGTCGTAAGTTGAGGATTACCTGTATTTATTCAGATGTATTACAAACTAATAATAATATATGCTGAAAGTATATAAGTGGGAATTCTAGAAATAGGATAGACTTTGTTATAGAAAGTTACCAGTTAGTAAGATTTTCTGCTGTATAAGGTATCAGCGAATACACACCTTTTCTTATCCTTTGGGGACCGTGTATTTCATGTTTATAATGCAACTTTACCTTCTTTACCTGTTCTGTATTATTCTTAACATAAGTGTGTCTTAATTTTTCTTCAGTTTTAATATAAGTAATAAGATTGTGGCGAAGTCCAATAAGTATTAATAAGTAAAATAAAACATAGCACAGGTAATCCTCAACTTACAACCATTCATTTAACGACTGTTCAGAGTTACACCACCACTGCAAATAGTGACTTGTACCCAGTTCTCAGACTTATAACCATTGTAACATCCCCGCAATCATGATCAAACTTTAGGTGCTTCGCAACTGGCATGTACTTACGATGGTTGCAACGTCCCAATGTTCTGGGATTGCCATTCACAACTTTCCTAGTGAGCTTCTGACAAGCAAAGTCAATGGGGGAAGCCAGGCTCACCTAAGCACATCAACTTAGTGATTCGCTTAAGAGTCATGGCAAAAAAGATCCTAAAATGGGACACAACTCACTTAACAACTGCCTTGCTTGGCAATGGAAATTTTGAGCTCAATTGTAGTCATAAGTTGAGGACTATCTGTAAATGTTTGCATTTCACCCAATATCTTTATTTTTATATCGCAACAGCTTTTATATCCCTCAAACAAAACCCAATGTGATGGTAACACTGCTGTGTATAATGCCCCAGTTTATTTAGACTATCATGGGAACCGATGCTTCTCCGGTTTGCTATAGATTATATGTAACTCCTTACTATAAGCATAGCATAAGTTAGTTAGTTAGTTAGTTCACTTTATTGTCATTGTACCTCATACGAAATTAAATACCTTCTTCAGTGTACATGAATATAAAATAAAATACAAACACAAACACACATCCTTCACATTCTATACATTGAATGTAATGACTTGGTTTATGAATAAAAGGTCTTTTTAAATTTTTTCAGAGAAATTTCCTACAAATGGAATCCCAGGCAAATAGGAGGACATCTGACCCTAAAAGCGTATGTATGATTGTCAGTTTTTATTGGTAAAATGCTTGCTGTTGTCATACTTTCAAATTAATAACCACATGGGCAAAATAAGAGTGAATGGTAAGCGCAAGACTCTCTCTGTTGTAGAATAACAACACCAATTTGAACAGGATTATCTGGATTTGTTGGAATACCAAATCCAGAAGTCCAGGTTATAGGAAAAAAATACCATTCTGACTGAAAATTCTGAAAGTTAATCCAACACCGTGAACAGGCCAATTTGTGGAAAACTTGCTTGAGACTTTCAGATTACAGTATTTGTTTTTAATACTAAAATCTGTTTTCTTCATTTTATTCTGATGATTGCCTTGATGCACACACACAAATTAGCATAATTGACAAACTGAAGGTGAATTCTCATTTCTTTTTACTTCTTTCTAATGAATTAATTTAAGTAGCATCTGGAAAATGATACGTAATGGTTTTGAAGAAATACAAAATACAAGTAGTTGTTGATTTGCAACCATTCATTCGCAGGCCATTCATAATTGGTCCTCTGATTTTTGCTGTCCCAGCACTCCCAAAGTCAAGTGATCACAATCTGGTGTTTGGCCATTGGTTGCCATTTAGGACCAGTTGCAACAGCCCATGATCATGTGAGCATTATTTGTGACCTTCCCTAGTAGCTTCCCACAAGCAAAGTCCATAGGGTAGCTGGCAGGAAGTAGGAATATGCAATTACATAAGGTCTTTGCTTTAACAATTCCCCAGTCTTCACTTAAGCGCAACAGAAACTGTTGGAATTGCCATAGGTAAATGACATGGTCACGTGACATCATGCTTTTATGACATCACTTGGTGACAAAAATTCTAATTCCAATTACCCTTGCAACCTGAGAATTACCTGTATGGCTGAAATAAATTAAATCGTAAAGACTTAAAGTGATTCTTGAGTGGGATGTTTGAAATTAAAATATGTGATTGGATTTTAGCAAATTGGATTCTGATTATCAAAACAGTAACTGTATTTATTCCTCTAGGTTGACTTGTATCATAGCAATGCCTTTTTATTCAGCAAGCTTGATTGAAACTGTGCAAGTAAGTAATATGTATTTGCATATTCTTTTGTATAATTCTGGGCGAATCAGAATTTAAAGTCCGTAGCCTTGGAACTGAGCTTTTACATTGTGTTACACCTATTGCTTTTGAAGGAATTTTTTTTTCCAAAATTGTTAGATTCACCTCAAGATTAGGTTTCATCTTTGTTTGTTTTTTTAATAGAATAACATTCTTTCTGTCAGGGTTCCATTCAATTTCTTTAAATCATTTAATTTAATCTCTAATATGGAAAACATATTAACTATAATGAATAATATTTTTTTTGAGACTAATGCGGGCCACAAATCAGCAAGTAGTTTCCTTCCTATGCATTGCTTTTCAAAGTGCTTACCACTTGGTGGCAGCCTAAGAACTTCATAATCCATTTTTATCTGCATTGGAAGCATAATAGTTGCAGATCTGTGCGTTCCGATCCCTATTTATTTATTTGATTTCTTTGGTCGCCATCTCAGTAAATGACTCTAGACAGCTTACAATTCAAACACACATTACAATCAAAAATTAAAAAAACATTTTAAAGCAATAGAAACAGTAAAAACATTAAAACCAACAGAGTATGTTAAAACATCTAATTTACACATAAGAGCAAGATACCTTGGCCCATTAACAATATAGCCAGAAGGCAGGTCCCTTGGCTCATGTGGGGCCCATGGCTCAGGAGCATAGCCAGGTTTTACAAAAGCTTTACAAAAGACTAACAGGACTTGGGGCCATTCTAATCTCCGAAGGGAGGATGTTCCATAGAGCAGGAGATGCTGCAGAAAAAGCTCACTTTCTAGCTCCCACTAGCTGACATTCTTTGGCTGAAGAGATCTGCAGCATGTCCGTTCTCTGATCTAGTTAGAGACTCTGGGAAAAAAAGGCAATCCCTCAGTACCCTGGTCTCAAACCACCAGCACCTTGAATTATACCATTGTGACTAGAAATACACTGGTAACCAATGCAGCTCACGCACAAGTGGTGTTACGTGTGCCATATATCTGGCACCAGTTACTACCTGCTGCCCCTGCATTCTGACCAGTTGAAATTTACTAATGGTCTTCAAGGGCACTCCATGTAAAGCGTGTTACAATATTCTAATCTGGAGGTTACAAGGGTGTGAGTTGTTATAAGCAGGGCCTCCCAGTCCAGATATGGGTGCAACTGGTGCATCAGCCAAAGGTGTACAAAGGCCCTCCTGGCCAAGACTGCCATCTGCTGTTTGAGTGGGAGCTGCATGTCCAGGAGGATGCCCAGATTGCACACCAGGTCTACTTGGGGCAATGCCACCCCATCCAGCACCAAAGTTGGAAGAACCTTGTCTCCAGAGGTTCCAAATACCCACAGGTACTCCGTCTTCCAAAGATCTTGAACTGAGATTAAAAAAACAAAGTTGGCAAATACTGAGTATGTTTGTTAATCATCTATAACTAATTTTCTGAACCTAAGCAACTTTAAGATGTGTGGACTTCAACTCCCAGAA
>JAOYMU010000192.1:87559286-87570571 GCA_025802295.1 Psammodynastes pulverulentus | reverse complement strand
ATATAAAACAGCACAGGGACTGTCTAAAACTGAACCTTATAGTACAAATAGTAGTGCTTCCTTTCAGCTTGATTAGGATCAATTTTGTATATACGCAGAATATAATTGTTTAACCAACTCTATCACATAAACGGTGACAAGGCCTAGCCTATATTTTACCACCTTTTTGCTAATTAAAAAAATGAAGTGAACATGTGATATAGTTAGGCAAAAATAAATTCTATTGGTATTTATAGTGCTGCAAAATTAGAAATAATTTAAGAAAAAGTAAACAATAGTTGAAACAATATATAACAAATTAATGTGTTTTAAAAATAAATTCTATTTGCATTTTAGTGATGGAAAAACTGAAAATAATTTATAGCAGGGAATCAATGTCTTAAACAACATTTATCTAAATTGCTGTTGTAAACCACCCAGAGTCACTTAGATGAGCAGCATAGAAATTTCATAAATAGATAAATAAATTGGTTGCACTTTACATTTTTCTGAAAATTTAAAACCTGCTGAATGGGGCTGAAGGCTTCGTTTTCCCTATTAGTAAAGAAAAGTTTACTGATGTGCTGTGATTTTTACCTTTGAGGACAAAAATTGTTTCTAATTCATTGTTACAGTAGCATTAAACATTAAAGCTTTTTGAAATATATCTAAAGTTGCAGAGGACCTCATTCCTTATCAAAGGATAAAGTTTGCAAAGGATTACTTTCAAAGTAGTTGGCCTGTTCTCCATTTAACAATTTATCTGCTAATTTCGTGTAATATAGGTCACCATCGTAACAAATGTAAAGTGACTTCTATTTGAGTAAACTGAAGAATTATTCCGATACATTCATATTTCTAGACAAGAAACTTCCTGCTGATCTTACCAATTCAAAGTAAAATTAAAATTTGATGAATGAAATTAGTAAATTCCATAGTTTAATGTTTTATATGGTCTCATCATTTAATTGTATATATTTATAGAGTTATATTAATATTTAAAAAAACCTGAATTCTGGGAATGGCAGTAAAGAAACAACAGCATGCCTCATACATATATCTTATGTAGTTACTCGAGAATGACATTATTTCTTGCTTTTGTCTTTTTGGAAAAATGTTATAATAATACTTTCCAAATGTTGCAAGTTATCAAAAGTTCTAATTCATTTTTGTTTTGAGTTTATCCTCCAGTCATTCATATACTGAAGCATAGTTTTACGTAATAGACCAGTCTTTTGTTGGGAATCCTAGAATAATAGGCCCAGTGGTTTTGGAAGATACAAGATTAAGGATGGCTATATTAGAGTTTAATGCAAAGATAAAATCTACATTAACTTCTAAATTCCTTTTACATGACATAGCCAGATGTCTTTTACTGTTAGTTTTTCAGATGAAATTTGTAAGGTGAGCATACTTTCATGGTTAAACTCTTTTCATTGGACAGAACCATCTATTTGTACAATTTGCTACATAAGTGAGATAGGGTAGCACAATAATTCAAACAAGAATCAGTAATACTCTTGAAAAGAAGGATGCATCTCTATGGTTCACAAAATGGGGTCTGGAGATTCCTGGGGCCTTGAGGCCCTTACAGACAGTCTGTAAAGTAAAATAAATATTTTAGAATGGCTCAGTTTTAATTTCTAATACTGGTATAGTAAATATCGATAGATAAAACCTGCATGAACCAAAGCCCTGAGGGGGTTTTAATCATTTTTAAGAATGTAAAGGACCCTAAGACCAAAATGTTTGAAACCACTGGTATACATGTATGAAGACAGACAGTATCTGGGAAGACATCTCCAAAATTTACACAAATTTTACATCAGAAGAATAAAGTAGCTAGCCGACATCAAAATGTAAATAGAGATTGTAAGGTCTACTTTTTCAGCTGAAGCTCAAAGATTATTTGTAGTTAGCTGACTTTTGTTATATTGCTTCAATGTAGAGAAGGTGAAGTAATTGTTCTAGAGTAAAAGTCTTTTCTCTTTTCCACATGTCCGATGGTGTGTGTGAACCAACCCATGAATATATATTTTTAGTATCTATGTTTGTATGTATCAGATTATAACTGATGTGATGTTTGCAGCAGTTTATTTTTCTATACTGGGCAAATGCCAAAAGTAATTCTGTGATATCGTTACCTGATTATATTTGGAATCTTACAGGATTCTGACTTTTCTTCAGATGGAAATATCCATTTTATAGACTGGTGGATATGAATAGTTTGGTGAATTTTCAGATGTTACAGCTTGCAGTGCACTCTACCAATATGAAATACATTCCTATAAATACTGAATTAGAGTTTTGTGTTTGTTCTTCCTGGTCATGATTCAAATGCATTTAGAATTTTAAAATTTCATCCAGCAATGCTAGATCTCCTTTTCCACCACTATTGTCCATCCATTTGTTTTTATATTAATGGTTCTTAAATTGGTGAGTGGATGATCCACTTGGGATTACCAAACAATAAGAGTCTGGTTTTTATGTGTGAGTGTAATGACATTTTTGAAGACTAGGAAAAGGGTAATTGAGTCAGTTTAAGAACCTTTGTTTTGGAATATCCATGTGATATAAAAATCAATTATTGTTGAAATCCTTCTTTTGGAGCAGGGGTCTTTAAATTGGCAACTTTAAGACTTGTGGACTTCAATTCCTAGAATTCCTCAGCCATACATTGTGTTTATTATTCTAAGAGATAAGTGAACTTTGGCAACATTTACACAATATTCCAAGTTTTTCAACTTAACGCTTAAAATGGGTTGCATCTCACCTCTGGAAGACACCAGTTTGGAAAAAGTTTTTACTAATCTTGCTTGTTCTCAGCAATGAGTCTCTAATAACTGTGGTGTTGTTTTGTTTTGCTTTTTTGCAAATAGAGTGTGATGTTCTTCTGGCATCATAAGAATGCATATCCATATAAAAGGAAGTGAGCTGACTCAAATGTATTGTTATTGGTTATCTTTAATAGACTATTTTGACATTGGAAGTATTGATATGATTGAGACATGCATATAAAGCTATGAATAATAACTTTATTTGCTTTTCTGGAAGAGGTTGAAAACAGAAATTGACATAATTGCATTCAGGTTTATACTCACGTTTTCCCATTCATTTTTCAAAGGAGACTCCTTTTCTACATTAGCAATATTTTGCTTAGTGACAAGACTTCCCTGCTTTTTCCACATTCCTACACATATATCAATACCAGAAAGTTTAGTACAGCAATACTCAAAACTGTTTGTGAAAGCTATGTCTTGAAGAAATTCCTACAACTGATGCAGAAGAAAATCACTTAACTAGTTTATACAGATGTTTCCTTCCATATTATGCCTTGTGCTATTTTATTTAGTTCAGTACAGAGACAATTTTTATCTTCAATAACTTGGGAGATAACGGGAACCATTCAAATGATACATCTTTGGTTAAATTCATATACTACAGTATTCACTTGAAATAAATAAATGCTGTTGAGATGGAGAGCTGACTGTATATGCGATGGTTCCTCCCCATCACAGTTACAGTAATTTGACTCTTGGTTATATAATTTACAAATTACATTAGGATGAACTAAATTGAAGAGGCTAATTTACAGGTATGTATTTTGTAAAATAAGAAGGAAATAGAAAACATTTGGTATCCTAATTACACTCAGTATATGATCATAATAATATTAACGTAATGATCTTTTGCTTATGCGTTAAAATGCTTTTAAAAGTATGAGGCACACTAAAATATCAATCTTCTTTCTTTGTGGAGAAAATGTTAGGAATATTTTATATTTTCCAAAGTCAAAAATCTTCCAGTGCAAGCCCTATGTGTTCAGAAAGCTTTTAGCTTAAACTTCTCCCCCTGAAGCACATAATTACAGGTATTCAAAATAAGTAGCTATCAATGCCTCTTTGTAGATTAATCCACTTCTAGTGCTAACCAAGTAAGGGACTAATGCCACTTTAGTTATATTTCATTATGCTCCACTACACTTTTGCTGTGTTCAGTTCTGTGTGTTATAATTTTTCTTCGCTCTGTTACTTTGCACCCGGCAACAATACGCGTGTCATAAAGCTATGCTATATTGTTTCATGTTGGCTTACAACTGGCAGATTCTAAGTCATAAGGAACATGGGCAGATTCAAGTCTTGAATCAAATTACACAGAAAATATTTGGAAAATGAAGAAATTGGCTTATTATAGAGTAATTTAATAATAATGATCAAACAGAAGTTCAGCACTTCATTTAATATCTATCCAGAGAGGTTAAAAAGCAATCAAATTGGCAGAAGCATTACTGAAAGGTATGTTGGAGTTGAGATCTGATATAATTTCTTGCAGTGGAAATAGATGGTTATTCAGGAATTGGGGATGATTTGAAGAGGTAATTGCTAAAAGTTTGGAAAACAGCAAAGAAAAAAAATCAGAATGTGGAAGACTAGCAAATTGTCATCATCTGGACACGCTTAGTAAAATAGTAAAAAGTTAACAGTGTAACATATCACTTGGTCATTTTCTGATCTGGGATCTAAAAGGTTCCCTGAATACCGGACTAAAGATTGGAAAGCTTAATTGCAATGTTTAGGAAGAGGTTTTATTCAGGAAGGATTAATAATGAACTCAAAAGAAATCTGTTGTTACACTGAGATCCAGTCTCTCACTTTAAAAGTGCCATTTTCAAAATGTTGTGGAACCACACAGAACTAACTAAACCAAAAGTCTGATTAATCTTACAGATGTGGCCAAAAGTATTGTTGGTATCCCTCCACTTTTCCCCAAAGAATTCGCTGGGAATTAAGATGAAATGGCCACAAAGACCCCACTTTTGAAAGACAGATGACATAAAAGTCACTATTTTTCCTTTTAATGGAGACATACCAATACTTGTAGCAGTGTCTGTATTTGCCATATTAGTAGACAGGGCAAATATCCAAGAAGACTGCCTCCTGCTTTCTCTAAGATTATTTGGTTCAAGAAATGTCAGGAACTATAGCTTGTCATTCAGATTTCTGCACAATTATGAAAGCTGCTGAACAATTGGTTTCAGGTAATATGCTGTATTAAATATGTGTCCTGTACTTCTGTGGAAAGGTTTACTCTTCCTTGCTTATGAAAATGTAACAGAAATCACTAGATTAGGGGTATTTTTCTTTCTCCCATTTTTCTTCAGATATAATCTTCACATTTACTATTTTTAAAAGGAATTAAAGCTAAATTTGATATGCCTTTTATGCATCTAATTTTATGTCTGTTACTCAGATATCAATATAAATGGATAAATATGATTTATATTCTTTGATTTGTATCCTAAGCTCTCATATTGCTGTGATCACTCACCAGAAAAGGGGGAGCTTTATCAGTCAATATTTCAAGAGAACTGGAACCTTAATGGATAAGTTGGAGTCAAGTTGACCGTTGTGCTTTCTCTGATTTTATTTCCATTGTTGTGAAACACAACTAAATGTCACTGGATACCTTTAGAGATATACTCATGATATCATATTGGAAATATTCAAATATAAAAAAACTGTTGTACGAAATAATTCTCTTTATGGAAGCTAATAATGTTGTTAGAAAGATATTTTCACAGAACTAATCGAAATATCAACCAAAAGAAGCCTAGAACCTAGAACATTTTTTGAAAAGCACCATTTATTAGTTGATATTTGTATTTCTCAGAAATGGTGAATCTAAAGGCTTTAGGCTTCCCAGAAACTGCAAGCTTTTCCCCATCTTGCCTCTTTCCACTAGACCCCTGTGCCCAACTCTTATAATAACAGTATAACAGATTTGGAAGGGACCTTGGAAGTCTTCTAATCTAACCCTCTGCTCAAGTAGGAGACCTATACCATTCTCGATAAATCGTTGTCCATTCTGTTCTTAAAAACAAAAATGTAGCATCCACATCTTCCATTAGCAGCTATAGGGAAAAAAAGAGCTTCTCTTCTTCCCACGCAGCATGTAGATTTTAAAAAGCCTGATTTTAATGTGTGCAGTTTAGGAATAGGTTTTTTTTACTATTCAGATAGGATAATCCTCCCCCATTAAGAACTCATCAAAAGAAATCTTCCACTGCTGCATTTAGACTTTTAAAAGACTTAGTTGTAACACAAAGAGAATTCTTTTAACAGGACATATTTTCTGGAGTATTGGGATCTCCTTCCAAATTGCCTGCATGGCCATGAACCTCTCTTGGGAGCTGTGGAAGTTCTCTAAAAGCTAAATTGCTGTGAGGAGCAGAGAGTGAGTGAAACTGAATATGAATATGTGTGAAGAAGAGAGAGAATTTGTGTTAGATAAAGAAAAGTCTGAAGTCTTGGGAAAGCACTTTGAAACTGCTTAGCTGCAGTGAGGCAGTCCTGTCTACCAGTATTTGGGCCAAAACCTCTCTCCTATTGTTACAGTGACCATGTATATCTTCCCAACATGAATTCAGCCACAATTACTTTGAAGGGTCAAGATTAGATCAGTCTGGACTTGAATCTTGGTGACTTCATGGCCATCTCTGCATCTCTGTAGTTTTATTGGCAACAATAAGGGAAATGTAGAATGTATTAATGCTAATACATCCTTTATCTAATGATATAGGAAATTCAGAAAGGAACTCCTCTTATTTGTACTGTTGCATTAATGGAGGGAATATCGATCCATAAAACAGGAGGATTCTCTGGATTTGTCAATCTTATTTCTAACAGAATAACCTGAATTTCAGTCTGGCCATAAGGTTGTGAGATGAAGTAAGATCCTAATTCAACTAATTCCCCCTCTTCACAGGACCTGGTCAGATTTTGGTGTGTGTGTGTGTGTGTGTGTGTGTGTGTGTGTGTGTGTGTGGCGGGGGAGGGGTCTGTCAGTCAATAGCTGTTTGATTTTTTTTGTCTGACAGATTCACAGATATATTTTTAATATCTGCAGAATCAGAGACTGGGAGGTAAACAGCCAGCTTCCTTGCCACCCAAATTTCATCCTAATAGGAGAAGTGGGAAGAGATGGCAGATTGAAGAGGCAGGACACCGAGATCAACAACAGCTCTTTATTGAGTAGATTGGTACAATCCAGACTCCTGTCTGTCCGACAGCTCTCTCTTTTAAAGGGAGCTGTGGGACAACTCAACCAATGAGATTAAACCTTTATTCCCACCGGAATGGTGGACCTGAGTGAAGCCTTCGTTCCTAGGCTTCACTTCTTATTAGAATATTCAACACTCTATTAGAATATTCAACGGGGAAGGCCTCTCTTTTCCAGCTACCTCCTTAACCAAGTAGAGCACCATCATGCTGTTGGGGTCCTGGCAAATAAAGGGAGAGCTGGCTTGATATAATCAGACTGCCATCAAAAACAGAATGGTCCTGGGGAAAGCTCTAGTCCCAGATTGCAATATCCATCATAATGATGAGTAATTCTAGATTGTCTGTACAGCAAGATACCTTTTGGGAGAAGAAGGGAAACATACTAGAATAGTGAATGGTGAAAGGCGAAACCATAGTGTTCCCATATAATACTATAGATTATGCGTTATGAGAATGGTTGAGTACAGATTTCGCATTAACTCAAAACCATATTATTAGTGCAATCTGAAGAAACTGCCAGGGATCCGACAGATGCTATAATCCATGCATGAGTCTCGAGCCAAGTTTCAAAGAAATTTGACAGAAACATTGTTAGTGTAATATGTGAACCCAGCCACTTTCCCATTGATCCCTTTCCTTGATGAAAAAAAATTTTTTTTTTACATTTTCTTTCAAGACAGATGGAGAATGGTAGGCTTAATACATGTATTGTACAGTTACCTGGAAAAATAATATGAGCTACCCCTTCCCAGTTAAACCAGAATTCCAGGTTTAGAATCTGTTTTATCATTTCAATACCATAGTGCTACCAGATACTTGCAAAAATCCAGATCCCCAATACTATGCAAGCATATACTGGTCCTCTCCTCTTGGTGAAACCAAAGTGTTCTATGAAGGTATCACTCTGGAGCCATGGCTAGAAGGATTTTAACTTTTTTTTCTATAGAAAAAGATGCTGTAGTTCTCTTTCCCTGTTCTGGCCCTGCCCTGCTCCATTAAGTGCAGATTTTTATTTATTTATTTCATCAAGCATGCATTGGATAACTGGTATAAGTATAAACATGATTATGAATACATAAAATGGGTACAAATAAAAAGAAACATTAGGACAGGGACGGTAGGCATCTTGATGCACTTATGCACACCCCTTAACTTGCAGATATCTGCAAGTTCCAACTACCACTCTCAACAAATCACCACCTGCCCCAGATTTTTGTCAGCTTCTTTCAAACCTTACTGCCTTTCTTCTTTATCTTGGGAATCTCAGGAACAGCCAACAAGCTTTGGGGATTTGTCAATGTAATTTTCCGATGACAGTGAGCATACAAATACTTTTATAAGGCAAAACTCTGGAGCTTTCCTAGTGAGCAGTCTGTCTTTGTGAATTGGTTAAGGTTTTTAAACATTGAAAACTGAAGAGGTATCTAGTATTAGATTTTGTAATATTTGAAAAATGGTTGTTCCAAAATATCTTATTGATTGCTTTATTTATGGATTTCATTGTTTGCCTGTACCTGTACACTGAAGAATGGTAAACTAGGAAAATTAAGATACTAACATAAAAGTATAAAAAGTACAAGGAAAAATATAATTAAAATACATATTACAAAAGTACACTAAAACAACTGCATTCAACGTGTGTGTGTGTGTGTGTGTGTGTGTTTTCACATGTATATGTTGTTGATATGAAAGAAACAGTCCATTTTAATACTTCAATTCTTATTCATTTTTTTGGCTTGCTTCCCATACTCCTCTTGGATCTTTATCAACATCTGTATCTTCACCATTGAGACTGAATATTTCTCTCATCTCTATACTCCTAAGCTGTCATGTCTCCAGAGTATCCACGCAAACCCCTATCTCCCTTTCAAAAATATCTTCCAGATTATCCAATTCCCTTTTTAAATCTCTTAAAGTGCCATTTAGTCTTTATCAGCCATTATAGTCTTTATTGTCTTCTCCTTCCCAACTTTCTGCTTTATTTGCTGGTTTATCTGTTCAGTCTTTTCTTCTGTTCTTTCTGCTATCTCCTTTCTTTCCTGTACTCTTTGATCTTCATTCATCATCAGTTGTAACATATTTTCTATTTTCCCACATATGCCTTGCATTAGGTACTTTATCTCTCTGTGATTCTTTTCCATAGTACCTCTAATACTTTGGAACATCAATGCCATTTCTCTTGAAATCCCACTCCTTTCCCCCTGGTGGAGCATCTTGTCTTAATTTAATAACTCCTGCTCTTACTCAAGTCCAAAAACAATATATTCCAGTCCAATGTTAATCCTCAGAAAGTTCAATAATCATAGTTATTTACATTTCAGGATTATTAATCAATTCCATTTCAATAGTTCAGGAAGCTTCCACAAATCGAAAATCACTTTGCTTTACTTAAAAGTCTCCCATAATAGAATCTCCAGTGATCATAAAGTAACTAACCAAAAAACTAATATAGGAATAGCACTTAGACTTATATACTACTTCACAGTGCTTTACAGCCCTTTCTAAGCAGTTTACAGAGTTAATATATAGTATCGCCCCCAACAATAAGGGTCCTATTTTACCAGCCTCGGAAGGATGGAAGTCTGAGTCAACCTTGAGCCGGTGAGAATAGAACTCCAAAAGTGAGCAGTGAGTTAGCTTGCAGTACTGCATTCTAGCCACTGCGCCACCACAACTCTTACCTCATACCTCAAAGAGACATGGCTGCTTTATCAGTTTGAAAAGAGATACACTACAAAATTCTCCTTTTAACAATTTGCAAAGCATTGTTTTCCATATATTTTGAAACTTATTTTGCAACAACAGAAGACATAACAATTATATTTCTCTACTGGATCCATTGGCTGCATTTTGCTGTACCGTAGCCGTTATATTATTAATTGATAAGAAATCAATCTAAAATGTACTTCTGGTATTGTGAAAGAAAAAGGTGGGATAGATAACACCACCACCAGATGGATTTGCAACTGGCTGACAAACCATACTCAATGAGTAGTTCTTAATGGGTCTAAGTCTACATGGTGGGAAGTAAGCAGTGGGGTGTCACAAAGTTCCATCTTAGGCCCAGTATTGTTCAATATCTTCATTAATGACATCAGCCGAACCGGTAGCTAAAAAAGTGTGCCAATCAGCTGAGAGGATCAAAGAGTCTTCTCAGATAAACCGCACGCACATGTGCAGTAGGCATGCACCAGGCGGTAGGCGTGCGCATGCGCAGAAGGGAGGGGGAGCATGCACACACGCACATGCACACAGTTAGCGAACCGGTGGCAACACCGGGAGGAAACCACCATTGAGTTGGACATCTGTTTCTCCTCAGATATGAAAACTGTCTTTGTCTATATCTACTATTCAAGGGTGAAAGACCAGTATTATATAGGGTTTTTTTTTCATTAACCAAAACCTAATATTTGGAAAACAGTTGAAAAAAAATAGAAATATATATTCATATTTTGGATACAGATAAATACTATGTGTTTTCTGACAGTTTAATGTTATAAACACTAAAAAGCTCACCGCTTTTGAAAAACATATGCAAATTACTACATCACAAATTTACGAATGAGCTTCAAACATCTGCCAGATAGTTTCAGAAATAACTGCAAACCTTTCAAGCATGATTTAAAATAGTATGGGAAAAAGATTTAGAAATAGAAATTAAGGAGAAGGTGAGAGTAAACAGAAAGAAGCCATTACAATCTGTCTCAGTTAAGGGGAAATTCAAATAATCTAATATCACTCATATCTGACATATAAGCACATATTGTAAAGAAATAGGATCTTAAGAAATCCCACCATTTATAACAAAGGATTATTATATATTGATTTAGTCAATTTTTGGAGGAAAAACCATCAAGCTTTTATAATAATCATATCAACTGTGGTTCTCACCAAATACGTATAGAATATGAAAAGGAAGACATCTCCATTAATATTTAATACCTAAAGTGTTGATACCATAAATAATTTCAGAAGAAAAATTAACCATCAGTTATAGCTTTTGAAAATAAACTGTTTTGTCAACTATTCATTGGAAGAGAGCCCCATTGTGGGAAAATACACATTAAAATACAATACAGCCATCACACAGGCACCCCCATTGAGACTCCAAGTTGATGAATGCATGAAATAATTTCCATTTAATCAGTGCTTCCAGCTTTGAAATATATATACCGTAAAACCTCTATTTGAACGCCATGGCGCTCTATTTTTCAACCCTTTCGCCGAGGTTTTACGGTAAGTCAT
>JAOYMU010000192.1:87533607-87559009 GCA_025802295.1 Psammodynastes pulverulentus | reverse complement strand
CCCTTTCGCCGAGGTGGCGCTCAAATAGAGGTGGCGTTCAAATAGAGGGTGGCGTTCAAATAGAGGTTTTACGGTAAGTAAGAAATAAAAACAATTTCTTCATTGTATCTATAATTAAGTCTAAAGATTATTTTTATGTTTTTTTAAAAAAATAGTGCTGTTTCTACCTAAACTTGTAGAAATCATTCCACAAATGTTATATCTTTGGTTTTTAAAAAGGTTTCTTGAGAGAAGATGGAAGACCCAAAAAGAAAATATGGAAAACAGATACTGAATAGCAGCAACATGTGGTTGAGCCATAAGTCGATTAACAAAGCATTGAAATTCACATTATGTGCCTGGAGTGGAACTAGTATTTCAGTTTGCCCTTGATAGAAATATCTCACTTTATTAATCTAAGGGAGGGCTTTAATTGGTTTAGGACTTTCATGCACACAAATCTTTTTTACAAAGAGAGCCAGCTTTTTTTGTTTCTTTTTTTCTGAGATGAAAAAAACATTTAGTGGAATTTCCAACTGGCGCCCAAAGATCTGAAGACAGACAATAAGATTTATAAGTCAATAAGGGTATGCTAAAGAAAGTAAATCAGTTATTAAAAATAATTGAGTGGAGGTGGTTTTTGAGAAGGTGGGTAACAGTAAAGGTTTAGAAAAGATTCACTGTGAAGTGTAGCAATGTTTACTTGTCATTCAAATCATCTTACCTCTGCTAAACTTAGAAACATGCCCATAAAATCTGTTGATAGATGTTCCCACACCTTTCTTTTAATAAAAATGGTTAAAGAAAGGGTCTGGTCTTCTAAAGCTTTTTATATTTGAGGTAATTTTTAAAGATTTATGTATTTCATTGCCAATACATATTATATACATATTATAGAATCTTGCAATCAAAGCTGCTCGGCACTATTTGAATTCTATGACAAGGAAGAAAGATCTGGAAGGAGAAAAAGGGAAAGGATTGTCATTTCTCACTGGTTAAAAATCTTTGGGGCATTAAAAAGCTGTCATTTAGATGTGGCTGCCCATCTGCTGAGAATGTTAATAACTTATAGGTTTGGATTTCTGGAGATTTGGAAAAGAAAAAAAACCACTCTTCCCTTTTAATACTTCACACGATACTCACACACTACACATGCGTGCACACCCACCTACACACACCCATGTCCTGCATTTTACAGAATGCCAAGTAGCAGACCATTCTCTATAAAAATTGTATAAGATATTAAGAACTCAACCAATTCCCTATTTTACATTTTAATTTCCAACTGATTTGCATAATATTACCTGACTCAGTGTCCCCAACATTATGTACATATGTATTTACCTAAAGCTATTGGACACAGAGGGACACGGTGGCTCAGTGGCTAAGATGTTGAGCTTGTTAATCAGAAGACTGTCAGTTCAGCTGGAAATGACTAGCACGCATGTGTGGGGGAACCTTTACCTTTATTGGACACAGATCCTTGTCTGTTCTTTGGAGGAGCCTAGGTTTTGTTTTCTTTTAGTTTCTTCAAACTTGGACAGTCCTGTAAGTTTGCTGAAATCACCACTTTAGTTTTGGATCTCCCAGTTTTCATTTAAAATCGGTTCTACTTGTATTGAAATCACAGAAGCCAACACAATGGTGGGCATCTACTCTGCTTCTCTTGAGACTTGTATCTTTCTCTGAAGACCCTAAACCACAGTATGCCTGAGTATGAAATCTCCTGTTTCATTTGCCTCTTGAAAAGTTTATATTTATAAATTTATATTTATCTTCTTTCAGTAGCAAACAGATTCTACTGATGTCTGTCTTGACTATCTCTTGAGAATAACACCAAAGATAGTTTAATTAAGAGCTGTCTCCTGCTGCCTTTGCTGACCCTCAGAATGTGAGCTGAGCTTGACAAACACTGAGATGCAATCACATGATCACAAGGTGTTTGACAAACTGGCTGTAAGTGCAAACAGGTTGCCAAATATCCAGCTTGCAATCATGTGATTGAAGGGGAAGGAACAGTGTGATATTTTATGATAGCTGGAAGTGTTTTAAAGGCGCATAAAGCACCCTTTTTGAAGCTGTCCTAACTTTGAATGATTATTAAATGATAGTTCAAAAATCAAGGACTACCTGTAATTAGAAGTAGTAAAACTCACTTGTATAGCACTCACAAAATGAGCTGCACAGAATTTGTGCATGTAAAAGTTCCATAGTATATATTTTAAAAACTACACCAAATGCATCAGATATGCATTGAGATTATATGATCTTTGTCTCCCCAATTTAGATATTGTTACCCTCCTACAATCACCACAGTATTATGAGTATGAGATAACATTTCTGCAAAGCAGGAATGGCTAAAATTGTCCTTTGTTTGCTGCCAGACAACTGCAAACGTGTGTTCAACTTCTGTTTTCCTCCTTTGTGTTTGAAGTAGTGCTTTCTGGCAGCTCAAGCTTTGCTGTCTGGTTTGCCTGCCACATTTTCATTTCTTCTGGGCAACCCTCTGCTGTTTTTGGCTGCTGAACACAGTGGCAGTAACGCCCTTTCAGCCCTGCAATAGCAATGGAGGGGGGGAGGATTCTTGCATTGTACCACATTTGGCTTCCTAATTTCTGCTGCAGTGATTAGTTCCAATAGCATAATATGTGATCACATTGCCTCATCATTTTTAATCATTGCAGAAAAGAGTTTTACTATTTCCTTTTTTCTGTGAGAGCTTTTAAAGCAAAGGTGTCAAACTTGCTGCATCACATTGCCATCATGTGACATATCATGACGTTTTTCCCTTTGTAGAGCTGGGGTGAGCGCAGCTTGTGTGTGACACATCCGGCCTGCAAGCCGCCAGTTTGACACCCCTGTTTTAAAGGATTGAGCAGACAAAACAGACATGAATCTTATTGTGAATAAGTTCATTGGTTTTTTTTACATAGTATCTCCAAGTCAGGTTATTTTCTCTTTCTACTCCGTGAGCAGCATCTAGTTAAACCATATGGCCCTTCCCCTTTCTTTCTAGCGTCTGACTTCAAACAGGTGTGGAATGTAGTAAATTGATGTGTATAATGATATCTACAATTTGGAGATTAAACCGTCTTACCTGAAATACTAATGTTTCTACTATGTAAGCATGCCTTTTTAAAAATTAGCTATCTATACACTACTAAAAGTCTTGTATTTGTTTCTTTGTAGCCATCAAACTGGGCAAAATAGTGTGTCACAGGGCAACAGTTCTTGAATCAGTGTATCTAAAATGGTCTAATTTATAGAATGTTTCCAAAATCCAGGATCCATGGCTCCCATGGGATTGAAATTTGACACACCTGTGGCCACTTCATGAAATGGCAGTCATTTCTGACCACACTTCTGTTGTGTGGTGCAAAGGAAGATGGGAAGGGCATGTTTTGGTCCTCTTTCCTGCTTCTCTTTGCTGCCTTTGGCAGCAAAGCTGAATTGGATGAGCAGTGATTGGCTGCTTTGGATCCAAGCCCAAAATTTGAAATCTTTTAACAGGTACGGTAGGTAGCAAGGGAAGGAAAGGGAAGTGACTTGAATGCTGGCTGGTGAGGGGGACTAGGGGTTGATGGATGAACAGTCTTTCTTCTTGGGGACATAGTGGGATGGGGAGCAGGGTTGCAGTTTTCTTCAAATACATTGGTAAATGCAGTGATAAGTCCTTTCAGTATTTACTCACTTTTTAAAAGAAGCATACAGTACATGTTCAATAAACCCCACACAGATAAAGGAAAATCATTGGATGTTGCTTCCTTGGGAAAAGGCATAGTAGTCGGGAAATTGTTCAGTGTCAGGTCAACATAACCAGCATTCCAATCCAAACAGAATTTTCTTAAACTGTTTTAGTCCAGCTGGCATCAGCATGGGGTATTACCACCTTCATGATGCAATGAAGAAGAGCGTTTGTTTTATGATCAAAAGGAATTTGCTTGCACATTGTTTCACTTCTCATCCAAGAAGCTTCAGTTCTGAAGAACTTCTTGGATGAGAAACTAAATGTTTTCAAGGAAACAAAACCAAGAAAGTCCAGTTGCCTTTTGAAAAGCACCTTTTGGATGTCCTGCCTTAATTTGTTTCCTATCTCCTATACTTTACTTAAAAGGTGTGTGTGTGTGAGAGAGAGAGAGAGAGACAGAGACAGAGACAGAGACAGAGACAGAGTGGAGGGATTCATATTCTGTCGAACTATCCTTCTCTCTCTTCTGTATAATTTAAAATTGAAAAAACTGTATAAAATAATAATATAGAAATGTTAATATAGAAATTACAACTTTGGACTTAAAGAAAAAAAAAGAGGTTTTGCAGTAGGCCAGAGCCCTTGGGTAGCAGCCGTCAGCAACTTCTTAAACCAGCAATGTCTGTTCCTGCTGTTGTATGACACCCCTTTGCAGTTGCAGCACAACTGAAGGAAAATAACTTATTTGGATTATGAAGTTGCTGACAGCTTCTCTACACACACCAATATGCCCTTTGACACACCTTTTCCCTTAAAGTCAAAAGTCCTGATATCTTAGCATAATTAGCTGGGATATCTCTCTATATAAAAGCGAAATACCACTCACACATCATCACGAAATCTTCAGAACCCTAAAGCCTACAAACTTGAAATTTGCCACGTATGTTCCCCTTGATTTCTAGGTGCTCACTAAGAAAGGATTTTTCAAAATGACCATCAAAGCATTAGTATTTCGTATATTATTAACAGGCTCTGATGCTAAAGAGGTCTACTTCCCCTCCCCACCTGAAAAGAAATCTGTTCCAAATGTAAAACAAGCAGAGGAGAGGAGTTTCAGTTGCAGTTTTACTTTCATAGCAGCAAGCAGCTTAACTACAGAACAGTTGAGCTAAGCCATGCCCAGGCTCCTTGCTGTCTCCTTGCTCACACAGCAAATACTGTTTGAGTTTCCAAACACCCCTCAATTCTCTCACACACTGACAGGACGTTAGCCAGATGAATACTGATAGATGCTGGTAGGCAGAGGCAGATTTTTTTTCTCCTTATTTTTCTCCCCCAAAAATTTGCCTGATCACATAGTTTCGTAGCGAAGCACGGGTACCCTGCTCGTATCCCATACAGCTAACTTCACTATTAATGAACTCTTATTGGCACATTGTATGTAATTAATATCCAATTTATATGTGGCAGAAAGCGATTAAACCAAGATTTTATGGGGTTATATACTTTAACATTTAGGCATAAATTAGTGTTGAAATACAAGCAGGGATTTGTAAAACTGTAGGACTAGTTCCATGGCTTAATTCTATCAACCTTGTCCTATCAGATTTCCATATATCACAGAAAAGAATATTCTTGAAGCTGGGAAGAATTAAAAAAAATAATTTTCAGTTTGGAGTGGGTAAAGTACACTTTCCTAAATATTGAAGCTGTTTGAAATGTGGTATTGTTAAAACTAAAAGGGTAATTTATTAAACAAATGTAAATTGATATTTTAAAGAATAAAATATACCTTAAAAATATAAAATGCTGAAGGATTACCATTGAAGATTTTTTTGGCATATTTTTGCCCTGAAATATACATAAAAAGCTAGTAATGCCTCTTCTAAGCTTTTTTTCCAGGAGGGTCTGAAGATTTTTATGTTTTGTTTTCGCTGGTAGATAAGAATCCCAAGGTAACTCTTATAAATTGCAGTTTACACCATTTATAAAACTTGCAGATTGTTGATAGCAAAACAGTGCAAGTGTGATCATACATTCTTTACCTAGTATGCCTTATTTTCAATGTTGTTTTCTAGGTTGTTTGGTAGGTTATATTTAGCAAATCTTATTTAGTCTGGGTGGCTGATCTGGAACAATAAAAATTTTGAATTTGTGTATCTTTGCTCCCATCTAGTGGTCTTCTGGATTTTAATAGCTCAAATTGGATAGACTTAAAATAAATTATATTGTTTTAATAAGACCAAAAAAGAAAGGTGAGAAAGAAAAACAATATAAAAACAGGCTGTGACTAAAAATAATTGAATTGAATCTGTTATTTTTCTATTTCATTGCTGCATGATCAGCTTAAAAGAGCTAAAAGAGTTAAACAAGAAAAATCTCCTTTAAAACCTCTTGAGAAAAGAATTATATTTGTCAAAGACTGCCTTGAGTAAGGATTAAGTGACTAAGGAATGGAGGAAAGAACAGCAGTTATTATAGGATGATTCTCAGTAGGCATGTTTGACAATTTGTTGAATGGTCCAAGTGTTGCTAACTCAATCATCTCTGTCTTATTGATCATATTGTTTTTTTTTAGATTTAGTGTATCTCATAACTTCTTTTAAAATATTAAATATTTTAATATTATAACATTTGTTGCATTAAATATACTTTAATAATGGGATAGACAAATTCCCATTTTTCTCCATTTTTTGAAAATTTGTAAATTCTGACTAAGAAAAAAGTTGCATTCACAAAAACAAAGTTTTTTAATTCTTTATTGAGTCAAAGGTGAAAATACAAGAGCAGCCCAGGGAAAATTTAGAGAAATATGATTTTTTTCCCATTCAAGACTCCAAATGACAGATTTTGAAGCAGGCATTGTTTTGAAGGAAATCTGTGCTTTCTCTGACAAATTTATTACCAACTAAGTGATACATTTTTTTGTTTTTTCATTCAGGGGTGCTACATCTATTGTCTACAGGTGCAGGCAGAAAGGAACTCAAAAGCCTTTTGCTGTCAAAATCTTGAAGAAAACTGTAAGTGTAGCTGTTCCTATTCATGAGTTTTTTGTTGCTGAATTTTGCTTTTGAGCAGAGCTGCATCAGTATATAAATGTATTAATTTCTCATAATTTTATCAGCATACACCCTTACAATTCTTTGAATCAAAATTAATAAGGCATATGGGACATTTTATGTTGAATTCAAAGCAAAGTTTTACTCAATAGGAGTAAAGTGCTATCTGCAGAAATGTTTGAAATCCACTATAGTTCAGCAGAACCAGATTCAGAATTTCAGAATGTTGTGCTGAAACTCCCAGTACAAACTACTCATACTCCCAGTCTTCCTAATCTTTGCCTTCCCAATCTTCCGGGCAACTTTCCTGCCTTCTTTTAGTTGCCACTGCTGATACCCTTTGGGCTCTTTCCCAAACAACTGGAACAACTGTATTCTATGCACATTGTACAATAATCCTTGACTTATTGCTTAGTGACCATCAAAAGTTATGATAGATTGTCAAGAGCTACTTATGTCCAAGTTTTGAAGTTCCAACATCACCACCCACCCCTGTAGTCACATGAACACCTTTTGGGCACTCAGCAACTGGTCCACATTTGTGGCTATTTGCAGTGCATCATGATCACATGACCATGATTTACTACAGTTTTGGACAGAAACAGATGTTTACTTGCAATTTCTGACAAAAAAACAGTCCATAGCAAACAATGAGGTCACTTAACAACTATGGCATTTGCTTAACTGGTACAAAAAATAATAAAAATGGGTCTAGTTACATGGTGACTGTGCTGTCCCTCTCTCGCACACACACCACAGGTGTTAGAAGTCTTTATTAGGGGTTCCAACCCTGAATTAGTATTCTCCAACAATTCCCTGTGCCAGGACCAGCCCATTCCTGATGAGTTCAACAGACTATTCAAAAGAAGCCAACACTAGTCTACAGTGCAAAGACAAGGCAAGTCTCCAAGGCAAAGGCACAGTTGAAGACTCGTGATCTGAAGTTCAAGGCAAGAACACACAGCAAGGAAATGGACACATTGTTCCCTTGCTGAGCTAAATAACTGCTTCCTGGTGCCGCCCATCAAGAGGGCTGAGGCTGCTTCTCACAAGTAGCCTGGCTGACCTCCATTGTGTCTGTCTCCTCTCAGCCATAGGTGCTCTTGGATTTGGAGGAGGAGGCTGTTCTTCTTCATCTCCACTGACAAGCTGCAGCTGTGTGCCCTCTCCATGTGAAGTCTCTGGGCTTCCCAGCTGCATCTGTGTCTCTCCTGTCTCTAGCTCAGCTGGCTGCTCATCCAGTCCCTCCACTGTGCTCAGCCCCTCCACTCCCGACTTGTAGCCCTTGGCTGCCTCTCCTCCTGACATGCCTGGGACTGGTTCATCCTCCTCTCCTCATCTGGAGAGGTGTCTAAGAAAGGATTCAGGGGAGTCATCACAGTAACCTTCTTTATAATCATCACAACTTATGACCATAATTACCATGGTCAGTTTTGATTGTAACTTGAGGACTATTTGTATGAACAATCAGCTTTATCTAAATATGGATCTTTCTGTTATGTAAGAATTGTTCAACAGATCTACTCCAAAAAATCAAATGTTTATGGGAGCCTTTTTTAAACTATGTTCTTCTGATTCTTATATATTCCACTTCCAGGAGTTCCAGCCAATATAGGTGACTAGGTTGCTTGGAACTGCAGATAGGATTATGTTGTAACAGCATTTAATTAAGGCTATATAGCTCTTATTAAATGCCTATTACATTTAAGATTTCAATATATGATATTTATTGCCCATGGGACCTAATCTCCCATTAAGTAGAAGGTATGTATCACTCTTCATTATGAATAAAATCCACTACATGGTTTATAGCAATTTATGATACCGTTTTCCATTAGGGAAATTCAATTTGAGAATGACAATCAAAATGAAATAAAACATCTAATTCAGAAGTGCCAAAGATATTGATTGCAAAAATTTGTGTGCAATATCTTGCAGTGAAACCATTTATACTACTAAAAATCATGTAGCATAACATTAAAATTATAGTTCCTAAAAATCACATATTTTAACATTTGTCACATGATATCTCTGAAAACTGAAGAAGGTGTGATAGTGACTTAAAATGTGAAAATTAAATTAAAGAGGGCTAACTTCTGAATAGAGCTATGCAGCTTGTGTCTTACTCTCCTTTCTTTATTTGGAATTCCTAGTAGAAGAAAGGTGGACGGAACTCTGACAGTCATAGACTGAGAAGATGAGGGTGTAAACCAGGGGTGTCAAATTCAAGGCCTCTGGTCTGGATTTGACCTGTGGGATGCTTAGATCTGGTGAAGGACTGGCTCATGGTGCCTCTGCCAGCAAAAACGGAGCTCAGGAGAGCTATGGGTGGCCCTCCCAGCTCCCTTTTCACTGGCAGAGGGCTGCAGGAGGCCGTTGTGGCCAAAAACGGAGCCCGAGCTCCGTTTTCACTGGCAGAGGTTCCCCCTAGCACAGGCCACTACAGGTGTCCCCTTACATGAGTGATGTCAAGCTGGCCACGCCCACCCTGGCCATGTCCTCTCCCAAGGTCAAACACAACCCTGATGCGGCCCTCAATGAAATTGAATTTGACACCCCTGATATAAACCAATGTTTCTCAATCTTGGCAACTTTAAGATGCATGGACTTCAACTCCCAGAATTCCCCAGCCAGTCATAATGGCATGGGATTTTGTGAGTTGAAGTCCATGCATCTTAAAATTGATGAACACTGATATAAATGTTTTCCTTTCAATATTGTATCATTATGAGATGAAATAAATCCTTTAATATTATCAATACTTTTATCTTTCCTGACATTCAAAATCTGCAAAATAAATTTTAAATTGGTATCTGATTTTAGTAGGTAATTAGATAAGAAAAAGCCAGTTGAAAACTAATTCAAACAAGACAGGTGCTGTTCGTAAACTGAAATGCAAATCCAGGAATAAGGATGCAACCTGCACTGAATGGGGTTGTGTTTATTCTTAGATTCAGCCAGGATTTGTGTATGTCAGCACCCAAGATTTGCACATCTTGGACTCTGCAGAAATATAACCATTTCTAGAAATCCCTGTTAAGACAAGATGATATATTTCTTTGGAATATGACAATTACATTATTTGACAGTTTTTTGAAACATTGAACAATTTCAACCAGTCCAATGCTATTACTAAAATGTTGCCTCAGGCCAGTGATAATGAGTTACAACTCCTTCATTATAGTATCATCACTGACTGGAGGACTTTTTCCCAGCACACTGCCCTAAATCCTACATAATTTAAGATCCAGTTTTTGAAATAATACATTTATCGTTACACGTTGCACATGCTTAATGTCATTTAGAAGAAGCCTCCCTCCCTCCGTCCCTCCCTTCCAATTATTGTAGAATTTTTTGATTAAGAGATCTGACAGGTTTAAACCAGGCTTCAGAACTTTCTGTTATAAATTGCTAGGCTAATTCTCTCTTGTTTTCTGTGTTCTGGCAAGCTGTTTCCCTCTGGCATGTAATTTGACTAGCTGTTGAGTACATTGTAATTGAGTGTGTATTCTTTTTATCGATATGCTTTTAATGGTATTTTAAGTATTGTAATTGTTAATCTATTTTATTTTATTTTATTTTTCTTACTATTAGTACCATATGTGTCATTGTGAAAAGTAAGGTAATAATGTCAGTAAATAAACTAATACATTTTATAAAAGTAAACTATAACTATTACTGCATAGGAAAATTGGTTTCCCTATAGTCTCTAAAGAAGACAATTTTTACATTAGCATTTTTTAGCAATCTTTATTGTGAAACTTAGGGAGCAATGTTATGTTATAGCCAAGAAACTAAATCAGATAAATTATGCAGTGATGGTGCTTGCTAATTAAAAAAAATAAACAAAAAACTTCTGCATCTAAATTAGTTGAAAAATTATGTGCAGATACAGAAATCACATTGATACCTCCTCAAATCATATCTTAAGTCTGTTTCTCCTGCTTGGTTCTTATATATGCCTTATAAGAAACTAAAAATGGATTCAGGCCTCTTTCTTTGCTATTTATTTTTTATAGTTTCTAAAAACATAATTGAGGTTTCATACATCTGTCCACTCATCTTTTTATACATAAAATAAGCAAAATTTTAAAGGTGCAAAAAGCGTTTCAAGGATCTTTTGAGCATCTCTGTAATAAAATAGTAATGCTGAATAGATTCTTGCAGTTATCTGTAACTAAGTCTAAAGTGGTAAAATCACATAAAACAAAATTTTACACTATACAGCATAACAATGCCCTTCATTCTAAATGAGAACCCAAGCTCTTACATAGTTCTTCTTACTTAGATCTGCATTCCAACTGATTCAGTGGGATTTAAAATGAGAAAAGTGAAGTTAATAACACTATCTCTATTTGTGAATGGAAGAAGGAGAAAAAGCAAAATTGAAGTGCCATCTTGTTTCATACGGTGGGAGGACTGAATAGGAAGCAGCAAGCTGGTCAGCTTGGAACAGTCTTTTCTCTGCAAGTTTCTGGTGCTAAGATTAGTGATCATGCTACAAAACAGTTTGTTTCCTCTTTTCCCACTAAAGCTTTGGAATTAATATGTTATTCATCTCATTGTTACTGAAAATCCAAATGATACTATGGAACTTTTGCTTGATTTTGTGTGTGTACACATGTGTGCACATACACATTGTCTAGACTTTTGAAATACAGTTTAATGAAAAAAAATTAGAGAAACAAGCCACGTAATAAGATAAGAAAAACTATGGTTCAAATCTTTTGAGACAATGTATTTTATACATTCACTTCAGCATATTGTAATTACTTTGGATCAGGTGCATTAAATTTAGTGGCACTTGCTTATTTATACTTAACTTTATATTTAACTTTTCTCTAAAAAATTTGAGATGCCCTCCCTAATTTTAATCGTACAACAAACATAAATGTAAAGTTAACAGAGTAGAAGAGAAAGCCATTCAATGAGTTCTGTGATTGAGACTTGGAGTTAGGTTTTCCCAGTGCAAGTCTAACAACCTGTGTGACTATATATGCATAAAATTGTTTTAACCTGTACTTCCCACCCTTTCACCTCCCCCTGCAAATACATCCGGATGTACTTTTAAACTAATGTTTCTCAAACTTAGCAAATTTGAGATGTATAAGACTTCAACTCACAGAATTCCCCAGCCACTGACTTCTATGTACATTTCGTTTTGCCAAGTTTGAGAAACATTGGTTAAAACCTTGGGTGATCACAGTATAGCAAAGCACATTTTTCCCCTAAGGGATGACAAGACTTTCTTACTGGTTTTGTATCTTGCCTCATAAAAAGTGAAAACTATTTCTTTGAAAATTAAACAATTTAAAATGATCATTATTATTGTTAAACAGACTTAGCATTGTTCTACCCTCTCTTTTGAGCACTGAGTTATTTAATCACCCCAATCCCCAAAGATATGGGCATTGGATACAACACCAACAGAAAGAAAACCCCCCCAAAATAATAACTAAGTGCCCATGGTCAGTTATTAGAGCACATTGAAATAAAGCTGTGTATTTTAAGTTGTGTGTCGAACTGCAAAAAGGTGGAAGTTGAATGTACTTCTGGCGACAGAGTATTCTATTAAGGAAGGGATAGTACAGAGGAAGCCTTCAGGCCTCTGGAAGGGAGGGAACTTTTAGAAGTGATATTCTTGATAATGGGATATGCAGATTCGATGGCAAGATTGCTTGGTATATCCTGGTGCTGTGCTGTATAGATAAAGGTAAAGGTAATGAGCAGCACTTTGCACTGTGCCTCCTGGCAACCATTCACTGACTTCGATATAGGTGTAATTCTGAATTGGAAGTCTATCCAGTTAATAATCTTGATACTACATTTTCTACCAATTGCAACTACTGGTTTGTCTCTAAAGGCAGCCCTACCTAGAATGCATTAAAGTAATCCTCTCAAGGGACAATTGGGACTGAGTTAGTAATAGTACATGAGTATATATGTCATTTCCCCTGCAACTGCAATCTTCTCAGGCTTGAATAAGCAAAAACCTACTGCATATTGATCTGGAGCTATGGCTGATAAATCAACTGATTACCTACAGTAGGGTTATCAAACTCATTTTCACCAAGAGCCACATCAGCATAATGGTTGCCCTCAAAGGGCCACATGTAACTGTAAGACAGTATAAATGTAACCAAATATCCTAAAGACAATCGAAACTTTGCAGCTCTCGCGGGCCACATAAAATGATGTGGCAGGCCACATTTGGCCCCGGGCCTGCAGTTTGACACCTGTGACCTACAGGGTCCAGCATTGTTCACTGTCTATGTTTTCTGATTTGAAAGTCTGTTGGGGATTCTGCATGTGCAAATTCATATACTTTGGACCTTAACTTTGAATAAATGTGACTTAAAATAAGAATATTAAATGTAGCCTTAAATATAATAGCTGAAAAAGTATATTTTGTTTAGCAAAAGAAATACTGTATCTTTGAATTTTCTCGTAGCTGATGGCACAATCTTACAAACCTTACTTGATTCTGAAAATCAGATTTGAGTCAGAGCTGGTTAATACTTGGATAGGAGACTATCAAGAAATACCTAGACTGTAGACCAGTCTGGGAAGTTGAAAAGAAAATCACAGAAGAAGATAGGGCAATTTCCATATTTTTTAAAGAAAACAACATTCAAAGAAATGGAGTAGAAAGAGTAGCATTACCTCTTTGTTTTTTGAGCCTATTACGGTCTTATTTCAGAAGTGAGCCATTTGTGTGCATGTAAAAGGTCCTATAAGGTGAGAGGGGTTGTTTTCCTTTCCATTTTACTAATGGAAGTAGTTCCATCACAGCTGGACAAATTAATCATCCTCCCTTCTTTTCTTCCATCCTTCCAATAGTCAAACGTTTCTCTGTTCCAAACTGAAGCTTGGGATAAAGAAAACAAGGAAAAGCCAGCTATAAGAGTAGTCTTTGACTTATGATGAATTCCCCAAAAGGTACTTAGGATCTAGATTGAAGTTCCAATGGCCACTCCCCATAGTCATGTGACCGCACTGTGGCTGCTTGACACCCAACTCAAACTTAAAGCTGTTTGCTGCATCTTGCATGTGAGCGTAATTTATGACTTTTTTTGCTGAAAATTGGCATTTACTTCTGATTTTCAGCCAAAAAAACCCAAAACATAGTGAGGAATTTGAACTCATAGTGCATTTAAAAACCACAGTGCTTGTTTAACAATCACCACATTCACTTTACAACCTCTGTGTTCACTTAACAGCTGCATAAAAATAAGTAGTAATACAAGGTGTTTATATGATCACCCACTTAATGCTCAGCATGACTTACAGCCATAATTTCAGACTCAGTTATGATAGTAAGTCAACGGCAATTTGTATCTGTAATATAATTGCCTGGACTAATGTAATAAGGCTAATAACTGAATCTAGTTTCTATTACCACTACAGTAAAACAGAACTTAGTGATAACAGCATGAGTGATCATTATTTTGTTCAGAACTGAAATTGTGACTTTTAAGTCCTGGTCTCTGTTAATGAAAGGAGATAATCCCTCTCTGGTTAATACAAGATTTCATTTAAACTTCTGGGATGTTTAATGGTAGTGTCATTTTTTTGCCATTTCTAATGAAGTAAAGAAATGTGTTCAGCTTTAAAAAGCAGAAGTATGAATGCCATTAAAAAAACCTAAAAACATAAGCATTCACTTGATAGTCAAAATGATGAAAAGCTATTAAAAGCCAATTAATTCACAAGTGCATTAAGTTGGAAATTGGATATATCTATATGTAAATATAGATATTTTAATGTAAAAATTGAAAATAAATTAGATTTAGAAAAGCTTGCATTAATAAATATTTAATCAAAATATAATAAAACTTACTAAAGAATTATCTTAACCAAATGATATACAGTATATAGCACATTTTTTGTTCATTGATGGCCCCAGCAAAATAAGTGCCGATGTGTTCATAGGGCCAAGGAGAAAAGGAGTCCAAGAGCCATTTTTCATTATAGCACTTCGATAATGTTATTAAAAAATGTTGTTTCAGGAGTTGCCTGCTGAAGAGCTCTGTGCAACTCTAAAGAAGTTATTTGAAGAACAGGTATTGCCTTGTTTATACCTATCGTATATAATTTTGGAATTAGAGAAGTATTGTGGCTTTATACAAGAATTGTGAATTATATTTGTCTGGTTTAATATATTGATATACTGTAAGTCTAGGAATTTTGATCGATTTTGCAATCACTTTTCTTCTCATCAGTGGAATGATTAGGTGATGAGAACACTAAAAATGATGTGCATATTGTGCTGATCCATTCATTGAGATAAAATATTTTCCTATGCAAGAACTTAATGCCTACATTCATGAACACAAAGCTGCAAATCCGCTGTGCTAAAAACAGACCTTAGTTTATACCCTATTCAAGTTCTTGTTAATAAGTTACTGGTTTTGTTACTTATCGAACTGTTATAAGTGTAAGGAGAACATTCTCCCTCCATCTGAAATAATGGACTTTTGATTGTAATTGTGAACCATTTCTTTCAGCTACTGTACAAATACCATGGTCTTTATTTATGTAAACTCTCTCAGTGGTAATGGTGCAGCAGTAGTTGCTTAGTAGATTGCATCAGGGGTTACTTGAATTAATTCCAGGGCATGTTTATAGTCCATTTATTTATATGATTTTTTTGAACAAATGCCAAGGCTGTGACATATTTCAGTACATCAGTAATCAGCAGATAATTATGAGCTTGACTATGTAAATGGAAACACATTTATAATTTAGTTGTACTCCATTTCATGGTGATGCATATGCAGCAGAAAAATTTGAAGGAAATTTGGAGCTTTGGGAATGGAAATAGAGCTGTGTTTGCAAAGTGTGTTGAAGGGATATGCAATTAATGCTTACCAAAGTCTGTGATATTGTACAGACACACAAGAGTCATCTTAAGTAGAAAGACAACCCCCAAAATGTCTCAGGCTTTAAAGAATAGGTTTTTTTAAAAAAAATCTGTTTGCCCATTAAGCATTTATTCCTGTTCTCCTGCTTCAACCAATTTATTTGGATTTTGATAGCACAGAAAAGGCCTTTCCTTTTAAGAAACAGCAGCCTCTTTTTCCAAAGTCCAAATAAGTAATATGCTGTCTTTGTTTTGCAAAGAAGCTGTCTATCCTGTGTGACATATTCATGATAACAACTACAAATATGGCTTCCATTCACTAATCTGTACCGAAAAGAAAATATTGTTTTATCTATACTTTGCTTTTCTCAATTTCATGGTAAACATTGATTTCCTTGTACACTCCCCAAATTGCCCGAAATAATTGATTAAGGCTTTCTTCATTTCAGATTTAAAATCTCCTTCTTACCCCTGGTCACGCCCAGTATTAATTTTATTTTCTTGGATTCATTGTTTTATTCATGATGGAAACCAAAGTGCTTGTAACATTTTCATCATACATAAAATATTAAGATTTCTTTGAAAGTTGTCATAGATTCAATTCTGTGAATTCACAAAGGGATGCTTAATATTGTCTTGTAAAGTCTTCAGAGAAAACTATTTTTCAAAATAGTTTTTCTAAAAGTTTATATGCTGATATCATTTGGGCACTATGTGGATAAACAGTTTCAGTATCAATTCTAAATTATAAATAGTATGCCTAACTTTTTTTGTTTCTTGTATTTTAAAACTTCACTCTACTTTTAAATTTGGTGACAAATTTCAATAATATCAACATTTTCCCAGATATTCCAGAGGCAGGTTTACAATTAATTTTTTTAAACTTAATTACTTTTTTTTTACTCTTGCCATAAGTGTTTGGTTCCTAAAAATATTAACACATAAATTTTCACTAGGACTGCTAAACATGTCCAGAATGGCTACAGCAGGCAAATCATTGAAACAAGTACTTTCAAAATCTTATGTTCTTTTCCTTTTAACCAGGTAGATAAGAAGATTGTTCGAACAGAAATAGGTGTTCTTCTTCGACTTTCACATCCAAATATTGTAAGTTGTTTGCAAGTCCAGATTTTAAAATGTTAGCCTGCATCTCAATTTCCTATTATGGACATATTTTCCTGTCTTATTGCACATAAGAAGACCAAAAGAACTCTACAATCTCAAAAGTTTTCAATCTGTCCATATTTATTTATTTATTAATCTGTTCTGGGAAGCATCAGAGTTCTTGTCCACTTATAATTATTTCTAGTAGACTTTCAAGATATTTCAAGCATTCTAAAGAATCACATAAGAAAGTAATTTTTAGTGCATGACTTTTTTTATTATGCTTTCTACTGAACTATATATTGTGAAGTTTTTAATTAGAAAGAAAGGAGGATAGAAATTGGGAAAATAAAAATTAGAATATACCCAAACTATCATATAATATACAAGATACATCTATTGTAACTTTATTGTAAATTATATACAGGGGGAAATAGATAATTGCTTATTTTGTTGCTTTTCTCAGATAAAATTGAAGGAGATATTTGAAACTCCCACAGAAATCAGCCTTGTCTTAGAACTGGTAACAGGAGGAGAGCTGTTTGACAGGTATGTGGTGGTTGTGCACAGTGGTGGGATTCAAATAATTTAACAACAGGTTCTCTGCCCTAATGATCAGCTGAGCAGGCCTGAACGGGTGATCATGTGACTGGGTGGAGCTCAGGCGACAGTAAGTCTGGGCGTACTGTCAAGAACCTTTAGCTGTTATATGGGTTAACCAAGAGGTAGTTTCTGTAAGCAGGGCAATAAAGATTAGGTTAGAAACAACACCAGATTATTTCTTTCCTGCCTTCCTTACAGAATTAGCCCTGTAAAGTGGGAAAAAAACAAAAGGAGATTTCTTCCAACAACCAGTTCTCTGAACTGCTTAACAAGTTAACAACCGGTTCTCACAAGTAGGTGTGAACCTATTGAATCCTTCCACTGCTTCTTTCTCTATATCACCTTTTTTTGCTAGAAAGAGTAAAACAAGGCTTGTTTCTAGAGAATCTCTGAAAGTAATCTAAGCTCCAAATGAAATCAAGCCAAAGGCTACACATTGTTCAACCCTAATAGAAGGTAATGTATTATTTTGTTTCAATAGATCATGTGCAGTATTCTCTTCAATTGTGATAAATGTACTCAAGGAAGTATCCCAGAGGGTTTTGTTCTAAGAACATGTACCACACAATTCCATCTTGTTTCAAGTCTTTCCTAATGACTTCTCATTCTAAGATACATATTTTTCTTCTATCAGTTTTTCCAACAAAAACGGAATATTCACATTCTGTGGTCACGGTCTGAAACCATTATATTGATTCATGTAAAAATATAGGGAATCCCTGAGGAAATAATCCTTAAAAGATGAGACACAGATAATAAGAAAAGGGGGGTGGGAAACCAAACTAAATAATTTTGCCATTTTGCTGTCAACTGATTGAATTGATATGTCCTTCAATCTATCCCCTTTCATGAAATATGTTTCTCAGACAAAGGACAAAGAAAAGGTGGGAGCTCATATGTTGTCAATGTCACTGATGAGATCATATTTTTGGATTAGAAAACTGAGGTAACTGCAGAAACACTGTAAGAGAAAAAAAGGCTGAGCTGCATTTACTTTTTGTAATAGTAATAGCTAAGTCTTAGTGGCTAGCCATTGTTACTGGCTTGTAGCCATTGAATTCATTTATTTATTGGCAGTTTTCCACGACCAATTACATTGACAGCTTTTTTGCTCAGTGATTTGAGACAATATTGTATACTATTTTTTACAGTAAGACTCAGAACCTTTTGAAGAATATCCATGAATTTCCACAAAAACTCATTTTTTCCACTTCAAACATTTGCACTTTTATTTCTTTTTCCTTTACAGCAACATAGGATAAATTTTATAAAGTACTCTCAAATCATTGAGCTAAAGGAGAAGAACTCACATTGTAGGAAATAAACAGAAGAAATTATGAAGAGAGCAAATAATACTGAAATTTCTCTTTCTAAATATGTCATAAGCATTCAAAAACAAGCTCTCTTAAGTGTTTCTCTTTTGAATATTCAGATGCATTTTCAAGATTAACAAGATGCCATTTCTAGCTACAATGCCTCTTCCTTCCTTGCTCCTATACCAATCCTTTAATGCACTAGAAACTATGTGGAACATGAAAGGGAAGCAACATCCTTTTATACCAAATCAGAAATCTCAACTAAAAGCACAATTTCTCTGATGGGAAACCATTACATGTCCATTTCCATTTAGAAAAAAGTTGTAGTTTTGTCCTTGGTGGAAGTAATTTTGAGATTGTGGGAATTGTGTATTCACCCACAGGAAGTGTACATATAGCGATGTGATGCAGACATTTTTGGTATGAATCCAACACCATTTATGTATTAAAGTTACCATAAAATTTTATCCTTCTGCAAGAAAAGAGATACTGTCCATAAGACAAAAAATTAATAATGAGACAGGAGTGCATAAAAAGAGGAGTTCTACAAAATTAAGAAGCATGGTAGAAAGAGCCTGTGAAACAATGGGACTAGGATGCTCTGTTGGAGACCACAGCAAGGAGAGTTTCAGTGGCTGTCTCAATAAAGCTAATCTTCAAGAACTCATGGAAAATACTTGAAGGACCACCTCTCCTCCACTGTTTCTGCTTAGCCTCCAGATGTAGCAAGAAGTACATACTCTGAGTCCCTTCTTTCAAACAGTACCATTTTGTTGGATTCAAAGGTCATGTCTTCTGTACAATGATATTTCTTCCATTGGTTGCTCTGATTCTATTTTACTATAGCTGTAATATGAAGAATAGAAGTGAAAACTATTGCAAATGTCCTTAAGTGCAGAACTGGATGGTTTTGTTCTTTAGTTTATTATGGCCTTTGCAAGTCAGCTTCTTATGTCAGTCATACCTGGGAGGTGATGTTCTCACACGGGCAGTGCTGTAGTATATGAAATTGAATGGAAAAGCTTGAGGGTGCCTGCCTTTTGTTTTTCCATCTAAGATGTAAACTAAAATCCTTGTGGTCTTATTAGAGTATAAGGGCACAATCTACAAAAGTATCCAAGATAGGAGGAAGGAAGAAGAAAGATAGAAATCACTGAAACAAATCAGCATTATCCTTGAAATATTACTTTAGGACATGCTATGACAAGGAATAGGTGGCTATGTGCTGAAATTTCAGAAGTGAAAAAAGAGCAAATATCATACCAGAACCAACTAGGAGAACTGACAAAAATGATGTTATATAATAAATGTGAGAATTTTATATAAATCCATCCTATGGAATAGCACCCATCTTGAAACCTGGATAGTTCCAATATTCTTAGCCTTTTGCAAGGCACTGACAATCTGCCTGTTTCCCCTGGCATTGTCCTAGGTAGTTAGGTGAACTCTGATGTTGAAATGTTGATGTTTTCTGACTGGGTTTTTTAAAAAATCTTAGAATTTATGTCATATATATAGAGAAAGAGAAGTATAGTTGCTGTTTTAAGCCCTGTATGTCACCCAGAGTCATTGTTGTGAAATAGATAGCCATATAAATTATTTAAATAAACTTCTTGCTTTCCTGTTTTAAAACTGCAACAAATGAACTCTGCCTTTCTGTTAACATCTGAAATCAAATTACTAAATGGCTTGGAAGGTATATAAATAAGTGATTGGACTTCAAAGGCTGGAAAGTATAAAAAATCATACATAAGAAACAAAAAGAAAAAAGAAACTAGTATGAAAAGAAACTTCCATATGAAGTTTGAATCTGCTGTTGAATGAAGAAATGTTGACAAAATTGACAGAAAGTTTCCCACTGTTTTAAAATTTGGTGTATAGTTTGGCCTCTAATCTATAATCTGAGACTATGTGCTGTCACTTAAGGAAAATATAGTTATTTTAAAAAATAAATATTTTTTTTGCTGTTGTTGAGGAAAATGCCCTAGAAAGGGATGGAAGCGGGGAGAAGTGCAATAGTTGATGTATCCACAGAGATTACAACAGGTAATCAGATCATGGATAGAAAGGGTAGAAAAATACATATATATTTGTTTTCACTGTAATACATCATCATAATTTTAGCCATTGTCTATCCACTGCAGGATGAAGGCCTCTTCGCATGTTTCCAACCAATACGGTCTTGAGCTTTTCTTTGCCAGTTGGGCCCGCAATACTTGCGGATGTCATCGATCTATCTTGTTTTAGGTCTCTTTTGTGGATGCTTTTTATCAAGTGTGATCCATTCTATGAGACTGCCTTAGTCCACCTGCTATCAGTTCTTCTTGTTACGTGACCAGCTCATTTCCATTTATTTCACTCTTTTGATGGCATCGTATATTTTCATTTGTTCTCTAATCCATGTGCAGGGCTTTCTATCTTGTCTTGTGATGCTGAGCATGTATGTCTCCATGGTTCTTTACACCACTCGTAGCTTTTATATTGATTGTGAGGTTAGTGTCCATGTTTCACTGGCATGTATTCATTTTTACTATAATTAAAGCTCATTATCATCCGAAATCTTTTTTTGAGAAATTTAATGATTGATTCATTAAATTTGTGCTGATGCATTATTTCTGGCAACCAAACGATTAATTTTTCTAACTTGTTGTCATTTCTTTCTTGTGAACCCAGTATCACTTGATTTTCTTCAGTTACCTTATTTATCTAATACTTAGTTCCCCTACTCTACAAAATTGCAAATAATACAGATATACACTGTCCTATTCCTACTTTTTTCCTACTTAGCAACACCCTCCCATTTTGATCCTATCAATTCAGTGTTCAATATTAAACAGTATAATCAAAGAAAGTATAAAACTTAATGAACTGTTCCTGAATGATTGCTTGAAGTTTTGAGAAACTTGTGGAAATAACCTGAACAAGAAATCATTAAAAAAATTAACCTCTAAAATTTCTGCATTTTTCTCAATAGTATCTATAATGTGTGTTATTCCCTGCACAATAATTTAATTTTCCTAGACATTTTGTTCTATTCTGTGTGGGTTCTGTTGCTGGAGCCAGGCAATAGTCATCCAGAAGCCTAAAACCATCAAGTTGCCAAGTCAAGCTACAGGAGGGAACAATAAAATCACAAATACAGGGTTGTGGAAAGGTTGTCACAATTCGGCAGCATGTTTCCTAATGGGCTATAATCCAGAGTCCATTTATTCTGTCACACTGTCACTGAACTAAATGATACGTATTCCAAGAAAACAGGTTTGCAAGTTTACTGATTCCAAATTCCTTATGCATCTTTTTTGCCATGCTTTTATTCCAGTTTCTGCTCATAGTAAATTGCTTTTGGCAACTAGAACTGCAAAGTTTATTGTTCATTCCAACACAATGCCCTTGTATAGTCAGCCAGAGGAGACAATGATTTCTCATGAGATGTAAAGACCAATTTGAAAGAAAGTGATTCAAAATCATATTTGGCCCATCTCCACTGAAATCATTCGGAATTAAAGCCACAAATCATCCAGTTTGGCTACTTATCCTACTTTAGACTTTCAGTGGTTACAATGTGTTTTCCCCTAAATGCAAAAGCTAGTATTATTTACACATATAAAATATATGAGTCATAGAGACAGTGCATGTAGTGTATAAATCTATCTTGTCATTATATTTTCTACTAAAAAGGCAAGAGCCTACTCTACAGTCATCTCTGGATACTTGAAATATTAATTTAACTCCTTTGTATAAATGATATTTCTACCCCAGATTAACAGCTATTTCAAATTATGCTGTTCAGACATTTTCACTAATTAATATTTCACTACATACCTACCCTTGACCTTGATGTTATCACAAGGATTTTTGATTATATATTCTTACCATGGAGTTTATCATTCAGATTACACGTTGATAAATGACTGCCTATTTTATTCTGCATTAATCTCATAAACAGCCAAATTATGGGTTAATTCCACATTTGCTTCCTACTCATCTGTACTATAAAATAGCTTACCAACATGCTGTTATAGCATACCTGTTTTCTCTTCATTTTGGCTACTCACTGCCGTGTCTGTTTGGGGTTGCGCTGTTGCCTTGGCAGTAGCATCTTCTGCAGCACTAGGGGAGATGGCAGTGGTGGCAGTGGCAGGCACATCGGCTTGTTTGTGTTCCTCCTTGACTTGGGCTTCATCAGCCTTCAAGGATGGTGAATTATCAGTGGAAGCTTTAGTGGCACTTTCAGTGGCAGCAGGAGCAGATTTTTCTTCCAATGGAGTAGCCGGAGTAGTGGCCTTTGGAACAGGTTGCTCTGAGCCACTGTTGACAATGCCATCTGCCTGCTTCTCATCTGCTGGGGTGTTTCCCCCTTTGCTTTCATCACCAGGTAGGGCATTCTCAGTTGGAGCAATTTCTGTAATAGCAGTTTTGCCATCTGCCAGACCATTGGCAAGGACCTCCTCCTTCTTCTCTCCACCTTCAACATCAGTAGTTGGGGCATCTCCCTTCTTCTCTCCCTTGAGCTTTTTCCTTGTTATGTGTCCACGGAAGCTAGCCTGAATTTTGATGGCTGCCTTATGAGCTTTATCTTCTGGTTTGATGCCATCTTGTTCAATCTTTTGGTCAATGTCATCATTTTTTTCAACCTTGGAAATAAAGGGGAAATGAAAGAAAGGGAAAACACTTAATTAACAACTAATTCAAAAATGTCTCCACCAGGCACTAAAAAGATAGTTATGATATTTACATAACATATTGCAAAGGACACAATAACACAGTAGCATAAAATAGATAGTATTCTTTTTTCTTGAAAAATACAAAGCTCACAAATGTACAAATGTTAAATTTCTAATGCCCAAAACATTGAAGTGTAAAAGCTCATCCACCCCATGTTTTATAAGCAAATAATATTGATACACATTACCATTTAATCTGGATTGCTATTATGCTGTAGAATACAAATTACTAACAGTTTCACAACAACCAATGCATACTTTAAGTAGCATTTCTGTTTCAGCATTTTATAAAAGTATTGTACAGGGAACCCAATTTGTGCAGGTATGCTGCAAAACATTTATAGTAACCTTTTCACCTTATTAATCAGCTACAGGCTTGTGGTTCTTTTTTTTATTCCCTGCATAGCACAAACTAATAGAAATGATGATACAGGAACTTATTTATCTGTGCAATGTCCATGCTGTGCATCATATCAAGCATATCCTATAAGGGTTTTTTGCATATTAACTATGCATATTAGCAGTGTAGAACAACTCTGATCAACCTGAACAGCAATGGGAGTCTCTTTTGAACATTGTCTCAAAATACAAAGAAACATTTTCATAAATTTAAAACCTATTCAAACATACAAGAACCCAACATCGGTTTGAATGTTTAAAAAACAGTAAAGTCAAACCTGACAAACCTGATTTCATGTAGTATTTCTCTATAGCAAGGGTCTTCAAATTTGACAGTTTTAAGACTTGTCAACTTCCAGAATTCCTAAGCTAACATGACTGGAGGAGGAATTCTGGAAGTTGAAGTCCACAAGTCTTAAAGCTGTCAAGTTTGAAGACCTGCTCTTTAGTTTTGTTTGAAACAATGTGGAAATGGCTTGGTCACTGCCTTCTTTAGTAGTGCTAGGAATCTTCAACCAAAAAACATTAAGCTACTACTTCATCTTTTTCAATTTAAATATTTTCTTAAGGAAAAGTTGTGGAATAGGTTTCAGGGATAGAAGGGGCCTATTGTAGCCAATACAGTTTTGAATGTTATTTTAAAAGTGGATAAGGTAGGTTGTTTGAGCAATCCAATCTTTTTTATTAATTACAAAATCTTTAAAATAGATTTCTATAAGAGAGAGGGAAGGAGGGAGAGATTCCATAATTCTCCAATTCCTTTAATAGTTACAAATATACAAAGCACACTAGTTGAATTACATTTTCTTACATACTTAGCTGGAACAAATATTTGCCAAAATAAACAAATAAACAGAACAGGAAGAGTATATCTTTAGCAGAAAAATTCGTTTTATTCAAAATAGAGAGCAATTGCCCACATAGATGTATTTACATAACTCAATGTATACATAGCTTGCAAGAAAAATGCGGTTAGTTCCTGTGACTTTAGAGGGAAAACCAAGTAATGCTTAACCATTAATGAAAGCTTGCAAATTTTAGATATGATTTACCGTACTTCAAATAGTTATTATCCAAATGTTAGAAGACAGCAAACAGGAAATGAATACATGTATAAACTTCAGATTGAAATATGTAACCTTAATAAAAATGATAACAGCCCATCATTATTATTAATCTCCCATGCAGAATCTTTTTTTCCTAGCTTTTTTGCTGAGATAATCCTATTGAGTGATGACTCCAACCTCCAATAGAAAATCTAAACATTGCAATAAATTAACTAGCTTCACGCAAGTGCTACATGTTAACTTGGTCATATCTTTTGTGCTCTGTGAGCAAAAATCATGTAACCATGACAAGCCCTATTAGATCTGAATTAGATTCATCATATAGAATGCTGTGAACAAAGAATCAGATCTAGTGGAAGCTACTGAAGCAAATAAAACTCAGTCAGTTGGATTAGCCATGATTTTAACCAACAATTGTTTGAAGTGGATTTGAATATACTAGTTTGTGAAATTAGATCTAAACCAACATGTTTTGGGGTTTTCTCACCATTACATACTTGCAATAATTAAAATTGGCACACAGTTTAAACCAGGGGTGGGCAAACTTGTCAGCTTTAAGACTTGTGGACTTCAACTCCCAGAGTTCCCCAGCCAGCATAG